>BSBN01001584.1:600000-1127009 GCA_027924645.1 Cunninghamia lanceolata | reverse complement strand
AACTTTTGCATGGAGGAGACCAGTATGTTAAATGTGCAAGGTTACAAAGTCTGAAAGAGAAATTTGAAAACCTGAAGATGAGAGATGATGAAAATATTACTAGCTTTATGCCAAGAGTAAATGAGCTTGTTTGTGGAATTAGAAATGCAGGTGGAGTCTTGATGAAAATGAGATTGTTAGCAAAATTCTTAGATCCCTTCCCGCCTCTTAGAAAATCAAGGTTGCTGCCATTGATGAATTCAGAGTCCATACAACTGTCACAAGAGATCAATTGGCTGGCAAATTGGTTGCATTTGAAATGACCGAGTTTGGAGATGATCCCCCCAAGACTGAATCTACATTCAAAGCCAGTGCCTCTGTAAAAGATAAACAAAGGTTTGATCCGGGAGAGAACTCTTCAAGGAAACTATCATGGTATGAAAAAAGCAAGAAAAGACCTGGAAGAAGAAGAAGTAGAAACTGCTCAACTTGAAGCCCTTATTGCAAAGAGACTGCCAAGAGGATCTTGTAAGTATGAAGGGAAATTGCCTTTTAAGTGTTTTAACTGCAATAAGATTGGTCATTTTGCCTCAAGATGTACAGAAAGATTTTCAAGGCCAAATCCTAACAGATCAAGGTTCCAAAAGAATTGTTACTATGTTCATGAAGAAGATGACAATGAAGGAGTAACAGATGATGAATCAGATATAGGAAACAAATCCAAAAATGAATGGGTGTTTATTGCCATCAAGGAAGAAGAACCAATATCCTCTGAATCTGTCAATCATAAAAGTTGTAGAAAGAGCTCTGGCTGCCCAAGTTGAAGAAAAGGATGATTGGGTCATTGACAGTGGATGCTCTCACCATATGACAGGTGACAAAAATAAGTTTGTAGATTTGGAAAGGTATGAAGGAGGAGTAGTAAAGTTTGGTGATAATTTTGCTGGTAGAATCAAAGGTAGAGGAACTATTTCTTTTGATGGAAGAAACAAAACCGATAATGTACTGTATGTTGAAGGATTGAAGCACAATCTTCCCAGTGCTGGACAGTTGGTGGACAGAGGCTATGATCTCCGGTTCAAAGATGGAAAATGTAAGATCTTTGAAAGCTCTGGAACAAAGATTGCACTCGGTACCCAAACTAAAGGTAATATCTTCCACTTGGTTGGTATTGGTAAAAGTTATTTATTTGTTCAAGTTGATCAGAGTTGGTTATGGCATAGGAGAATATGTCATGTGAATGTTGATAATATCATCAAGATAAGCAATACTTAGGCTATAAGAGATCTTCCAAAATTGGTGAAACCTACTAATAGCTTGTGCAAAGAATGTCAGTTGGGTAAGCTGAGCAGAGTCACATTCAAGAGTAAGGAACTATCTTCTACCAGATTATTGGACTTAGTTCATATTGATCTTTGTGGTTTGGCAAGAATCAGGAGTATGCAAGGTGATAGATACTTCATGTTACTAATTGATGACTATTCCCGGATTATGTGGGTAACTTTTCTGAAAGAGAAATCAGAAGCCTTTGAGAAATTCAAAATATTCAAGGCTATGGTAGAGAATGAAACTGGATTAAAATTAAAATGTCTGAGGTCTGATAGAGGAGGAGAATTCATATCCGATGAATTCTTAGAGTTCTGTGAGAAATATAGAATAAAGAGACAGTTGTCTGCTCATAGGACTCCATAGCAGAATGGAGTGGTGGAGAGAAAGAACCGGACCGTCCAAGAAGCTTCTAGGATCATGTTGATGGAAGCAAATGTTACTCACATCTATTGGAGAGAAGCTTTCAACACTGCAGTCTATACTCTTAATCGAGTTTCAAATCAAAAGCAATACTTGTAAGACTCCTTATGAATTTTGGTTTGGCATCACCCCTACTATGAGATATTTTAGAGTTTTTGGTAGCAAATGTTACATTAAAAGAGATGAAGATCTAGGAAAGCTTGATGCTAGAAGTGATGAAGGAATATTCTTGGGTTACTCTACTCAAAGCAAAGCATATCGGTGTTATAACAAAAGACTGAGAAAGATGATAGAAAGTACAAATGTGAAGGTTGATGAAGGAATTGAGAAGCCTTCAAGGTTTTATGAATATGATGAAGGTGATCTGAATGGTGTTCTGACTCAAGAAACTCAAGCCTCATCTGTTAGTCAGATTCAAACTAATCTGATAAACCAGGAAGAAGAAATGAGTTTCAATGAGCCTGATCAAGAATCAGAAGTGCAAGAAATTCCTAAAGTTCCCAGGTATGTAAGACTAAACCACTCTAAAGATCAGATCATAGGTGATAAAAGCAAAGGAGTACAAACAAGAAGGAGAATTGCTTAAGATTCAAAAGAGTATTGTCTGATTTCAAAGATTGAACCTAAGGCAATGAATGAAGCTTGCAATGATGAAAAACTAGACTAAAGCAATGGAGGAAGAGCTGGTGCAAATAGAGAAAAATCACACTTGGAATCTTGTTCCCAGACCTAGAAACAAGAATGCGATTGGAACAAAATGGGTCTTGCGAAAGAAACTGAATGAAATTGGTGAAGTAATCAGAAATAAAGCTAGATTAGTCTGCAAGGGTTACTCTCAAATAGAAGGAATTGATTTTGAAGAAACCTTTGCTCCGGTGGCAAGAATTGAAGCAGTCAGATTATTTCTTGCAATTGCTGCATTCAAAGATTTCAAAGTGTATCAGATGTATGTCAAGTCTGCCTTTCTGAATGGTGACTTGGAAGAAGAAGTGTACATTGAGCAACCAGATGGATTTCAATTGTCTGATCATGGTGATATGGTCTGCAAGTTGAAGAAGGCACTGTATGGACTGAAGCAAGCCCCAAGAGCCTGGTATGAAAGATTGGATAAGCATCTTTTAAAGATTGGTTTCAACAAAGGTACTACTGATAGTAAGTTGTATTTTAAAATTGATCATGAAAATATCTTGATTGTTGAAGTGTTTGTTGATATCATTTTTGGAGGAAGAGATAGTATGTGTAAAACTTTTGCAAATCAAATGAAAAGTGAGTTTGAGATGCCCATGCTTGGTGAAATGAATTTCTTCTTGGGTCTGCAAATCACTCAAACAAAGAAAAGAATCTTCATTTCTCAGACCAAATATGTGAAAGAATTGTTGAAGAAATTTGGGATGGAAGACTCAAAACTAATGAATACTCTCATGGCAACCGGATGTAAATTGAGCAAAGATGATGATTCTCCTAAGGCTGATCAGACAAAGTATAGGTCAATGATTGGAGGACTATTGTATCTCACTCAAACTAGACCAGACATTATGCAGGCTGTTGGTCTTGTTGCTAGATTCCAGGCTGATCCTAGAGAATCTCATGTCATGGCAATCAAGAGGATTTTTAGATATCTAAAAGGGACAGTTGAGTATGGTTTGTGGTATCCTAGAGATCATGATTTCTCTCTTCATGCATATACAGATGCAGATTGGGCAGGAGATGTGGATGACCGAAAGAGTACCAGTGGTGGAGCATTCTTTTTGGGGAAGATATTGGTTTCTTGGCTAAGCAAGAAACAAGAGGCAATATCTCTATCTACAATTGAAGCAGAATATATTGCAGCAGTAGGTAGTTGCACTCAAGTTTTGTGGATGAAGCAGATAATAAGAGATATCAAAGTAGATTATGAGGAACCTATCACAATCTTCTATGATAATTCAAGTGCAATAAATATATCTAAGAATCTGGTGTTGCATTCAAAGACTAAGCATATATCCATCAAGTTTCACTTTTTGAGAGAGCAAGTGAACAAGAATGAAGTCAGATTGGAGTTTGTGCCTTCCAAGGATTAGATTGCAAACATCTTTACTAAACCTCTACCTAAGGACTCTTTTGAGTATCTCAGAGAGAAGCTAGGGGTCATTGCCCCTCCGGTGATGAACTAAGGTGCATTAGTCCGGTGGTTATCACAGTCATATCTTGTGATCCGGATTGATGATGGGGAGCTGCTACTCAAGGGGAGCAGCAGGTATGATTCTGAAGTGTTAGAATTGCAAGTATGTGCCCTTTACCATTGATGTCAAAGGGGGAGAGAAGACATGTGAAAAACAAGTGGTTGCTGATCAAAGGGGGAGTAGTTAAGGGAGAGAAGACATGTGAATGGTTGTTGCTGATAGGGGGAGTTGTGACAATAAGGAGAAGTTCTTGTCTTGATGGTTAAAATAGTTTTTCACATCATATGTTGCCATCAATGACAAAGGGGGAGATTGTTGCAAGTATGGGCCTAACCGATGTTGTCATTGATGTCAACATACTCCTATTGCATTAATAATAAGGATTGGATGAGTTGTGTGCTGAGGATATTGAGAAAATTAGTCTCAATCAGGAACAGAGAAGAACAGGGAAGACAGTAAGGTAAAAGTCCATGATAGGATGAGGAACAGAGCATGTGGTTTAAAGGGTTTGTAGATATGTGTCTTAAGGTAGTCGAGTAGAGATTTCAGAGGTCCACATGAAGATCTAAAGAAGTTGTGGCTGTTCAAGTAAAACCGGTTCCGGTAGGTGTTCAGTGGTGATAGAGTGAGACAGATAGGTCCAGTGAGATCCAAAATTGCATTATAATGTTTTGTGGATTTGATGGAGTGCTGAGGAAGTCTTTGTGAAGTGTCAATTAGATTGGTTCGTGGTTTGAAGGTCCGCAAGCATCTATTCCTTTGTGACAGTGATGACAGACTGTGTTCTTGAGGTTTCAGATGAAGGAGAGAAGGATTTAAGTAAGCAAATGAAGTATGGATGTTCTTGGTGATTCAAGAAATCTTGTGGTGGTCTTTGGATTGTGTCCAGTTCATGTTGGTGGTCCGCATTGAAGTTGGAGTTTGCTTTTGAAGAATAACTTCTGGATGATGGTGTTCTTCCTAAAACAGGCCGACTAGATGAGTTATACATCTTGCAGATGTTATTGTGGATGTTTGCCGACTTAGATGATCATTCCTAAGTTGATGCCTTGTATAAATAAGGGATTGCAAAATCATTTTGAAGTTGTCCTTGTGGAGATGAGTGTGTGGTAGCGAGGAGGAGAGCGAAAGGTAGAGCATAAATATTGAGCTTAATGGAACTAATTCAAGCATGGTGAAGATGCTATTTTCCAGTTCAAGTAGGTGATACTTATTTATTTGTAGACAGTGTGTCCTCTTGTAGACAGTGAGCCTCTTGTGAGCAGTGTGCTTGGGCAGTTAGCCCTAATTGACATGTACCATTTTGTTCTTTCTATTTTTCTAACAGAGAATAAATTCTTGGGTTAATCACCCTGTGGTTTTTTCCTTTAACCGGGTTTTCCACGTCAAAATCTTGGTGTCTCATGCATTGATGTGTTTCTGCTCTTAATTTGTTGCATTATGTTTCCATGATTGATTTATTATTAAGCTGCTGAATTGCAAAGTGGAATTAAGTGTTTAATAGAAAGAAAGTTTTGCACAACTGATTCACCCCCCTTTCAGTTGTGTGCCCTAAGTCTAACATATTTAATATATTAAATATTATACAATCATATATTTATAGTAAATATATTATAGATTTAATATTTATTTAATATTTTTGCTTGATTCCATTTTTAAAAAAGTGATTGGAGAAGCTCTCTTACACTTTATTTCAAAGAAATATTTGATATAAAACTTTTTTTTCTTTTAATGCTATTTAATTAATTATAGTAATAACTATTAAAAATTAACTTCTAAATGGTAGATAATAAAAATTATTTTGACATAGAGGAAGAAATAAGGAATTGAATAGAGAGAGAGATAGAGATATGGACATATATTCATTCTAACCCTGGTTTCATTTTGCAAGGATTGAATAGAGATAGAGAGAGAGTAAAGTTAACATATTATATATTATATTAGAAATATGTTTAGTCTTAATTTATGTATGTGTCATGCATAATTCCAACATATATAGATATATAAATATAATTTAAATACTCAAGTTTAGAATAAATATTATACTAAAACTATTAAAATCTAATATATTCTATATTATTTTTCCTAACCACTTATTATCATGGAAAAAACACTTCTAAGAAATATAGCATTCCACTAAAGAGAAAGCAAAATCTATGCCCAACCAGTTGCAAATGGAGGAACCAGATATATAGGTTATCATTTGCAAATTACATTATCTTCTATTCCACTCTTTGTCTTCCTGAAAGAAACTAAATCAAAGCAACTCTTCATAGCTAACAACAAACTTTAGGACAAAATAGGAAATGTCCTAGCCCACAAGAAAAAGATGATTCTTAGTATCTAGGGATACAAATAAGTGTGATTACCAATGAATTAACTAGCATTTCTAATACACCAGAAAGCAACAAATGAGCTAAGGGAAAAGAAACTAACAAATCACTCATATCAACACACCTAGAAGAATAACAGGAGTAGAAATATTCATTGTATAGGTTTATTGGATGAAACTTATTATTACTAGGTATTGTCATTTGTTATTATTTATATACATTATTAATAAAATTATATAACTAATGGTTTAATTTACTTGTTTGTGTTTGAAAACAATATTTTGATTTGTCTCTAAGTGATGAATAAAATAATACGGACATCATAACTGCATGCAAGAGTATTGACTTATTCTTTGGGAATCTCTCTGGTCCACCAATAGTCTTCTTAAAGTGTCATTTTGGAAACATAGGAAGAGAGAAACATGAGAAAAACATAGGGAGACAGAGATCTCATAGAGAGGAAGTATGTGAGAGAGAAGGGGGGAGGGAGATGGAAACAAAGAGAGATAAAGAGAAATAAAATAAGAGAGAGGTGGAGAGATAGAGAGAGAGAGAGAAACATATGTAGATAGATATTGTTGTTTCCTATTAAATTATCATAGGGGCTACCACCTATTATCAGATCAAAACCTTTGATTGAATTAATCATTTCATCAAAATGAAATGAGCAATACTACACTGTCCCTACTCTAGAGCAACACATAGACATTCCTAACTAACAATTAGATAGCATAGTAACATATTTCTGCAAATCAATCAACCATCAACTAACCATGTCAAAATACAACATAAGCTACAATATCAATAATGTCAGTCATACTGCTCATAACTCATGTCAGAACTATAACAGTCGAACATAGTTTATCATGATCATAAAAAACATAAACCATAGGTCTAATAACTCAAATGTCTCAGAACTATCTAAATGCAATGGAAGAACTAACAACTGTCTCAGAATTGCCAAAACTAGCAACTATCACAAGCCAAAAATGAGGGGGCATTACAGAAAACATAGGGAGATAGAGATCTCATAGAGAGGAAGTGTGTGAGAGAGAAGGGGGAGGGAGACAGAAACAAAGAGAGAGAGAGAGAGAGAGAGAGAGAGAGGAGAGAGAGAGAGAGAGAGAGAGAGAGAGAGAGAGAGAGAGAGAGATGAGAGAGAGAGAGAGAGAGATTGTTGTGATGCCTCATCATGCAACACTAGAGTGTAAGACTAACAAGAGCAAAATTTACAGAAATATATATATTTTTTGAAGCAAGTAAATGCATTATTCAATAGATAAAATTACACTAATAACAACATTTAAACAAGTTGTACAATTAACACCTCTAGGGAACATAATTGCATCAGTTAAATATGAAATCATAACAAAACAAGTGATATACATTAATATACAACAGAAGAGGATTACATTCTTTATTTGCATAGATGAATAATTACAAAGGTTCAAATACAAGATTAGATGACCGATCACATCAGTTTACAATAAACAACAAGATTACACAATTCTAAAATTTATAATAAAGCTATGAGGATGCGAGTACAAGTCTGGAATTGGAAAGACTTCTGCAGTGATCACGAACCAGGTTGACCAAGAAAACTAATGGATTAATCTCTTCCACCCAACCATGTGGAACCTTGAGGTCCACCGCTTCAAGCTGGGAGATAACAATGAGGTTCCCCCGACACAAGCAAGGACAATAAGGACTAACAGAAGATAGAAATACCATAAGTTTCACAAGTGGACAACACTGAACACAACAATCAACATCTAGAGGCAAAAGAATAGGACAAGCAAGAGTGCAGTAAGATGGAGTGTCATCCCATGGTTCATGGGTTACCCTGACTGTCTCTCTCTAGACGCCGGCCCCTATCTATGGTTACCATGACAGCCTCTCTCTAGGCACCGACCCCATAGGTCACACATGCGGTCTACCTTATCTAGATTAATGAGAAGTTTACCCTCCCCCCCCGTAGTTAATTATTAGGTTTTCACTTGTTAAACACTTCCAATGGGTTACCTAGACAACTTCTTTGGGCATTGGCCCCACATCGGAAGCTACTCCCCTACCTGCACTCAGTTGACCCAACCCAACCAGGACAACAACACAAGGATATGCATGCAGTACTTCCAACTTTCACGACAAGCCCACTCAACAACAAGAGGCATACAAGGACCAAGCCTTTAATCAAATTCCCTCTCTCTCTAGAATATCAAGAGTAAAAAATGAGAACACAGTAATTTCTTTCCACACAAGTCTCAAACAAAGCCTCTGGATAAGTGACACAACCAAGAAAGAGAATGACCAGAGTCCCTTGACTTAAACACAACAACCAGAATTCACAGTCCTTCAAGTAAAGACCAAATCAATTTTAAATAAATTAAAAATTCCAAGACTATCAAGATGGATTTATTACTCCCACATTACCATTTCCTCAACTTACACCAAGAGAATCAATTTACTCACTCTCATACCATTAACTAACTAGAAGATATTTGAAGAACAACCACTTAAATGTAATACTTATCACCTAGTTTTATACTTCCAATAAACCCCAAATTTAATCTAAAAGACAAGTATATACAGTCTAAAAACAACAATCCTTATACCCAACCAAACATCAAAAGATTTTATAATAGACCTCAAGAAAGTTGAAAACGAATTAACTACGATAGTAAATTACATTACTTCCATAGAAATAGTAATCTTATGCAAGCAAGATTTATTAGATTAAAACAAAGCATTGATAGCTAAATTAAATACCTTGATTTATCATAAAAAAATGACCAGATGAAGGTTTAGATTCCTACAATATTAAATAGTGGCAATCTCTAAAATCTTCTACTAATACACAAGATTTATAATTAGCTCAACATAACCCCAACTCATTGAAACTCAGTCTACATGTTTTAAAAACTATCATTTATCTAACCTAACTCCTAAATATATATACTAATCAATTCTAGACTCATGAATCCAACATTTAAGATAATATGACAACTTCCGTAAAATAATCATGATCCTAGATTTAAGAGACTATAAGGCCCCTATTACCCACTTATTAGAATAATGAGATAATTTTTACTTACTTCTAATTCTACTATTGCTACACCCAAGAGATAATATTATCAATCAAACAATTCCTATAACCACAAACTTCCAATTCTTATTCTAAGATCTCAACTACCTCGAGTTATAATTTTAAGGCTAAAATTAGTATTGCCTAGGCACCATGAAAACTAAAATAAGATCTCTTAATCGATTACCTTCAATTAGTTTTACTTATCCTTGCTTTTCCATCTATAACTAATACATACTAGTTATCTATACGAAAATCTATGTATATCTACCCAAAACAAAACTCTACTACATTCTACAATTACTAAACTTTCACAATAAAGTCGATCCTCCAAACTATTAATAAATTGTCAAATCTACACATAAAAGGCACAACCGGGAAGTGTTTCAAATCTAAAACTAATTACAATAATGAAGAACTTACAAATTACAAAAAGATGCAAGAATTGAATCCTTCCAGATATGATAAAATCTAATAGAAATTTCCCATCTAAAACACAGTCAAGAGTCACTTCAGAAATAGTAGTTCGCTATCAGAGGAAGCGTTCTAACTTCATTATCAAGCAGATAAACTAAATACGATTCTCAAGTCTTAGTAAAAAGAAACTTTCTAATTTTAATGACTCGACAGTGATATAGATCATGACAAGAATTTGGTTGAAAAGAAAAGGATGAAAGTAATTCACTGAGCGATTATTAGAGCTTTGTTTGGACTTTCTACAAAGGTTTTTCTGTGTCTCAGGGAAAGAAAGACCGTACGGCAATTCACAAGGGGCAAAAGCAAGAGACACAAAGCAATATAAACTAGAAGCAATCAGAATATGATTTGAGGCATGAAGATGGCGGCGTGAAGTCAGGTATGCAGATCGGTGGCCAGAGCAACATGGCATAGGGTAGAATTGGTTCGTACACCACGACAGAGGGTATCTGAAGAATTTGACTCAGAAGATGAAGGCAACATGATATTTTCTAGATTAAAACATTTACTTAAGCTTTAATGATTAGACATAGGCATAACTGTTTTCTTCTTCTGCGACCCTAGAGAAGGAAAGACAGGTTTTACTTAACAATAGAATGAATGCAAAACAACAAGACCTTTATATGACGCCATTTATGATTTGCTAAACATTCCAAATTTAAGTGATTATATATAATTAAAGATAGACTAATATTGTCTCTTAAGGAATTCAATCTACAAACATATTGATTGGTGGAAGATTATGGCAGAAGTACGCCAACCCCCATTTACTGTAGGGCGTGAAGAATTACAAGCTAGGTCTACCACAAGCTGTCATACAACGATTTCAGGGAAACACATGGAATTGGTAATCTACACAGATATGAAATGACTTGTAGGATACTTCTAAGTTGATATTTCTAGACATGATCACAAATAATGAGTCTTTTTGGAGAGAGAGAGAGAGAGAGAGAGAGAGAGAGAGAGAGAGAGAGAGAGAGAGAGAGAGAGGAGAGAGAGAGAGAAGAGAGAGAGAGAGAGAGAGACGAGAGAGAGAGAGAAGAGAGAGAGAGAGAGAGAGAGAGAGAGAGAGAGAGAGAGAGAGAGAGAGAGAGAGAGAGAGAGAGAGAGAGAGAGAGAGAGAGAGAGAGAGAGAGAGAGAGAGTCAAAAACTTATGTGCAAACAGAAACATACCCGAAAATTTCCTCTACAAGTCTGGATTTTTTTTCTTTTTGTTTTCTTTTCTCCTAATTCTTCCTCTTTTCTTTCAATTCTTCTGCTACTGTAAAAAAAATCCCCCCTTCCAAATTCCTAAACCACCTACTTCAAATAACTCCCCTCAAGCCAAAAATAGGCCAAATCCATTACATCCCACTTACACACTCTTTCCGTTACAGATCCCCACCATTAAATACCTTCATAACACCTTTCAGAGAATAATTTTCAAATCTCAGACAACTAACTCCCAATAACAAAATTAATGCCACAATAAGATAAAATCTCCCCATGTCAGCCAAAATCAATAACGTATAAAATATTAACAATATCATTATTAAAATCATTAAAACTATTAATCTAATCTTTATCAAACACTTAAATAATATTCCCAAATTTACAATAATGAATAATGACTAGCAAAACTATTATGTCTAACATATTATTATTATTACTATAATTCATTTCCAAACATTTCATAAAGACTGAAACCATCAATTTCAAGCAAAGACAAAATATACCCCAGTGATGACCATAAACCAGAGGCAAGGACCAAAGAGTGACATTAGACTCACGACCACAACTGACGACGGAAACTGACCTAGGGAAAAACCCCATGTTATCTCCCATCCATATTTCCATTGGTGTAAGGGCCTGTTCATACCTGCTAAGTTAGGTGGAGTTGATGCCCGGTACCTGCAACCTACATTGAAATGATAGGTTGTATACAAACATATGCAAATATATTAGATACACAGAGTTAGGGAATCACAGCGTAGTAGGGTGCTCGAAACGAGCAATACTACACCATCCCTACTCTAGAGCAACACATAAACATTCCTAACTAACAATCAGATAGCATAGTAACATATTTCCGCAAATCAATCAGCCATCAACTAACCATGTCAAAATACAACATAAGCTGTAATATCAATAATGTCATCATACTGCTCATAACTCATGTCAGAACTATAATAGTCAAACATAGTTTATCATGATCATAAAAAGCATAAACCATAGGTCTAATAACTCAAATGTCTTAGAACTATCTAAATGTAATGGAAGAACTAACAATTGTCTTAGAAACTACCAAAACTAGCAACTATCACAAGCCAAAAATGAGGGGGCATTACAGAAAACATAGGAAGAGAGAAACATGAGAAACACATAGGGAGATAGAGATCTCATAGAGAGGAAGTGTGTGAGAGAGAAGGGGGGAGGGAGACGAAAACAAAGAGAGAAAAAGAGAAATAAAAGAAGAGAGAGGTGGAGAGATAGAGAGAGAGATAGAGAGAAAGAAACATATGTAGATAGATATTGTTGTTTCCTATTAAATTATCATAGGGGCTTCCACCTATTATCAGATCAAAACCTTTGATTGAATTAATCATTTCATCAAGTCTTTCTTTTGTCAAATGCTACATGTCTTCCACCTTAATCAATTTACCCTTAAGATATTATGTGGAGGGAGAGAGAAATCTTAGAGAGAGGAGAGAGAGAAACATAGGGAGAGATAAATCTTAGAGAGAGGAAGTGTGTGACAGAGAAACAAAGATATAGAGAGCTATAGAAATAAATAGAGAGCTAGAGAGGGAGATGGAGATATATAGAGAGACAGAGAGATAAATAGAGAGAGAGAGGACAAACATGAGGCTTTTGCTAAGAAAACATACAAGCTTCAAATAATAAACATATGTGACGATTCATGTAAGATGCATGCAAATAGAGACTAGACATCAATCACAAAAGCTCACGCATTTAAAGTGCCTACTACAAAAAACACAGGGATCTTGAAATCCATTAAGATTATGTAAATTAATTCATGATACTCAAGGACAAAGAAATGACATGATTTGGATACAAATACAAGACAATCCTCATTCACTTAAAGAAATGGAAATTGAACTTCCACCACTATTCGGCATACCCATTGCACACCAAGGTGGGATTGCTAGTTGTAATTCAATCTAGTTGTTGGGTTAGGTTTTCATATGATAAGTCCAAAATGCAATTTTGATCATGAAAATGCATGACATTGTTTCTACTTTCCAAACACTCGAATCAAATAGCCAAAAACAAAAAGCATACAACTCCTAAATGCCTCTTCCATTTCGTTGCAAACAACAAACAAAACTTACCCATCATGATTCTGACAGCAACCAATATAATGATCAATAAAGTCCATTTGGAACCCCCACGAATTAATCATGACTCATCAAAATGCAATAAAAGCTTAACACAGTTTTCTGTTTACCAATTTACAGCTCAAATCACCATTAAAAACACCCATTTTCAACAAAGGAAACAAGAGGTGTTTTGCTAAAATGCGTTCCAGAATTCACACCCAAATAATTAATCAAGCACTTCATCAAAAATGCTAAACGGCACTGGCTTTTCCTATCATGAACAAAAAAACAAGAGGGATTTATTGAATTTCAATCCATCCATCATCACCAAATAATCAATTGGCAACTTCATCAGAAAGAAAAAAAAAAACACCAAAGATAACTGCAATTATACAATTTCCAAGAAGAAACATTATATTTTGCTTTATGGACCAAATCTTATATTTGCTGACTTTTTCAAACATGTACCAACTGATCTTGACCAAAATGTAAAAGACTTTAACCATTCTCAATGATCAAATTTTATAACTCATCCTCTTGCAAATAATCAAATCTTAAATTTTAAACATTTTTTTTATTTCCATCACGCATTAATCACATAAATGTCAACAAAAGCCAAATTTCAATACATGGGATACAATATACACCATATAAACCATTAATGAATCAAATGCTTAACTAAACTTCAAAGATGAAAGCATGGCATGGACCTAAAACAAGTGGAAGAATGCACTAAAACTATCTCACCAATTCAACTTCTATTCACACTGTCATAGTCAACCTAAAAACAAAATTTGTTTGATTATTCTTGAGGAAGAAATTTCAAAAATATCACAGTTCTTTTAGTTCTGAATCGTTTTTTTCTAAAAATCGTCATTACAACTTGAACAAGCACGAGATAAATATGATCATTTCAGCACCATGCACACCATGAAAATCTCAAAACTATCCATCTTGAAATATAACAAGCTTTGTTTGTTTGGGCATCCAACAGTGAAATAGAAGGCATCCAAATGCCCAAAACCCAGTTTTAACAGACTTAAAATATCAAAATTCAACTTTCTGGCACTATTTTTAATATAGACTTTTTCTGAGAAGAAACAAAGGTTTAAAAAAACAACATATAAAAGCCACAAATTATATCAAATTCCACATTTCCATACCAGGAAGAGGCCATTTCAAGCTACATAGTTGGCAGAGATGCAACGTTCATAAAAAAGACTCAAAAACCAACCTACCAGATCACATTTCTAGTTCAACAAACTCTGAAAATTTTCCCTAAACCTAGGGAAAGATAACATGCCAAAATAATTGTAACTCGTGCACCCATTAACACTAATATTTTCTACAGTTCACACCCAAAACCTCCATTTTCCTTTAATATGCATAAAATTAAAAGAGGAAGGAGCTCTGGGGTTGATAGAGGGAGACGAATAGTCACCCTCCATTGTCAACCTGGTACTAGCTTCTTTCTTGCAGGAATTGACTTTGATTAGTACTCTTCATCTTTCTTGGTCTCGCATGTCCACTTTCCTCCTGCTCCTTGTGTTGGAGTACGCAAGACACTAAAAGGGGGGGTGAATCAGTGTCTTATATAACAGACTTGTTTTAGCAACACCTAATTAACTTCTACCAACTGTGAACTTCAACCTTGAATGTTGAAAGCAAGACATTCATTTAAGAACCAAGATGAACTATCAAACCAACTTGTGAGCATGAAAAGACATAACAACTGTTTGTGAACTAGGGAATCATTAGAACAATACATCAAGACAAACAATAGAGGCAGATTGTTACTTTCATTGGACTGAGATAAGCATCAAAGTATTATGCATTTGTATTGATTTACTATGAGCATAATATAATAGTTAAATTATGAAATAATGAACAAAAACTCATGAGCAGAACAAGTAACCATAACACAGAGATTGTCCTGAGTGGAAAAACCCTTTGGGGCATAAAAACCACTCGAAAAATGCCTCACTGGCTTATTTAATGAATCTCATTGATTACAGGCCTCACTGGCTACAAAATGCCTCACTGGCTACACAAAATGCCTCACTGGCTACACAAAATGCCTCACTGGCAAAAGTCATTTCTTGTCTCGCTGGCTTGACCTTTCAATACATGCTTCAATCATAAAGAAAAACAAATACAAAAGGACACTATGTTTCACTGATCCTCAGTCTCTGATCTAATATCAATGATAATGCATTCAGTCATCTATCCTCAACATTACATCAGGTGTATACACAACCACTCACAATTCCTATTCAAAGCCCTTTTTATACATTTCATAATTTGTAATAACATCTCCTTTTGTATGTGCAGGAATAACCAATTCAAGAAGTTTTCTTAACTGTCAGAACAGTTAGGTCGAATGATCTTATGAGGTTCATTGAAATACCAAAGTCAAAGTGTTTTGTTAAAACCCTAACTAGGGTCATAAACCCAAATCTCTGTCATGATATCATATGAAAATATTGTCAACTGAAAGAACAGCTAGAGACAGCTATAACTGTTTTGAAATACTTTTGAAACACCATAAACCATATTCTCTGTCAAAGCAATTTCTTTCAGTTTGAAACCCCTAACCGTCAATGTTATGAGTAATAACAAACAATGTGTATCATAAACCTCTTATGAAAGAAATGACGGAGAAATGAGCACATATAATTGTCACAGCAAAGCATACTCGACTAGAGAAACACAAACTCCATACTAGAAAATCAATACCCATAACAATGAAGAGGATTGACACCCATAAATGTCACAATGTAGAGGATTGACACCCATAACTGTCACATCTGCCTATTTCAACAAGATAAAAACTGAATGTAAGGTAACAATGTCACTTGGTGTCAGCCAAAAGAAGACTAAGTCAAAATGTTTACCGTCGCATGAGCTAGCACTGTCACTTCTAGAAGATTCTACCAGATTGTTGTTCGTTTCAAGTGTTTTCATGATGAAATCTGAATTGGTCAAACCCTAGCTCAAGAAGAGCTCAAAACCAAACTTTTTACCTTGCATAATGAAAAACATAAACCATTTTCCCAATATCATCATGAACCTGTGCTTCCGGTGTGCCCTAGAATGGGCCGGTAATAATGAGTGGCTCCTTCAAGCCTATTACCTACCTCATGTCATCGAAACTTGTTCAACAGGTTACTACCTTAAAACAAGCCAATATTATGCCTTTTGAAATATTTCAAACTTTAAACCAACTTTGGACAAGTCCTTCCTCGAACCCCATTCATATGGCAAATGTAAAGTGAAGACCTTGTAACTTTACTTGGAGAACAAAGATAACTCAAATCAAATGTCTAGGTCTTCAAACAAATTATAATGTACTAGTAATGTGTCCACCAAATATAACATATGTCAACAACATATGAACATTAAGTATGAGATAAATGCCTTTGCCACTGAACAACATTAATCATGCTAGGAGAGCATGTCACCATTATACCAAACACATAGAGCATCAACTGAATTGAATCATGGACCATCACGGAGCATATGTAGATTAACCACTGATGATGTATCAACAACACCATTACAGAAACAAACACCATTACAGAAACAACACCATTACAGAAACAACACCATTAAAAAATTGAGCATTGGTAAGTATATATAATACAATGTCAACATCAAGATGTGTCTTGCATCAAGGTGCCAAACATGATAGATCAAGCTTGTCAAATGAGCTTATCATTATATGCCATGTCAAACATGAACCCTCATAAGGTGCAAAACTAAACATGTGTTAAACAACACATATGCCTGTTACCATAATGCCACTGTAATATCATAATGCCAAAGACCAATCTACCCGTCACTTAAAAAGACAACAAACCCACTGCATTGACAACAAATTGCATCATATTGTAGCAAACTGTAAACAACATGATCAAGTTATGGTCAACTGAATATGTTTCACAAGCCAACTGAAAGAGCCAAAGTACCATATCCAATCCACACTGTCAAGAGAGATTGTGTCTTTGACATCAAGGACAACAACTGAGGACAACTTGAATTTTTTTTTC
The DNA here is from genome assembly GCA_027924645.1 of Cunninghamia lanceolata. Taxonomy (NCBI): domain Eukaryota; kingdom Viridiplantae; phylum Streptophyta; class Pinopsida; order Cupressales; family Cupressaceae; genus Cunninghamia; species Cunninghamia lanceolata. The sequence continues at coordinate 1,109,857 of BSBN01001584.1, read as the reverse complement.
TTGCTCCTTGAATGTTTGTGATTAATTGTGGAGGTTTTTTTTGCTTATCTATTGTTTGAATTATCATTGTTTTCCCGTGACATGTTTGTTTAGTTTGAATCTTTATTTTTTTCCACATTTTTAAACTGATGGTCTTTGGAGGGTGAGTGAGGGTATGGGTGTGTTAGTAGTCCTCTTGGATTCAGTCAGGACTATGAGCTGAGGATAGAGAAGACAAAAAAAATAGAGAAAAGATCTTACAAGGAGATTTTGAACGCAGAAAATGTAGAAGCACCACCAGAAAATGTCAAGTTTGAAGTCAGAATCCAAATTGACAATGGAAAAGTGATCGAGCAAGGAGAAGAAAGAAGTGTTGAAGGCCAGGAAGATGGAAAGGGCCTTCTTTTGCTAGGGGTACTCCAAATTAATCCTAATGAAGAAATTATTAAAGTTGTTAAGAATGAAGAGGCTAGACTTAAAAATGTTGCTATTTTGCTTGTCTATATGGATATTGATAACATTCTTTATAGATTTTTTTTTGATAATTGGTTGCTTACTGTTTGGGGCAAAAATTTGGGGATTTACATCTCTTTCTGTCATATGATACAAAAAGGCCTCTTTGTCATTTTCTGAAGAATCACAATATGTAGAGAAGAGTTCTTGATAAGGAGTTTTGAAATATAGGTAAACCCTATGTTTAAAACAGTCCCCTGTCACCTGAGACCACGCACGAGGAAATCATGTTTTGCTCCATTCCTAGATGGATGACTATAAAAAAATGTGTCAGCTCAATTGTGGACCTTTTTGCCCTAATTATTTAAACCTATAGATAAAGTTCTTTAAGTTGAAGAAACTAGATTCACTCTGCCTCACATGAATACCCGAGTGTTGCTTTCTCTTACCTAACATAGGGATTCAAATTCCAAAAACCATTGAACTCCAACTTAATAAGAAATTGTACAAATGTGAGGTCGATGAGCTTGGAGGACTAAATGTTTGTTTTCTCTATAAAAGAGATGGGCATAAAAAAAGGATTGTCCTATTATTGCTAAAAAAACAAAATTATATTCCATATGGAAATAAAAAGGAAAAGAGAACAATAAGAACCCCAAGGAAAATTAGATGGAGGTGTAACACTGATAATGGGGATGCAGAAATGTTAACTCAAGAGAATATTGACAAAGAAAAACATGATACTAATGTTGGTTCAGAGGAAATAGATATCTCCAAAGCTGGGGCAAATAAACCTAAGGAGAATATCTTTGAGCATATGAAGAGTAACTAAAAAAAATGCCCAAGAAATTGTCTTGGACAAGCTCAAGGAACAAATCCAAACAAAATTTTTTTCTCAAGCCTCCAGAGCCCAAGACCCTCCTAGTAGTGTTCACTCAATTGATCATGAAGGCTTAAATGAAATAACCTCAAATAAGGAGATTGGAAAAGACAATAGTAACAAATATATGGGTTGTATAAATTCTCTATTCCAAGGGGAAGTTTTGGAGCAAGAGGTTGATATGGATATCAATACTAGAGAAGATGAAAAAAAAAAAAAGATTGGCAGAGGTGATAGTTTGCAAAAGCCTGAATAAAAGAGAAAGGAGAAAAAATCCCAACATGTTTTGATAGGTTGTATAAGAATAAAAAAAGTTAACCATCTATCCTAAATGAATTTAAATAGCATTGGTTGGAATATCAAGGATCTTAAATCCCCTAACAAGAAATATGTTCTCAGAGCTCTTTGTAATAGTAAGAAAAACCTTGATTGCATTTTGCTTCAAGAAGTAAAAGCTATTGGGTTTCAATTAGAAAATACTTTAAGATTAGTGTGGAAGAATTCTATTTTCTTCACTTCCAAGCACATTAGAGGGAAAGGAGGCATTACCATTTTTATCAATCAGAAGTGGGCCAAGCATATTTTGGAGACTAGTTGTTCTCCCTACAACAAATGTGTTTGGGTTATTTTTGAAAGAAACAATACTAAATTTGGTATTTGTTCAATATATGGCCTTAATGGTCCTATAGGGATAGGATTGAGATTTGCAAATGGTTTGCCTCTGACCTTCCAAAAATCATGTTTGGAGGCGATTTTAACATGGTGGAGAAAAAAGAAAATAAATATGGTGTGACTCCTATGTCTTGGAAAGGGAATTAGCAGTTCTTCTAGCAGAGAATGAAGAAACCTTTGAAGCTTTTTGATCTTCTAGAGAGTAAGAAAAAAAATAGCAAAAGCATTTGGTTCACCTACTGTAATAGTCAATAAGATGGGAAAAGAAGTTATTATAGGCTTGACAAATTCTATGCTCAAGAGAATATTTTATGTTTTGAAAATAAAGAAGACTTAAACTGAATTCAAGTTATCCCAAGTACTCTTTTTTACTATCATCCTAGAGAGGCTAATATTATTATCAAAGATTTAAGTGGTATTAATATCATCAGAAAGAATAGCTTATTTAAGTTAAATACTGAATTATTGAAGAGTAAAGATTGTCTGGATGGGATTTATACTCTAAGGAAAGTAAACAAAATACTCTTCCCAAAAGAGTCTGCTATTCTTTTCGAGAAAAACCTAGTTAATAGTTATAGAACTCTTTTTCAGACTATTGGAAACAAATATGCCATTGATAATAGAAAATATGAATGTGGTCTTCAAGAAGAATTTTGAAGGATTGAAGACAGTGCAGAAAGATAATAAAAACCAAATCTTCATCCATCTTATTGGTGATATTAAGCATAAAATTAGATTTCTACAAATTAGAAAAGCCTAAGGGCTAGAATAAGGGCCAAACTTAACTGGATTAAGGAAGAAAGGATCAAAATATTTTTTTAATATGCTGAGAATTAAGAACAGTCTAGAGTCCATTGGTCCAATAATCAAGAATGATGTTTTGTATAGCAGTAATGATGATATCAAAGAGATTTTTAGAACATTCTATAAAAATCTTTTTACTGCCATAACATCAGGTGTAAACAAGCACAAGAACTCTGTAAGAAGATAATCCCCAAGAAGATCAATGAAGATTTAGCTAATAGTTTGAGACATGAATTCACTAAAGAAGAAATTGCTAATGCAATCCTCTCCTTTAAGAATGGGAAGTCCCTTTGTGCTAATGGAAGTCCCTTGGTGCTAATGGACTTCCTATTGAGTTCTACAAAACTAATATTAATTGGGTAGTTGATGACCTATTTGAGATGTATGAAGAAGCTATTCAGAAAGGCTCCTTGGGTAATAAAGTAAATAGAGGCATTATTAAGCTCCTGCCCAAGGAAAGGGAGAAGACTAATATGAAGAATTGGAGACCAATTACTCTGTTGAATGTGTGTTATAAGATTTTTGCCAAGGCTCTTACTCCAAGCCTCACAGATATTCTTCCCAAGATTATCAATAACACTCAAACAAGTTTCACCAAAGATAGATATATCCTTGAAAACTTGATCACCAGCTGACAAGCTTTGGAATGGGCTAATAAGTCTAATCAGAATGCGAGGCTATTGTTGCTTGACTTCGAAAAAGTTTATGACAGAGTAGAATGGTCCTTCATCCTTACTATTTTAGAGGCTTTTGGGTTTCCTATTGAGTTCTGCAAGATGATAAAATTTTTGTTCCAAGATGCTCTTACCTAAATTGATGTCAATGGCTCACTTTCTGAGCCCTTCTTTCTTGAAATATCTATTAGGCAAGGTTGCCCTTTTGGACCAGCATTGTTTGTGATTGCTTTAGAGGCTCTACACTATGTTATGAGAATGAACATTTTTGGAGATATGGTAAAAGGGGTTATCCTCCCTAATAATGACAAGTTGTTGAACATTCAATTTGCTGATGACACTACTCTTTTCCTTGTGTTAAAGGAAGATAATTTCAAGAATATGACTGAGAGGTTGAAGATTTTTTTGTTATGCTTCAAGAGTAACAATTTCTGAGAGTGAGTCTATTCTTTTAAGTTGGTTGGATGAACCTCCTAATTGATCCAAGAACTATTCTTTTAAGTTGGTTGGATAGGCCTCTTGATTGGTTCAAGAACTATTCTTGGCAATGGGAGGCCCATCCAAACAGGTGAGATAATTGGGAGTCCCTATTTCTATCAAGCCTTCTTTAAAAGATATGTGGGATTGGATGTATACTAAGATTGAGAAGAAACTGAGAAGATGGAACAACAATTATCTCTCCATGGCTAGTAGGATTCAAGTTTGCCAGAAAATTCTTTCTTCCTATTCCATTTATGATGCTTCTGTGTGGTTTTTTGTAAGCTGTCAAGTTGAAAATGTTTAAAAATTGATCAAAGACTTGTTTTGGTCAAATGGTATGGGGAAAAGTCAAGGCATGCAGTTAAGTGGGACTAGGGCTATTTAGATAAGAGCAGAGGTGGTCTTGGGTTAGGTGGGCTCTTTCCACAAAATGGATTATCAAATCTTTCGATGGCAATAAGCCATGGAAGACATTGATCAGGAAAAATATTCAAGATGTTATTCCTAAGAGAGCCAAGTAGTGGAGTAATTTGCATCCTCATGACATCCTTTTTGGGAAGTTTCAAGTTAAGCCTTCAGGGTCTTTTGTGGTTATCAGTGAGGAATCTCATTGTGGGTAAAGAGACCTTCAATAGGAATGGAATTGAATTTTATAACTTCAGGTCCATTTGGTGGAATCTATTCTGGAACAATAAGCCACTTGTTGTACTTCAAGGGTGCTCTGCAATGAATTAGAACATATTCAATAATAATTTTTTGAAAACTTGGCATCAACTGAGTACTGAATTTCATGTACTTGTTTCTCATAAAAGAACTTACTCCTCTTTGAAGAAAGCTCTGTTTAATGTTCAGTTTCTTGTCAAGTTGAAATTTAATATTGAATGTTTGGATAATTATAAGCGGAGTAATGGTACAAGTCTCAAGAAAATGAACTCTCACAATCTGTACAAACTCCTGACTGACTCTCAAGAGGTTTTAAACCATGTCAACTCTATCTAGAACATTAATCTTGACGATAAAGCTTGGGTTGATACCCTTAAAGCTTGTCGGTCTAATATTATTGAACATAAGTGTTCCTTTAGATGGTTGTCATTGCTCAAAAAACTTCTTGTTGGTAATTCTTGCAATAGTTATTGTTCTATTTGTAAAGTCTTGGAGATTTTGAACACTTGTTTTTTAATTGCATTTTTGCAATATATATTTGGTCTATGTTTATGGACAACATTCTTGGGTGGGACATTAGGAATAAATTGACTTGGGAAGAGATTCTTTGTGGTTATGACAAAGGTTTAAATGTTAATCTTAACTGTTTTTGGATTTCTCTTTCTAGTGAGATTTTGTGATTTATCTAGAAAAGGAGAAATGAGGACTTATACGTGGATAAGACAAACTACCATACAAAATCTTTCGATAGACTCACTCTTTTTAAAATTCTTGAACATGTTACCATGACATTGGAGATCCTCACCGAAAGATTCATGAAAATTGTTGATGAGGGCTCGACTCTTATTTATAGGTCTGATATAAAATTTGTTGAATTTTGGCCTCATGACTTAAGGAAGATTGATGATGATAAATTCTATAAAGAATATATTGATTTTCAGAACCAGTAGTGTAAATTGCATAAATATGAATTGCTCGAAGATGCAACAGTTAGAGATTTGGAGGTCATGCACCAAAATTTTGATAATAGTGGCAACCGAGAGAACATCTCTCCTCCTTTAGGCGCCTTCCAGATTGATTCATACAAGGAGAGCAACAATAGAGGTCAAAGAGACAACATTGAAGCTGAAGATAATGTTGTTCTTCGACTAGATCTTGGTGTGTAAGGACAAATATGAGAATATTTCAGAAATGACTGATGATGGAGTTGACTTTTTGCAGTTGATAGAATGAAAGTTCTAATCAGACTGAATATCAAATGCTCTGATCACTATAGTTTGATATGCAAAATTTAGTATAAATCCTTGCTACTGAACTGAATATTGATATACTATGATGCTCCTATATATGTAATGGTGGAATATACACCATGTTTTGAGTAGAATTGTATTGGTCAGATCTGTATCTTAGCCTGGTGGGGCTGATGTGGTCTTTTTGTGGACACATCTATCTATAATGTAACCTGCTTTCATTTTAGTAATAGATCATCAATTTTTTTATTTTTTTTTAAAAACCATTTTGAAGCTGAAAAAGATGCAAACAAAAACCCTCGTGAGCATGTTGGAATATAAATTATAATTCTGAAATTAAAGCACTATTTAAGAGGGCTTCCTTTGCTATAAAAACAAACCAAAAGAATGAAGCACCTTCCACATCCCATCAAGTTCCCATTTTGAAATATAGACTTAGAGTCAAACCCAGAAAAAATACAAAAGCACAGAAGCTATGGGAAAATGAAATGCCAAAAGCAACACAATGCAACCAAAGGGAAAAATGCTCTTGCATGTACAAGTGCACAAACTACCATGGAGGCCCCGTGCAATTGGAACATACATAGTGCTCAAATTCTTTTAAAAACCTTTGGTTTAAGCAACACCAGGAAATGATAGAAAATGATTAAACTAGTGGTCCATGGAGGGTGGCAACCAGTTTTATCTGAAAAGGTGCTGCTGACACAATTTAGGAGATTTTACACTGAAAGCTGGTCCCATAGAATTTTGAATATTCTTCTCTTTTGCTTAGAAAAATTAGCTACTGTTTTAGAAAAAATAACACAATATTAAATTAACTACATCCATCCGCTACTTTACAAGAGAATACTTATGGGGGAGAGGGAAAGTTCAGTCCCTCCTCTTACACATCCAAATAAATTTTCTACTAAAAAGGGTCCTACTTCTCAAAAAGATTTTGTTTTTTTCCTCTAGCTGCAGGCAACAGCATTCATGGGAGCCACTGCAGAGGCAAAACAACAGCCCCATTGATTTGCAACATTAGTTCTGTCAAGAAGAATTCAGTTGTTTCAAACAAAATTCAAATCTAAAACTTTTACTGGTGTTGAACTTATCATACCATATTTGCATGTAACAGAATTATAGAGGCAATAATTAGGAGATTTGTAAAAATAGATTACTTCTACAAGTGGTCAACCCAAACCAAAGTAGAAGGTCCTTTCCAAATCATGAAGTAAAGGAAAGAGATGGAAAAGTAAACCAAAGTAGGATGAACATGTAAACTTTCTGAAATGTTGCAAATCAATCTGCCAGTGATAAGGTATATGCATAATAATTAAAATTTTCAATATAGAAGTTTGCACCAAAAGGACCCACAAAGCACATCAGCACCTCAAGCTATGTTAGTACCAAAGAGGAGGATGCTAAGACATTGACTAGAGAGCTTGCAACTAAAATCATGCTTTTATGTTAAAGCTCTCAGTGCTACCAGAAATGGAGACACACAAAAAGTAATATAAATAGATAGAACTGCTCTTTTATCCATATATCATAGTAGTGTACATTCTATGGTACACAAAGATGACAGTCTATGAGCACTCTCCAACCCTATTCAACAATTGTGTGCATATATAGTTGTATCAACTGGACCACAACCATCTCTATGTACATTAGATCACTAAACCATGTATTAAGATAAAATCATGGTCGTTTTTCATTACAGAACATTACATAACAACAATCAAGAAATACTTACTATAAATTACAAAGTACATATGTAGTGCCTCCACCTTTGCCCTGATACCATATGAGAAGAAATCACATGCGCATTTTTAGATAAGAAAGAGGCATTATTATAGATGGCATTCCATTATCAGAGATAAATAACTACCTGTTACTGCAACAATGTAATTACAATTTATAATTATTATACTTTTTACAAGCCACAAAAAGATAAAGCTGTTGGATGCCATTGGAACAGTGCAATTAAAGTTGTATAATTAATTTTTAACACATTTCACAAAGCTAGCTAAAATAGATAGATACCTAATTATTTTGCAGAGCTAATTCAAAACTATATACTAGAACCTATCACGTGATTTTCCAGAATCCAGATGCATCTTTTAACAGTTTTATTTGGCAGAATTTTGAATAAATAATCTTGAAATTGCAAGATACTTAGTGTTATACCCACAACCAATGCTTTACTTTTTATAGAAGTAGGAGTAAATCAAGCAATCATACCCACTAGCATATTATCTTTAAATATTTCCAACCTACCATGCTTGCTACCAGTTTTCAATATTATTTTCTTATTGGAAGTAATTTAAAAAACATTTATAAACCAGCATTTCAACATATTGAATGTGAAGGATTACATGGAAATGTTGTAACTTAAGCCATCAGGAATGAATTCTAAGTTGCCAATTTTGGTTCTAGTTTGTGGATCCGGCAAAACTTTTTGGGGGTTGGGTTCCTCAGTACAAAAATGTATAAAAATCATAATATTTAAATAGTAAACCATAAAGAACATTTTCTTAATAAATCCTCATCATCAATTTAATAGTAATAGTCAAAGAAAATCTTTATCTTTATAGCAATAATAATATTACCCATCACAATTTAATAAGGACTCTATTATTAATTTTAATACTAGTCATACATTTACAAATTTAATAATAGTCATAGTGATAACAATTTTACTCCTTCACAATTTAATAATAATATTGTTATAGCAGAAAATTGTGTGAAGCGAAAATAAAGCCCTTTATCTACAAGAAATTGCTTTAATGTTTAGAGACCCTTAGGCTTTGAGACTAACCCAGCAGCAACCAAATGTGTAAAAAATTTATGTATGGGTGCAACATATATTCTAAACATAAACATTAGAAAGGTCTCTTATTTTTACTCTACCTCATAATAAAAAATTGAAATTTATTTTAAAAATTTAGACAAATTAAAAAATTAAAAACTATAAATTTCTTACGAAAAAATAAAAAAATTCAAAACATTAACTATATCTTCAATTTTTTTACCTCTACAAGATTTTAAAAACAAAGAAATACCAAAACATGATTACCACATATATATAGGAATAATAAAGAATAGAAATGGACATTCACCACCATAAATATTTAAACCAAAGATTGAACAAAACTGCTAAATGAATGTTCAGGAATCGCTTCTATTACAAGCAGGAAAAAAGACTAGATTCACCTAAAATGAACATAAAATCATGGTGTCTGGCATCCCTACCAGCACCTCTTGTTCGAACATTTTGGTGGCCGAGGTGATTGTTGGTGTTGTTTTGGAGGCGTCTGATGATTTGCAGATACAGGTGCCCAGAGTGAGGGATCTGTTTCATAGCGCCTATTGCCAGAAATGGAGAGTTAAGATCAGTGATGGGCTGACTCAGCAAAATGCTTGGGATGTTGTTCTTCCAGTTTATAGTGTGAAGCTCCAATCTCTGAGCCAGCTGGATCAGTTCCTAAGGTGGGTTTGCTTAAGATAGTTGTCAGTCCTGTTCAAGCCGTTGAAGGTGTTGGTCTGTTGTCTAAGGCAACTGGTTTAGGGGCTGATAGGCCGATGAAAATTTGGGTTGATGCTGTCAAAGGCTCAATACCTCCCCTTCTGCTCTTTCTCTAGCCCCGGCTGTGGATGGTAAGAGTTTTCTTCTCTGCATCCCTAATTCTGTTGTTGACAAAGCAATTTCCAGGGGTGAGCTTTCACTTGTTGGTAAATTTCAGGGAGCTAGACCAAATATTGACATGTTTGAATGAATGAAAGGTTTTAATAATGTCCACGAGGCCACAGCAGTCTATGGGACCCAAAATTGCACACAGCCCCAACGAAAAAATAGGGCAGTGAACCGCTAAATAGTTTGCAGCCCCTTCTCAAGCTCAAATCTTCTGTCATGAATTTTGATCAAAAAATTTGCAAGTTCTGTCTAGTCTTGCCTCTTCAAACAAGATGCTTAAATTGTTGTCCTTCAAAGTGTCTTCCTAGCTGCCACGTATGTCTTCGTAAGTTGAGCACTCCTTGATGAAATTTCATTTCGTCTCCACCATGTCTTTGTTGAAAAAAAGGCAAATTCTCTTGTCCCACTCCTCTTTGGGAATCCTCCACCTCCACGTTTCACACCTAAGATGGTGCCAACTAGTCCTTAGATTTGCAATCAACATTTTTGCTTTCCATTTAATATCCATTCCTATGTAGGTTTTTTCCTCATGGTCACACGTGGGGTTGAATTCTTTGATATAGTAAGCGTTTTTTCGTCCCACTTGATTAGTCCACATGATGTTACTAAATTTTTCTCTAACATATTTTTTTATTTCCTCTTTGACATGTGAGCATTCCTACATATTAATATCCCACTTCTTTAACCACTTGTCATTCTTTTTCATCCATGTATTCTTTCTCCTATTTAACTCTTCTTGCATAATTAGCCTGGGCCAATGGTGGTTTTTCATATTTTGAGGCTTCTTTATATAACTTACCAGTCGAACCATAACCATCGCCGATGCCTCCAAAGGAAACCTACTAGTTTCCGCCAATAAGATCTCATAAGGGACTGTCGTCTTGATTTTGAGACTACTTATCACGAGGTGCTTCTAAATTCTCTCAACCTGCCTCCATTTCTGCTCAGACATACTGTTGCCCCAAATTTCACAACCATATAGAATCACTAGGACAACAAGCAAACCAAAAAGCATTCTCTTGGTTTTCCAATCCCATAATTCTGCATTCCTACAATTATTCTAAAGAGAGTAGAGCGCCTTCCAACCCCCTTGGATTCTTTTTGCTCTGCACGTTTCTCAACTGAGTCTGTTGTGAAAATCAAGCCTGAGGTACTTGTACTCATCCACTATTTCCAACGAGTTGCCTTAAAAAAGAAAGCTAAATTGCTTATTTTTTCTCTTCAACAAAAATATCATCACTTTGGTTTTTCTAGTTTTCACTTGCATCCCAACCTCCTAACAAAAGGATTCCAACGCTTGCAATTGTTCTCTCAAACCATGGGTTGTTTTATCAATTAGTATGAGATCATCAGCATATAGGAGTAACTTTATCACGTACTTAGCCAACTGAACACCCACCCCACTAGTCTTGTATATCCATTCTTCTAACTTATCAATGTATAGCTCGAACAAGGTTGGGGAAAGCGGGCAGCCTTGTTTGACGCTGATATTGCTACCAAAGCACTCAGACATCCCATCTTTGGTTTGAATTTTAGCCTTGACCTACTCATAAAGCCTATGGACAGCAACTCTAAACACATTAGGGACCCCAAGTTCCTCCAACCTTTTCCAAATATTGCTACAACACATCATGTCAAAGGGCTTTCTAAAGTCAACAAAGTAGCAAAAGACCTCATTACCCTGGGTGTTCCATATTTTTTTGATCATGAACCGAAGGGTGACACCATGGTCTTTTGTAACTAGTAACAAAGTTTTCACAAAATTGTCTTTTTTAACCAGTAACAAATTTTTGTACTCTTTCATCCTAACTTTGTCCATCCTATCTTTCCGCAAATCCCTTTTTACCATTTTGCACTCATCATCATACCAAGGATTTACTGGGAAAGTGTTTTTTGTTCTTTTCTTGGATCTAGCCCTCTTACACCCACTTAAGACCTTGAGTATAAGGGGAATCAACATATTTTTGTTTACATAGTGATTCTTTATGCCAGTTGCATAGCTCTCGTACTCCTTGAAAATTCATTCAAGGGCAGCCTTGAAGATTTCTTGATTTTCTCGAGTTATGAGGATTTTTCCTTGTGAAGTTGCCTTCTTTTGGTAGGAGTGAACTTGCTGCCCCTGTTGTTTGCTTATGTGTATGTCAAGCTTTAAAAAAATTGGATTATGATCTAATTTCAACTCTATCAGGCAGTTCCCCACCACTAACTCTCTCAACCTTGAGGTGTAGATCTGTGAGCAGATAACATTGTCTACAACACTTTGCCCATTATACATTTTGTAGGTAAAGTTTCCCAATTTTGGCCATGCCTTCATACCATTTCATATGACCACGTTGTGTAGACTACAAAGTCCTAATAATTTTGCCCCATAGTATGTAACACTCCCTTTGCTAGCTTGTGAGGTCCTATTCCACAACTAGTCGGACTCTTCCTCCAGCCATAAAGGGTTCCCTTCCTCACTACCTTTGTTTTGCATATTAAGAGCTTGGTTGTTTGTTGTCATTGCATTAAAGTCACCTATAATTAAGACTTCACCCATTGTACTAAAAACAAAAATGTCTTTTTAAGCGATGCATAAGGATCTTCCCGATCTAGATTCCTTTTCTTATATGATTTCAAACTTTTTGGAGTGAAGTAACATGCTGTCATCCATATTGTTACCTAATTTTCTGATATTTACAGCCATATATATTGTTTTTTCGGGTCCTCTTTCTCCACTTTTATAACTTTGTCCCATGACTATTTGAAAAGAACTACCTCCCCACCATGCCCTTTGCCACTGTTTGTCCTTTCATTCCAAAGTGAAGCTTTTCTATACCCTTCAAATTCAGGAACTTTACTTCCCTCATGCTCATGAGTCTTTGTAAGAATAATAACGTCTTTCCCTTCTGCTATGGGCCCCAATCCAGGTCCTCTTCTCCACGGATATCCTCTACAATTCCAACTTACATATAGATCTGATGACCGCAGAAGTGGTGTTGTAGTAGGACTATATAAATCTACTTGTTCTTGACTATTTTTGATCCCTTCTTTCTTATCTGTCGGATGAATTTCAACTCCCTTTTGTTTTGTATCTAAAGCTTTGTGAAATGTTGAGCTCCCATCTTCCATACCTTTACCTTGTTTTGACTCATTTTGCTCTACTTGCATTGGTTGATTTTAAGTTGTGCCCAACAAGGTATTAAGTGTTGTTTTTGGATTCAGATTAGCAAGAGAGAAGGGCTTCTTTTTTATTTGTTTTTTGAACCATCATGATTGCATATGGATCCTCTCGAATGGACTGTGGTTTTAGCAAGTCAAGTTTATTCCTCGAGAAATGGGTACTAGTTTTTTATCTTGAGAAAGAAAATGTCAACAAGATTCCTCTTTGGATCAGGCTTCCTAATCTACCACTAGAATACTAGGAGGAGGTTCTATCGATCATTGCTAATTCTTTTGGCCAAATTTTAATGGTGGATGCGGCCACCAAATCCAAGAAACAATTGCTTTTTACTTGGCTCTATTATTATCAAGGTGGACAAGGTTCTCCCCTCTAAGATCTCTTTATCCTCCAAATTGGGTGTTTGTAAGCAACAGATTATATTTAAGGATTCACTTGTGGTTTGTAACAACTACCTAAAAGTGGATCATGCTACAGCAAGATGTTTGAGCAACAAATGCCCACAACCTACTTGGAGAAAAAAAAAGTCACACAATTCCTCAACCTTTTGTTAAAGAGGTTAGCACGACCATCTCAAAAGAGTTGTCGTAGGAGGCTTGTCGACAAAAAATAGATAGTGAAATGTAGGGGGTGTCAGGGAAACCCAAGTCACTCTCAACCCTTCGAATGTTATGTGGGGCTCGGCCAATTCAAGTAAAGATAGGATGATTGATTCAATAGAGATGCTTAGCCTATTTCTCATTTCCGCCTCAAGGGAGGCTATTAAAACTGGGAGACTATCTAGAAAAAAAAATGTCATAAGGATCAATTAGAAGGGGTTGTTCAATGCTCCTTAGAACATTTTGGTTTCAAACCACCTTGATATGGCTGGTCTTTTGTGGTCCATGGGCTATACGCCCTTTATTTCTTGTGTTTAACCCCTCGAGTAGTGGTGTTGATGGGTTGCTAACGTTTTGTAGTCTTCTTATTACTTGTCCCACGTTGTAGCTTCTTGATGTTGGTTGGACTTCATTAACATAACTCTCTTGCTTTGTACAAAAGGGTTAAGGCCCTTTCAAAAACCCTAAATTTAAAAAAAAAATAAAATCAGTTTTTAAAAAATTTAAATAGTCAAAACTTGTGAAATTCATTTTGGGTTCGCCTAGGTTCTTTCGAGATGAACCCACACTTATTATCCCACCCCCTGAGCAATTCCACAGCCGGATAGACCAGGATCATGAACCAAGTTCAAATCTAACCTAGATCCAAGGCTCCAAGCAAACAACTCGGCAACATATGGAATGATAAATCACTTGCCTAGCGACTAGCTAACATCAAAGGAATGAGATAATCAATCAACTCAATAAAAGACTATATGAGAACAATCAAAGAAAAAATCACTTCACATGTAGCGATTTCACAATTCATTAAGAAATAAAAGCATTATTACCTTTATTAAGTCAACAAACACAAACTTCAAAATGACAGTTTCAATTGACAATCAATGTGCCAATTAAATTATAATACTTTTAACTTTATGGCCAACTAATAGCATTTAAGGTTATTTCTTTAGTGCATATGAAAAGGTGCTCCAAAAACTCATCTACTAACTAATTATAGTAAAAACTAACCAAAAAACACCCTCTTAATGAGTACAGTCAAGATCCATCATCCTCACGAAATGAAGCATGCTCTATTTTGAAATGTTAATATATCATTTAGCATAAAGTACAACGAAGTCCTGAAATGATTATGTAAAAATCCCAGTTTAGGGAGTTACAAGCTGTAGACCATGGAAACAAATAATATTTTGTTTATAAGCCAACATCATCATGTACATCCTTGTTGATGTCATCATGTAAATCCTTGTTGGCATTAGGTAGTGGTGTAAGTTTGATTGTTGTTGGTTGTGATAACCAATAGTTGTAAGTCTTCTAGTTCAAATTAAAAGTTTGATGTCAAGAAAGGTGCGTCATTTTTGGATCCTCCCTATACTGAACAATTATATAAGACACTACCTATATGAAAAGGTTTGTTATCATTTATATTGTTGCAATCTAGTAGTGTAGTTTTAGTAACAAACATTCTGGCACTGTTGCCTTTGTAAAGTTGGATTATCAAAAGTGGTTTTAAGGAAACATTGGACAATAATACCTATTGATGAGGACACTGAAAAGATGGCAAAATAAATGGGTTGGACAATTGAAAAAGAAATTGAAAGATCTCATCCTAAGGAAGAAGAAAGATCTTAGAGGATCGATGCCAAATTGAAAGGAATTAAATGCTATTGATCCCAAACCAAGGCAAGAAAAAGAGACAACTTGATGAGGGGATGGACCAAACTATTTGATGGTCTATCCAATTGCTCAAACAACAAGAAAGAAGTGAAGGGTTGTGAGAGGTAGTCTCCTATAGGAAGTCAAGGCCACAAGTACGGAATGTTAGTGGAAGACGAAGTGAAAGTGAATGTCGAAGCATGAGTAGGAGCTAGAGCCAGAGCTGGAGCCAAGGCCAAAATCAAGAAAGAGTTTAGCTAGTATCGGAATACCATCACCACCTACAAATGTTGAGTGGGTGAAGATTGCGCAACAATTGCCCCTTCTAGAGGAAGTGTTGATCTTATAGATCAAGTGAGGTTGGCAAGCTCGAGAAAGTCTGTGGACTCCATAGAAGACCCAATGAAGCCCTCTCCTTCTGAGAAAAATCTTGATTTTGAAGCAAAGTTTAATATTGATTTCTTCACAAAAGAACAACCTCTTTATAAAACAAATATGCAAGAGTTAGAAGAATTGTTAATTGAAGATCCACAACTAGTAAGCCAAGTTAGGTTGACCCAATAGTGGGAGGGAGTGATACTAACAGAGAACCTAAAATTGACTAGCACAACATACACATCACTACCAAAGAAACAGTTGAGTATAGGGACATGTCCAACAGTGGTGAGGAACGTCTAATATAGATCTTCAATGGGAGGATTGTATTTGGACGGTCGCCTCGAAAAAATCCCATGGGTAATCCATCTACTTCATCCGCTGAGAAGCAAATGTTGCCAAAATTTACTAGCAATGAATCTAATGATCTTGTCCAACATTGTGGGACACATATTACCATATGGACTACAAATGGGCAAACAAATCAGCAATGATGGTTTAGATGTTTTCTAGCCACACTTTAAGGAGCGGTGATAGACTGTTATATTGATATCATAGATCTTGAGAAAGTCATGTGGGATAAACTTATGAAGGCATTTAAGAAAGAATTTGAACTGATCTTGAGAGATTACAATGAGATTGTCGTGCAGATCTATAATATCCAACATGGTTAACATGAGAATGTGTGTGCCTACAATATGAGGCTCAAAGAACTATTAAGCAGTCTTGCAAAGGAAGCAACTAATGGTTTGAAGAAGTGGTGGTTCGTCAAAGGATTGATACCCTCATTGCAAAGGAAGATGAAGGTAGTTCCACCTTCATCTTATCAGGATGTGTATAGACTTGCAATGGATATCAAAAAGGAAAACAACATATCTTCATGCTTGAGAAAAAGTGAAGATGATGGTTCTAATTCAAGTGATAATGAAGCAATATCGCTTCAAGCTCTTCTAAGCGGCATGATTAGGACAATGAAAGAGCTAAAGAACACTAAAGAAGAGACCTTTGGTGTAGGGATTGCAAAATAGAGGGTCATACCAAGGTCAATTGTCTGAAGCGCGTGTTTTGTGAAATCTGCCAAGTCATGGACCACATTGCAAGGAGTGTTGTACAATTTAAAGAATTTAAGAGTGCCCAAGTACTTTTCACTCAAGAAGAGCCATTGACACCACCTACCACCCTGATAAAGCATAAGAATATTTTAAAGGTTATAGATTTATTGCATAATATTTTAAAACTAAAAATATGTTATATAACTATTGGCCACAACATGGAGTGTACACATGCACACCTAGTGTCAAATGGCAAAACTCAAGTGAGGGAGGTCACATGAAGTAAAATAAGGAACCGATAGTGGAACCTCCTCACTTTAGGCAATCAAGTAATTGACCCTATTCTTGATGATGAACTTTGCCTAATAGCCTACAGTTGTGCATATGGAAATGCTAGGGAGCAAATTCACAAATACTATCGTTAATGGTGGATCTAGTGTGAATGTGCTTTCAGAGTAGACTTGGAAGACTCTTGGGAAGCCCACTATTTGCCCAACAACATTCCAATTGGTGGAGAATTAGTATGGCATAAAGGTGTTAGGCATCCTCATGGCTCAAAAGGTAATCATTGGCACTCAACCCTTTTTAAAAAAATTTGTAGTCATCTCTTTGAAGAAGAAAGCCTATGATGCATTATTGGGTCGAGGATTGGTTGCAGCTATGACCCAAAGGCAACCATAATTGGAAAGAGAATTTGTTGTCCATTGAAAATAAAGGTTGGAAGTAAATCATAGATTTGAAGAACCAAACGATAAATGAAGAGGTAGCTTCATCAAAAGAATCATCAAATTCATACTCTAAAGAAAAATATTTGGTAGGTGGAAACCAAGGTTCTATAGAGCCCAATGATGAAGGAGCCTTGGAGTTACAATCTTACTCTAATGGTGAAACCATAGAAGCAATAATCACAAAAAAAAGGCAAACCATTATAGTTCCCAATTTTCTCTTGTAAAAAATTTGCATTTTTTGAGGAAGTTGTGGTCAACAATTTTTAACTGACTTTTTCTCAAGTAATTGCAATTAAATTGTCTGAAATGTGCCTAACTCAAACAATATCCAATTTTGACCAATTTTCAACAATTATTTTGGTTGATTCATGATTTTTTGGTGGGGATTGAGATCTAGTGTGTTGCGAGGACCGAAACGAAACTAGGTGGATAGATAGATGTCTCACTATAGTCAAGTCTTTTTCTTTGTGTATTGACCCTCGTTATCCAGAAAGTGAGGTGGTTTTGTAATGCCCCCTCATTTTTTGGCTTGCGATAGTTGCTAGTTTTACATTACCATTTTGGTAGTTCTGAGATAGTTGTTAGTTCTTCCATTGCATTTAGATAGTTCTGAGACATTTGAGTTATTAGATCTATGGTTATGCTTATTATGATCATGATAGACTATGTTTGACTGTTATAGTTCTGACATGTGTTATGAGTTATGATGACATTATTGCTATTCCAGTTATGATGAGATGAACATGATTGGTGAAGGTTTTATATTATCATGTTTTATGCGACTTATTGATATCTAATTTTAAATATAAATGGTTATAGTTTTGTCTCAAAGCAGGGACAGTGTAGTACTACTCAGTTTGAGCACCCTACTACGCCGTGATTCTCTGACTTTGTGTATGTGTTTGATATTTATGCAGTTGATCGTAGACAACCTATTGTTCTTATGTAGGTTGCAAGTACTGGGCCTCGACTCCACCTGACTTAGCAGGTCTGAGCGGGCCCTACACCATGGATAATGTTGATGGAGATAACATGAGGTTTATCCCCTAGGTCAATTCAACCTTCTGTTTGATGGTCGTCAGGTGGTTTGTAAGTTTATTGTCGAGTCATTGTTAGGTCAGCCTGTGTGTATTCTTGTATGCGTAAATGATCTATAATATTATAATGTTTTATTGTCAAATATTGTAGTATTTTGTTGTATCGTAAAATTGGAATATTCTTGGAGGAAGCTATTTAAATAAATTATAATGCAAAATCAAGTAACTATTCTTATGGTTGTAAATGTTATTTCTGGGTCAAAGTTTATTTTAACTCATTAATATTCATAGTTAAGTATTGTATTTTGTGGGGATTAATAAAAAGGCGATTAGTGGTCATTTATGATTCCAGAGTGGGGAATCTCTGTGAATAGTAAAAAAAATTAAAAATTCTGGTGAAGAGGATTCACGGGAGAGGATTTGGTGTGAGTGGGTATTTATGGCTGAGGTTATTTTGTTCTGGGGGGAATTTTTGGAAGGAGGATTCAAAGGATTGTTTTGGAGGAAGGAGGAGAAGTTTTGAAAGAGGATTCAAAAAGGCGGAAAAAAAAGGAGAAAAGAAGATCATCAAGCTCTGCAATTTTTGTGCCTTGGCTTTGTGAACAGTATGTATATTAAACTCTATTTGTTATGTTGGAAAAAGGTTTTTTTTTATCTGCATTGAAGATTATGAATTTTATGTGTTTTCTGTGTGATACTCCTCTTTATTTTCTCAAATGAGGGCATGGTTCCTTTTAACCGAGCATTTGTTTCTTTTTTGTGCATAGTCTGCCTATGTTAATTTGTGCATGGTTATCAAACCTAGTTGGTGATAAGTCTATACTTTTTGCACTTGTTAATAGCACAGGCTTGGTAGTATTGAAACCCCTCTTAGTAGCCTCGGTGTACTCTCCTCAGCCTATAATCTTATGTGATCCTCAGGCTTCAAAGATGTTTATCCCTGCACCATCAGAGATCTAGATAGCAACCTAGTAAAGTTTAGAGTGTCCCAAAAGGCAATCATGTCACAAAATGATCGTATGTAAACTTCAATCAATGTAAACTTGGAGATTTTTATTGTAGGCCGTCCCCCAAGCCAAGGTCTAGCACAGGAGATTATACTTTGTCGAATGCTTCTGCACAAGTGTTGCCTTTGCTGTTGTTTGATGATCAACCTTGGGGTACTGTTTCCTTGTTGTCGCTTGTATTGCTTGGAAGTCTCATGCAAGCCTTTTATTACCCCATCATAGGTGGAATCTGCAACCTTCATCATTGCGACGGGCTCATTCAACAATCGTTTGTTGCTTTTTTTTTCCAAGCGTGGTTGTAGCTGAGGCTATTTTCATGACATTGAACTAAGTGGTCGGTTGGTTAGCATCTCCTGCGATGTGCATGTCTCCCTGTATCACCTTCTTGTGGTCATTATTCTTGCAAGTTATATATTTTTTTTAATCAACCCACTCACTATAAACTTTTTAGAAATTAGGGCGTACCTTTTGGTCTCAGTGCATGCAAAGATGTGAAATAACTTCTGTCATCAAATTAGGAATTTAAGTCTGCATTTTGTTAGAGTCTACCCTTGATTGTCGCGTACTGTTAGGATAATTGCATTTTTTTTCTCGAAGCTGTCCTTACACTCCTCACAGAAGCCCACTGTATTTGCGTTTATTCCTTGTTGTGATCAAGGCAAGATTCATCCATTCAAGCATCTTATTGTTTCCTTATAATCTATGAAGACCGTGATTTTTCCACGCTTTTAGAAATCACTGCTGATGTTTTTTTTAGAAATTGCGAAATGCTATCTCAGTTTCACTTTAGTCATGTAATGTGATCTTGGCTGGAAATGATTAGAAATGGAAAGTTTCTGAATGATCATTTAATGATTAGAAGAACCATTTGTTTATTTCTAGTAGGTCAAATTTGGTTTTACTATTGCTTCGCTGGAAATGATTGATGGGGCTTTTTATGATTTAGCTTATGTAGAACTATTACAAAATATATATTTAGGAAGTCTGATTTGGATTTAGAGTCCTCTCATGGCATTACAATCATGAGTATTATTTTAATATTGATTAGAGCTAAGTTTGATAGGAATTTCTAATTGTAGATCTATCTATATATATACATTATTTGCATCTTAGTTTAATTAAATTAAGCAATATGGTTCTTATTCCTTGAGAGATTCATCAAACTTGTAAACAAAAGTAAGTTTAGAATAAAATATATTTATATATATATTCATATTGTTTCTCTTATTGTTTTAATGAATGATTATGTTAGAATGTTATTTTTGCATTTGAAATAGTTATTCACCCTATTCTATTCATAATCAACCCATCTTCATGGTATGAATAAAGAAGGATACATTGTTAGAATAAACTGTTAGTTAATATTTTGTAATGTACTATTGAGTAGTACAATTAACTCATCTAGGAAAGAAATGAAGTTAGAGGTTATAGGTGATGTAGTTTTGATGCTAATGCTTATTGTTGTATACTTAAATGTTAGTATAGTTATTTCCTCATAAAGCTTGTGTTGATAGAATATTTGGATTTAGCCGAATTGGATAAGGTCGTTAAAATAGAACAATAGATATTGTTAAACTATAGTTTCTTCTTTCAGTGAATTAAATTGGGTTTTGACAAGAGTCTAGGTTTATGTCGTAAGTTGTAATTTCGGGGCCTAAGATGTTATAGTTCAGGGAATTTTGTAAGTGTTCTAATTTATATATGTGGGTAGTGTAACGTTCCCTTGGCCATGTATGATTTTCTCAAATTCTGAGGGAAAGAGTTATATAATAGTTCATTATGTTTTCTTTGGTCTCGAGTCATATTGAGTTCTAAAGGAATGTCCTAGACATTCAACCCTTGTTTCCGTTTTGGGAGATGAACTTTTGTATAGTGGTATTGTCTTCGATTACCGACTCCAGAGGCTTAACCGTTTGGTATTCAACTTGATACTTGTGTCATACTGGTTCATGATATATTGTTTGAGTTTTGATGGGGACAAGGGGACTTATATTGTTGTGGTCAAGTGAATGGCTTATGTATTGGATCAGAATCTAGTGTAACCCTTGTCCTTGTGTATTGTGGTTTTGGATGATTGATCAGAGATTGCTAGGAGAGTGGCTTTCATGGTGGGGCCGGTGCCAGAGAGGCCACCTGGGTAACCCCATGGAAGTTGTAAGCAAGTGATAACTTAATAACTTATTTAGGAGGGTTGGGGTAGTAAATCACATAACAAGATAAGTAAGATACCTCACCCATGCCTTGAGCGCTCTCGCAGGGTAAGGATGGGATGAGAAGGCCTGGTCGGCAAGGCCGACCTCCTTGTCTTCATGAGAGGACATGTCAGCTCCGCATGTGTCACCCTATGGGGCCGGTGCCTAGAGAGAGGCTGCCAGGGTAACCATAGATGGGGGTCAGCTTCTGGTGAGAGATAGCCTGGGTAACCCATACTAGGACCATGCGATGACACTCTCCTTACACAGTCCAGTTACTTCCTCTTTATCTTTGTTCTTACCTCTGAAGTGTAGACTTGTCTTCATGGTTGAACTTAGCTTGATGTTTTGATTTGTCTTGTTTGGGCGAGTACTGTTGTGTCTGTGTAGTCTTGTTATCCTGTTTGTCTACATGGAGTCTAGATCTTGTTATTGTGTTCATGGTTGTAACCTTGACCTAGTGGAATCCTCATTGTTATCTCCTAGCTCGGAGGGGTGGACCTCAGGGTTCCACATGGTTGGGAGGCAGAGCTATCCATTGGTCTTCTCGAATGTTCGGTTCAAGATTAGAGCAGAAGTGTTCTTGTTCCAGTTTGCTCTACATCTTCAAGTTGTAGTATACATTCATAATTGTACTATTTGTAAACTGATGTAATCGGTCTTGTAACTCTGTTTTGAAACTTGTAATCATTCATCTCTGTTAATGTATAATATATTATTCTTCTGTTGCATTGAGATGTAGATCACTTGTATGGTTTTAATTTGATCTGATGCAGTTATGTTCCCTAGAAGTGTTAGCTGTTTATTTCATTTAATGTTATTATTAGTACAGTTATATTTAATTTATAATGCATTTCCTTGTTTCAAAAGAAAATATTTCTGTAATTTTGTCACTTGTTAGTTTAGCACTCTAGGGTTGCATGGCAGGGCATCACAGGTTTGCTTGTCCTTTTGATGGTGTTGCATTATCATAGAGGTTGAGTGACATTTGTAAACCTTCAAATTGGCATAGAGATGCTCTGGAGTGGTGGCTACCAATTATTGCATTAGGATTCTTTTGGAGAAGAGGCAAGACTCCCTATCACCATAGATTGAATATTGGGGTTTGGACTACCTTAAAGAATTAAAGTCTTAAAAGGACAAGAATTGACACTAGGCTCATGAGGGTTTGCATTGGTAATTATCTTAGATTGCCAAACTTTGTCTCATTGGTAAGAGTAGATGTAGAATGCTTACTAGAAGTTAAGGTTGCAAGAGATATAATATAAAAAATATTAGTGCTTTAGCACACTTTGAGAGGTGGTGGGTGAGAGAGATTTTAGAACCATGGTTACAAGAGTCACCCAAATTCATTGAGGTGAAATTGTTGAAATGAGTTTCAAAGACTCAGGAACCAAGGACCTGGCAAGTGTGGTCAAACTTGACAAATTGGTCGAGTCCAATCTACAAAACTTAGCCATGAGACTCAAGTGGAAAAAAAAACACTTAATCCTAAAACACATAAAATGATCTTTAACACTTCAAAATGATATTCATTTCATTTGCAAACACAAGCATGGAGAAAAAAGAGAATTTGAATTAAAAATACAATCCCTTGAAACAAAAACCAATAAACATAGTTACGACATAATTATTGCTTTATGGCTTCAACACTTGCAATTTTTTAGGGTTTGGAAATGTTGGGACCCCTCTTGAAGAATTTCCATATCCATATGGGTCTTTGCCTATTTTTCTTTTCTTTTGTCTTTTGTTTACCCCATTGAGCTAATTATGTGTTGATGAACCTTCAAAAAGCTTGAATCTTCTAAAGTATAGAAGTGTTTCGGTGATTCGACAGGTTCACGAAATAGCAAACCTATCGAAAAGGTTCTCAAGTTCTTCTTTTCCCCAAAATGTCGAAGAGGAGGACAAAGTAAAACATCTCTTTTTTTAATAGCTTCGCAAACTCGCAAACCTACTGAAAAGATTCTTAAGTTCTCCAAAGGCCTGAATCACCGAAAAAGAGAAAGAAGAAGAAAGTAAACAAAGAAGAAATGTTTCAACAAGTTCACGAGTTTGTGAACTCACCAAAAAGCCAACAAAGAAGGAAAATACAATGCTTTAGCAAGTTCATGAGTTCATGAACCTGCTAAATCACTGAAAAAGGAAAGAGAGAAGAAAAGAAGACAAAAGTTTCAGCAAGTTTTTGAGTTCATGAACTTGCCAAAAGGCTAAGAATGATGAAAGAACAAAGGAAGAAAGATGAAAAAAATGAGGATAGGTTTTTGGCAAGTTCCTAGATTTGTAAACTTCCCAAAGAGTTTAAATCATTGACAAGTTGAGGATAATGAAGAAATATGCCACTAAATGAAAAGAAAGCAAACAGAATGGTGTCAGAAGCTGCAAGAAGTGTTAAAGAAAGCAGAATGCTCCAACCACCCTAGTACACCTCAATAACTTTCTAGGAACACCATCAATGCGGTAAGTAATTCTCAACTACCAATTGTAGCCATGCGATCTATATCGCTTAGTTTGAGTAGAATACATTCTCAGCCACAGATCTCAGGTGTTGGATGCATATTTCATTTAATGTTCAACATCCTAAGTTACATCAGATTCCTACACACGGATTAGGACATGAAATCATGGGGCTATAAAGATAATTTGGTTGTTCATTTCAAGGGGTTGGTCATTCTAGCTTTTATACAAAACACACGTGCAAAGCTTTCTAGGGTTTCAATAATATTTATCAGTTCGCCATTGGAGTTGTTCATTCATAACTTGCAGAGAGGTAGCTATAGAAGTAGATATTTGTAACCATATGTCTCCTTGGCCAATTGTTGGCATTTTGGAAGATTTTGAGTTCTAGGAAATCGTAGATTTCTTGTTGTTTAAAATTTCTCCTTCACCACACTTGCTAGTGTGATTGTAATAGGAATTAGATAAATGTCATAGCATTTTAAGTCAATGTAAACTATTATTTGTGTTGGTCTCTTCTTTGTTGCATATGAATGTTAATGAATTTGGAGAAGAATCATTAAGTAGATGCAATTGCAGTATGTCATACCTTTGTTGCAACTTCTTGTTTATTGTTTTAATGGTTGGATATGACTGTGACCCAATAAGGCACTGGTTTTGAAGAACCTGACCCTCCACATACACTTTAAATTAACAAAATCATTCACCGGTAGTTTAGGGTTAGGTTAATAGTTTGTATGCACATTCACGTTAGTCATTTAATCATGGATTATAGTATTGTTGTTATCTATAGGTGCATGCGCAAGGTGTTATTTTAGCTTTATATGAGATCTTATGCTACTAGTTGGTCTTGACCTAGTGACAAATATAGGGGTCAAGTGTACATTGGGTATAGCTACCATTGTTTCAGTCATGTTTATTTTGATTGGCTTAAAACCCTATTAAAGATACCTCTAGGAATACCATCCTAGGTCTAGCTAAGCTCGAAGTGCAAGAGAGCATACCCACTCTTGTTAATTGGCCTTTAACCATCCTCAATCTGTTGGTGAGCTCCTATTTTTCCGCCTTGATGACACCCCCTGGCCTTGAAGGTGAAAACACACTCTAGGATTATGGACCTGTGGTTTTGGGACCCAACAGGAAGTCTCTTGGAGATTGGTTAAAAGTAATAAAATTGTGAAGAATGGCATGCACAATGCAGGTCTATGTAGTCTCAAAGGCTTTAATTTGGGCTTGGTTGTGGAGGCTTTGCTTCACGACCCTACCTTGTATCATGACAAGGAGTGCTCCAAGGGCACTACCCCCAAACCCCTTGAGGGGCATTGCTCCTTAATGTTACTGGGGGCATTAACCCCCAGACTCTTGCATGGGGTAGTTTCCCTCAACTCTATTTCAGGCTTCCACCCCCCAACCCCTACTTTGGTTTTAAAAAGAAAAAAATAAAAATCATTTTGGGTCATGTTGAATAGAAAAAGCAACATTTTTTATTCTTTTAATTTATTTCCCCATGCAGTCCCAAGTAATTGAATTACATTTATACTTTTGGTTTACTAAGTGTAGCCCTATCTTAAG
The DNA here is from genome assembly GCA_027924645.1 of Cunninghamia lanceolata. Taxonomy (NCBI): domain Eukaryota; kingdom Viridiplantae; phylum Streptophyta; class Pinopsida; order Cupressales; family Cupressaceae; genus Cunninghamia; species Cunninghamia lanceolata. The sequence goes on along the minus strand of BSBN01001584.1, from coordinate 1,084,491 downwards.
TAATGCTCTAATGGCTATAGCAACATTTGCAAACTTGTTTGAGATACAAGCTCAAGACCCCCCATTGAGCTAGTGATGTCGCGTCGAGTGATACAAGATCTACTCTACCATGGTTCATGACTCCATGTGATTTTTGTTTTTGACACCATGGATATCATAATCGATGAGTGTTGTACACCTAAAACACTTGAGAATATTTATAAATGTAAAAATGTTGTTTCCATCAACTCAAATATGCTTTTGTACTCATTTGATCAATGTATACTTGTGATCAAAGTAGCTTCCAATTGATAAGCTTATTTTGTCTTTAAAGTTGATTTATTGAAGGGTACATAGTAAAAGCTTTAAATCCTTAAAAAATCTTTATATTTCATGGTTTTTCAGTTTGTTGAGTCTTTCTCAAGTCCATGTCTAAGTCTGAGTCAAAAATCAGCTTGTTGAGTCCAAGCAGAGTAATTGTTGGAGCACAGAACAACACTGAGAGGGGGTGACTCAGTGTTGTATAAACTTTTACAACTTTTTGTACAATTTAAATTTCAAGACAAATAGAGAGGAAGACATCAATGATTTGTTAAACACATATGCAAAAGTATGATAATAAAAATATGAATCAAGACCTTAAGAACAAATCATTAGAGCACATGAAGACAAACAAGAACCATGACACTTGATTTGATGAGTGGAAAACCCTCTAGGGGAAGAAAAACCACTCTGAAATGCTTCACTAGCTTAATCAAAAACATCACTAGTTACAAACAGGTCTCACTGACCATACAAGCCTCATTGACAAATACAATCACCATCATCAAAACATAAAGCCTAGTGTGCAAGAAATGATTGTAAATCAATCTGATTTGTACCATTACATAACCTGTGATTCATCACTCAGACAAAGATTCAAATACAATCACTTCACAAAGAATACAATAACTTTCTTCCCTGAGTTTGTATATCCCTTTGCAATCATACTCAATTCAATCTACATATTAGTCTCATGACCTCTGCACAATAAATTTACCTGATGCACAATCAATTGCATATTGTCTTCATACTTGACAAGGTTCAATCTATAAGTTCTTTGCATAATGTCTTTATCCTTTGTTTGATTCATTCCTACAAAAACATGATCTCACACACACAATATCATGATTCATCTGTATTTTCTCTTTAAAAGAATCTTCACAAAAATGTCTTCACTGCATATTAGTCCACACACAAATTCATCCATCAATGTATTTGCAATACCATTATATAAAAATTGAATGTCCTTTCATATTCCTCTCACATTCTTCTTCTTCTCTGTTTCATTTTCACCTTCACAAAAATAAATCTTTTTCATCTGCTCGCAAATAATATCTACAATATTCCATTTTGTTCTCAATAAAATCTTGCATCTGCAAAAATTAAAAAGATTGACCACCCTTAGACATTTTTTTTCTCTGCATATTCATCTTCTCCTGCAAAAAATAAAAACATATATATCTCTTCTCTATATTTATCTTCAGAAAAATTGCTTCCATGTCTTTGATCTTCAATTCCATTCTTCATTTCTTATTTTCTCTCTATATAAAAAACTTCCATCACATCACAAAAAATCTTCAATCAATTTTTAATCAATCTGCCTTTCTAAGAGAAAATAAAATCTCTCTCCTATTCGGATCCTTTTCTAAAATTTTTTTATCTGTATTAGGATTATGAAAGAAGACAAAAAGCCCTTAGGAAAATATCTCAAATAAGAAACTTGCCCTCCTTAAAAATAAACTTTTCTTTTTTACTTTCTTGCCATGAGAGGAGAACATAAAAATAGAATTAAATCTCCTACAAAATCTACTTTCAAAAGTATCAATTGATTGCCTTTTAATCGGGCTAAAAATAGCCTTCAAAAAAACTTATTTTTAGCTGCAAAAGCCTTTTTACTGTAGTTACAAGAATATGACATCCAAATGCACGTCAATGTGCATACCCAAAGAAAAGGAGTCTCAATTGAAATGATAACCGTTGATGATAGAAATTGTGCCCATCAATGTTTAAATGATAACCCTTGATTTGTATTTGGCGCCCATCGCACTTATGAGAAAACCAACAGAACCGGTAATAAGGGGAGAAGTGGCCGGTTGTTAAATGAATTAAACCCCCTCTAACAAGTCACTTAAGTGACTATGACCTGATATAGAGGGTCATCTTCAAAATAGACCAAAAAGAGCACAAGGATAAATGATGGCCTCCAAAGGTATTTAGGATATAAAGACATAGAATTTTAGGATTTAGAACAATACAAATCCTGACCTTAAGGAACTCCTCAAAAATATACAGACCATTGTGATGTAGATCTGCCAAGAATATAACTTTGTCATCCCTTGTAAGAACACCAAGAGATCAAAACTCTCTCCATATCACTTCATACTTTTAACAATCTTGCTTTTTGCAAAACCCTTACCATTGAATACCAACTACATAGTTATGAAATAACTCTTTGAATGTGACACATACTTAGACATGTATGACAAACTAACTGAAGGTAACTTGAGACAACAAGTACACTGAGGCACAAGATGTGATCTTGTCAAGAAACAACAAAGAGTGCAAGATCCAATCATCAAATAACTAATCCAAGAAATTCAAAGGTTACAGACAAGATACACCTAATCGACAAACCAACCCTAGCACTTCTCAACAAGGATGAGTTTCTTGTTTTCAGTTGATAACATTTGACATCATCAAACACATATTACATGAAGGCATACTAAACTTGGATGACAACTAACAACTACAAGGCACACCTTCACTTAAAGCACACAAGATTCAATAGCTCAACATGCAAGACACTAATGGCACATATGAACTTGAACTTCAAACATGGCATGATTGCATTGTGCTTGGTAGTGATTGGAATCAACCTGGAGTTCAAATCTCTGCATATCTTGTCATGACAACAAACTTGCATCCTACATTTGTTGACTTGACCATGAAGCAACCTCATTATGAAGACAATCATCAACATCCCGGAACATGAAAGCAACCTGTGCCAATATGAACAATCCTGTCATATGAAGACCAAACACAAAAACACAAGGACCACTAACCTCCTATTGTCCTGACCAACATAACCTCATTAGGTTATCATCCTAGCACATAATCCAATCAACATGAGTGATCATATGAATATTTCTCTAATAACAACCTTGCATCATCAATTCAACACCTTTTTGACATCAATGACAATCAATCTCCATCACAAACCATATATCTCATCCAGCAAATAGGAGGTCACGGGGTCGAAACCTTTTGTACAACTGACATGTTGTTGTACCGACTGTTTACGTGAGGCCCATCTAGATTCATCTACCATATCTTCCATTATAGTATTAGGGGGCATTCAGGTTTCTCTACTATTACAAAATCATTTGACAATTTTGTGTGTCTTGCAAAACAGACGATTAACAAAACATGCATGACATATGGCTGTCTATGTGTGAAAATGGACCTCTTGAAGGAATTCATCACCAAATTTTAGACGCAGAAGAAGTTTTTCCCATAGTAATCTAGCCTCTCAATGTGAAAGGAAAGCCACCATGAATTTTGGGTTTTTTGTTTTAAAAAGCCTACTTGGTGGGATGGAGTAGAGGTTGATTAACAATTGGTCCCCAGGATCAAGATAATAGGATTGTAGGTTTTTGTTATGATATTGGAGTGGTTTCCTCTAAGGATCCCCTCTTTGTCACTCCTTCTGCTATGATTTTGGATTCTAGTTTTGCATTAGCTCAAAAAATATTTTATGTTCTTGATTCAAGTAAGCCCAATTGGCGAGCCATCAAATTTAGGGTGGCTTGAGGATAAGTCAAACTTAGTCACAAAGGATTCAAAGGGTGAATTAGAATATCTTGGCCCTATTTAAGAGAATAATGTTATGTCTTTGAGTAAGCAGGATTGGATTGGATCAAGGTGAAAAAGAAAGATTTTTTTTTTTAAGTTCACATCCAATGACATGAAGGTCTTCCACTTTGAATATATCTATGATCACTCTATTTAAATATCATTAGTTTCAATAAAGAGTAATTTTACACCTCATACACAATAAAAAGTGATAAATATTTGTTCTATTATTAGCCAAAATTAACCTTTGACTGTTAAACTGGATGATGTTTAAGAATAGCCATCTAGAATTTGATTGGAATTTTGTAGACTATTAAAAATTTGAGAGATATGCCTCTATATTAATATTGTATAGATCAGTGAACCTTCCGTTACTAGAATCTATGCTTTGATGTTATTTTTGCGGCTTCAAAGTAGCCTTGGAATTTGACGGCCACCCTTGGGTGTCATATAAAAAATTTATGACAGTTTTATCCTTTAACTACCTTTCAATTGACGTTTTAAAAAATAAATAAATTGTCAAATAAAAATAGGCAGCTGCAGACTGTACCAAACTACTGGATAAGAGGACAGTAGGGTTCAAATGCACTTGATTTCTTGGGATACTGTAGCAAATTGTATATAAATTAGCCAGGCAGTATGAATGATGAAGTAATTGGTTAATCTTTTAAGCATTTTAGCTGTCAGGTTTTCTTTTTGTGGATGTGCTGTGCAACCTGGTAAATATCTCGAAAGGCTAAAATGTGGTTGATTCAATTTTTTTAGTGTATTTTTTAATCGTAAAGAAATTTCATAGTTTTTTTTTAAAACCCAGAGGTATCCCCTAGCCCTGCCCCCTGAGAGAGACATGAGCGTTGTGACTCCGCCCAATGTTTCCCACCGTGCCTTGGGCTTACATTTTTGTGCTGAGTTGGGGCTAATAACGGTTGGGCAAGTAGAGGCGAGACTAATCCTCAAGGGACTGCTGAGGGGGCCCGCACACCCTGAAGAACCATTGGAAATCCGGGCAGAGAGAATCAACCTCGGGACCTATATGGGACAAGCCCAAAGCCCTTAGTCAACTACGGTTTTTTAATTCTATATATATTTTAATCGTAAAGAAATTTCATAGTTTCATTGAGTTTTTTAATTCTATAATCGCAACAAATGAGATTTGCAAAAAAATGTATGATTGATAGAGTATTTTACTTTATTCTAACAAATCTATACAAGTAACAATAATATAAACAATTCAATACAATTTCTAAATAAATATAATATAAAGATTTGTTTCTAAATTGAATTTATAGAAGATAAACATTCTAATTTAAAGAATATATCTTCTACGGTTTTGTCCATGTTTTTTTGTGATTTTCTCCATTTTTTTTCTTTTTTGATTTTGATTTTGATTTTCCATGTTTTTTTTTTGCGTTTTCCATACTTTTGTGATTTTCTCCTCCTTTTTTTCTTTCAAGCCTTTCCAATTTCTTTTTTTGGTTTTTATTTTTTTATTTTTTCCAATTTTTTCTGGTTCCATAGTTTTTTAAAAAAATTTCTCCACCTTTTTTTTTCTTCGACGGTTTTCAGTTTTTTTTGTTTTTATTTATTTATTTTTGCTATATATTTACATGGAAAATGAGTGCTCTCATGTATATTGGAATAAATATATTTACACGGAAAATGAGTGCTCTCATCTCCACCTAACTGTAGAATGCATATTGACATAATTAAAATTTTCTCCACCTTTTTTTAACGGTTTTCAGTTTTTTTTTTGTTTTCATTTATTTATTTATTTTTGCTATATATTTACATGGAAAATAAGTGCTCTCGTGTACAATGTATATTGGAATAAATATATTTACATGGAAAATGAGTGCTCTCATCTCCACCTAACTGTAGAATGCATATTGACATAATAAACATTGTAAAAGAAAACATTATTTATATTTTTATTAAAAAAAAATGATATATTTTATAATTAAAAAATTAAGAATATTAGATGGCAAAAATAATCAAATAACCCATCAAATTCCATGCATGCATGCTTCAAAGTGCTTAACTTAGGTTTTATAAGAAAAAAACACATATGTACTATTAATAAGACATTCAAAATTTATTTTTAAGTAAGACATTCAAAATTTATTTTTAAAAGTAATTATACTATTGAAAATATAGTAGAAATATAATTGGTAAGAATTTCAAACATTTTGAATTTCCGATTTTCTCATCCTCCACTCAACGATTTCACCAAAAACAATTTCAGTTTTCAACAATCAATGAAAGTTAACTACAGCAATCTTTAAACTCCTGTATACATAACTAAGAAAAATGAAGTTAGTCTTTTTCCAATTTACCAAGCACCTCACACTAATATTTCCTACAGCAGAAGCACGTTTTCCTATTGTCACTAATACATTTTTTGATTACTTCATATTTCACGCGCAGATCTTGACCAAGTTTTCCACTACTAAGCTGGTGCGGTTCTGGTAGCAGAAACAGATCGTGGAAGCTCAGATACTTGTTCTTCATCATTCTCGCCGGAGAGCTCTTCCAGCGATTTGCCGTTGGTTTCAGGCACCAGAAACGTGAAAAGAAACCCTAGAGCATTGGTAACTCCCAGAAGAATGAGAGAATTCTTGACGCCAATTCCCTTGTGGTAACCACTGTCAACCTGAGATGCGTGTGTGCTTTGAGCGGCGTACAGAAATCCGAAAGCTCCAATAATGGCTCCTGCCTTTCCCGCCGCCGCCGAAATGCCGTGACAAGTCGAACGGAGCCGCGCCGGAAAAACTTCCGCCGGGACGATAAAAGTGGTGCTGTTGGGACCAAAATTGGCGAAGAAGAAGGTGAAAGAGTAAAGAACGATGAAGGCAATGTGGTTTCCGCCGCAAAAGGAGTCGCCACATTTTGTGCCTCGCCAGTGATCATACGGGATGGCCAGAGCGAACATGAAGACTGTCATGAAGAAGAATCCCATGAGCTGAATGGTGAATCGACCGATTCGGTCGATAAAGAAGACTGTGAACCAGTAGCCCGGAACAGTAGAGCACAGAGCAATGATCGTCTGTGCTTTGGAAATGCGATAAACTTCTTCAATGGCGTTTATTTTTTTACCCGCAGGGATCCATCCGACGGCCGAAAAGATGTCTTTTTGAAACAGGTTTTGGCTGTAGAAGGCGATGTCCAGAAGAAACCAGGTGCTAGTAGTTCCCAGCAGATGCAGCCCGTGCCTTTTGGCGAACTGTGATGAAAATAAGCCAAAGCTTGGTTCACTATTCGCAATTTCATCGATCTTTGAGCGATCTTCTTCAATTTCAACCTGCATAACCCTAGACATGTCCGCCGCGGCTTGCTTTGCGTTTCTTTCTACCAGAGCCGTGTAACGAGCCGTTTCCGGCATTTTCATGCGCCAGTAGTAAGTCATGGCGGCTGGAAGGGCTCCGAACATGAGAATTAACCTCCACACGAAATCTGCCTCATCCACAGTCGAACCTTTGGGATCCTTTTCATACGCCGGAGCCCTAAATTGCTTCTTGAACCCTAACGACACAAAAATTGACACGGCGCCGCCTGCCAGGATTCCAAACCCTTGCATTGCAAATACGGCCGCAATAAATGCGCCGCGGGTTTTCTTGTTGGCGTACTCGGACATAATTGTGGCGGACAGAGGATAATCTCCACCGATGCCGAAACCGAGCCAGAATCTGAAAAAGCAGAGTGTTGTCATCACAGATTTGGCCGTGTGGCCGAAAGAAAGGCCGGATCCAATGGAGCAAATCACCATGAGCATGAGCGTCATTCCATACACTTTCTTCCGTCCCAATTTGTCGCCGAGCCAGCCGAAGAAGAGTTGTCCGGCTAGGGTTCCGCAGAGGGCGACTCCATTAACGGCGGCCGAGACGTTCGGAGGCAAAGAACCGGGCTTGGCATGACCTTCCTGGTAGTAATAGATTCTTCCCAGGAGCCTCGTCACTGTGGAAATGCAGAAGAGATCATACGCATCTGTGAAGAAGCCCATGCCTGCAACAATAATGGCCGTAAAATGGTACCATTGCGTTTTCGCAACATCCAAAGCATTCAATACTTCCAGCTGCGTTTTCGCCATGATTCAAATCTCACAGCTCTTCCTCGGCTCTGCACAGCAACAAAGAAAAAAGATTACTAATTGAAGCTCAAGAAAGAAGTCACAGAAGAAATCGGCAGAGAAAAGATTGCAGAAGATGTTGAGAGCTCACCTTGTTCTTCCTATTTTCTTATTATGGCGTATACAATCTTGTTTGAGGAAAATCGTATTAAATAGCCTGTAGAAATAGCATCTTGAATGGGAACCAAGGGAATATTCCCCCAAGGGCCAGCGGCACCCCGTTCCGCTAGCATTTTGAATCGTGATTGCTGTTAGAGATTACAGTGTTTGAGTAAACCAAGTCAACTACGGGTGAGATACTCCGCACTGTTTTTCTCCCTTCCTTCCACGGACTTCATCTTATTAAATAATTGGTATTTTGACTTGTCAGCGTATCTTTTTCTATTTTAGGTATCGTGTTAAGATATCTTCCAAATAGCTGGACATTTCTAGATATTTGGAACAAGTGTTTGTTTTGATATTATTTTGAAGCCTTTTTTGATTTATAAAATAGGTGTCAAATCAATGCTTAAGAATACATGTTTTGAAGTGCTCTAAATAAATTTCACTCTCGACAACTCTAATAACTAAAAGTGAATATCTCTTGTCTATTGATGCTATTAATGCCGTGAAGTGCTTTGTCGACAACTCTACCTATTGTTTATTGATGCCATGACGATGAAGTGCTCTCAAGAGAATTGGCTATGAGGTTAAGGGATATCCATTAGTATATTTATATGTAGAAAAATATATCTATAGTATGTGGAGAGATATCCATTAGTATATTTATATTTAGAAAAATATATCTATAGTATGTGGAGAGATATCTTTTTGTGTTTTCCATAGTTTTTGTGATTTTTTCCATCTTCTTTTCTACAACCATTTCCAATTTTTTTGGTCTTTGTTTTTATTTTCCTTACTTTTTTGCGTTTTCCATGGTTTTTTTATCCATCTTTTTTTCCAATTTCTTTTTTTGTTTCCATAGTTCTTTTGATTTTCTCCACCTTTTTTTCCTTCAACATTTCCAATTTCTTTTTTTGTTTTTTGTTTTTATTTTTTGGCTACATATTTACAATTTTACACAGAAAATTTGAGTGCTCTCATCTCCACCCCGCTATAATTGTAGAATGCATCTCGGTATAATTATGCCTTCTATTATTGCATGCTTGCTCTTTGGAAAGAAATATGAAGACTATCTTTTTAAGAGACAACTATTGGTTCAAAAGCAACATGCAAAACGTTGGTTCATAGAGACAATTGTTACTTTTATATTTATATTTTAAAAACTAATATATTTATATTTAAAAAAATATATCTAAAATATGCCAAGGTATTTTTTTTCCATGGTTTCTTTGATTTTCTCTTACAATTTCTTTTTTGGTTTTTCTTTTTTGGTTCTATAGTTTTCATGATTTTCTCAACTTTTTCTCTCTCCAACAGTTTCCAATTTCTTTTTTGGTTTTTACTTTTTATTTTTTCCAATTTCTTTTTTAGTTTTTAGTTTTATTTTTTCCAATTTCTTTTTTGGTTCCATAGTTTTTGTGATTTAGCTTTTTCTCCTTCAATGGTTTTCAATTTCTTTTTTAGTTTTTTTTCTTTGATTTTCTTAAGTTTTATTTTTATTTCCTTTTTGGTATTTTAATTTTTTTTCTTATAAATTTAGGTAGAAAAAATGAGTGCTCTCATCCCCACCCTCGATGTGACTGTATAACGCCTCTCGGCGTATATATCTACAATACGCGAGAGATATCTTCTTAAGGTTCTATCTGTGCTTTTTGCATTTTCCATAGTTTTTTTGTGATTTTCTCCATCTTTTTTTCCTTCAACCATTTCCAATTCTTTTTTTATTTTTATTTTTGATTTTTTCCATTTTTTTTTATCGGTATAATTATGATTTTTTTTAGTTGATTTTCTCCACCTTTTTTTCTTTAAACCGTTTCCAATTTCTTTTTTGATTTTGATTTTTTTTATTTTTTTTGCTATATATTTACATAGAAAATGAGTGCTCTTATCTCCACCCTACTGTGATTATAGACCGCCTCTCGGCGTAAAGAATGTTTGTTCATAGTGACAACTAATTTTTTCATGCTTCTCTCAATAAAAAATCAAATGAGAAGCTTAAATGTGATGCTACAAACTAGAAGTCTTGGAGTGGATAAAAGTTTGTACTTAAGAAAATTTAGCCTTTGCACCAATTCAATGTAATTTAACATTCAATAAAACCTTTTTTTCTTTATATAAAATGGAATTTGTTTCTATATTTTTAAAAACATTCCAATATATTTTAAAATCATGTTATTTGTTTTTTGGTTATAAAGGAATTGACATTAGTCAAGTCCTCATTTGCAGGATACACGACCCATATAACCTTTTTGGCCACATGAGCTAGCCTTACTCATGTAGTGGTTAAATCCAGGGATTCGAACCCGTGACCACTATCCATGTCTTTCAATAGCTTAACCGTCTATTCTACACCTTATGGGCTACTTGTTTTACTTTTAAATATCGAGTGTTGTTTATTTTAATAAAGGTTGTTGCAATGTCAGAAAAGAGTTCCTACTCAATTCTTAATTAATATTTCAATAGAGTTGGGTTGCATTTAAGAATATTTATAGAAACTAAATTAGAAGTTCAATGACAAAATTTGGAATTGCAAATAATAGATATTACCATACTTCCTGTTGAAATCTAGAGCCCTCTGTCAAGGACGTCAGCGCACAATAGACATATGTGCATTACATTATTGTTTATATGACAGAAGTATGATGTATAAAATATCTGGAATGCAGTATGATTCTCCAAGCAACTTCTTGTCAAGTCAATGCAGCTAGAAACAAATACCCAAGCATAATTTATCTCAAATAACATAGATAAATCAAATGAGATATAGATAGTTAGATCTAAGAAATGATAAACAAATATTCAAAAACCTCCATGTGATCGATCATCTTTGATTAACTTGCTTTTGAGAGGACAAAAAAGAGGGTTGGGGCTACTTCGGAGCTTTCCAAAAGTGGTCAAACCCCTGATTTAGTCTTCTGACCTCCACAAACAACCAGATGATAAAAATGATGAAATAAAGTGTATGCTCCTATGCTATGTGCATCTAGGAATTAGGATGTAGTGACAAAATGCTACGAGTATCTTCCTAGTCTATAGGGAATAATACTATTCTTGGTGTGCAGATTAGATAATAAGGGTGGTGGTCTACACCAATAGATTGCCAAGAGGGATATAAGATTGGATTTGATAACAATAGAGATACTATCGATGCACCACTTGTGCAATGAGATCAATAGGATGATAAAAAATGAGACAACAAAGTATACTATTTTAATGAAATTTGATGAAGAAAATAGCAAGAGACTCACTACTGTGTTTATGATGATTTGGACTTTGAGGATGAGAAAAACCTTTAGGGAGAAATTTTCTTCTTTCTTTTTGCTAAAAATATCTTCAATGGTTTGTAGAAAAAAGATTGAAGGAATCCTTGGGAGAAGCGTTAGTCTCTATGGTGGAAGTTTCTCTTTTGATAATCTTGTAAACTTGCACAATAACAATGAGAACTTGGGAAGTGTTAAAATGAAAGTTGTAGAGCTAAAGATGGAGAAAGAGAGCTAAAATGAAGGTCCTATCATTTATGGAAACAAGCTTTTTTATTATTCTAATCTTCTGGATTTGGTTTTGGGTAGGCTAAAGATAACAAAGCACATCTGCGAGGATGTTACATTTATCAGGAGGCATTATGAGGTGGCAATATGCAAGAATAATCATTGTCATTTTGAGGTAGTGTACAGAATGGGATGCTAGTGCGTTGCGCTACTATCCTATGGAAATGTTGCAAATATGTGCCTATGATGTGTTGTCATTGATGTCAACATATCTCTTAGTCAGAGACATTGAAGACAGTGCAATTCAGTAAAGTAGATTGATCAGCATTCCCAGTGAGATGAAGATCAGAGACCACAGACTTAAGGGTTTTGTAGAGGATTGTCTGAAGTTGCTCCAATTAAGAATTGAGAGGTCCACATGGAGCATTGGTGAAGTTATGGCCATCTGAGTAGAATTGGGTTTTGCAGTTGTTTAGAGGCAACAGAGTGACAGGGATTTGGTCTGGATTGCTCCGCATTGGAATATTATGGTCTTCGAATCTAGAGGTATGTTTGGGATGTTGGTGTGTATCCTCAACTCAAGTGGTTTGTGCTTTGGAGGTCCGCAAGCAATCCTTCTAGTGTGACAGTCATGATATTTGGTGTTCTTGAGTTCTAGTATGAAGATGCAAGTGATTCTGGTAATTTGAGGTGGTGCGATTGTTCTTGTTGATTTCATTGTGCTTGTGGAGGTTTCTAGATTGTGTGCCTATTGTGTTGGTGGTCCACATTGAGGATTAAGCTCATAGTTGAAGATTTCTCCTTGGGTGTTGTTGTTCTTTCCAATCTTGGCCGACTGGATGCTTGGTGCGTGTTGTGGATGATCTAAGAGAAGTTCTATGGAGCGTGGTATGTTGTTCGAGGAAGATTTGAGTCCCATCTATGTTTGACCGATAGTGTAGTGATCCGCATGTAGTATTTTGTATTAAGTCAAGTCTCTTTGTAAATGTTTGTAATGTTGACCTTGGAGATTGTTCCAATGGTTGATGATTGTAATGCCGACCTTGATGTTCATTCCAAGGTTTATGTAGTGTATAAATACTTGTAGTTGAGTCGTGGAAAAGTTGTCCTTGAGCAAAAAATGATAAGATTCTAAGAAAGGTCCAAAGGCAGAGCAGAAGAAGAGGAAGAGTAGAAGTGGAAGAGCAGTGAAGATGCGAAGGTAGCAAAGAAGTGTTTGGGAGCAGAGCAGAGGTGTTGTGAGCTTAAGTGGAACTAAACCTTGGCATGGAGAAGATGTTGTTTCTCAGTTTGACCTTTTAGTGTTAACCATGTGAATATTTTTGTAGGCAGTGAGCCTCCTTTGAGCAGTGAGCTCTAGGTAGTGTGCTCAAAGGCAAGTGCCTTCCCATTTTCTATTCTTTTAACATAGAATAAATCTTGTGGGTTAACCCCCACCATGGTTTTTCCCTTAACTAGGTTTCCACGTAAAAACCTTGGTGTTATGTGTGTTGATTGTGTTTTTGCTCATGTGTTGTTGATTCATGTTTTCATGGTTATATCATTAATTTGTTAATAAGTGGTAAAGAAGATTAAATGCAGTAAAAGGTAAAGTTTTGTGACAACTGATTCACCCACTCTCAGTTGTTTGCCCTAATTTCAATAATTGGTATCAGAGCCGGTTCCTCTAAAAGAAGCTTGACCACTTGAGGAGATCCAAGATGTCGACATACAAGAAGGACAGTCCAAGATTTGATGGAACAAATTACTCTCTTTGGAAGAATCACATGGAATGTCATTTGCAATGCATGGGTGATCCTTATTGGTTGATAACTAAGAATGAGTATACTCCTCTGAAGAATGGTCCTACAACTCCAGATGAAATCAAAGATGTTGAAAACAACATTCAGGCTAAAGAAGCATTGTTGAGTGCTCTGACTGATACATAAATGACAAATGTGTTGGAATTGCAAACTGCTCATGAAATTTGGAAGAAGTTGGAAACTCTGTATGAAGGTGATGTATATGTCAAATGTGCTAAGTTCTAGAGCCTGAAGGGTAGATATGAAAGTTTGAGAATGAGTGAAGATGAAAACATCACTTCCTACATAAAAAAGGTGAATGAACTTGTGTGTAGTATCAGGTGTGCTGGTGGAAAACTAGAAGAATCAAAGATTGTTGGCAAGGTGCTCAGATCCTTACCTGCTTCATACAAGCATAGAGTTGCTGCTATTGAGGAGATCAGGACTGTGAAAAATGTTACAAGGGATTAGTTGGTTGGCAAGCTTTTAGCATTTGAAATGAGTGAGTTTGGTGATTCTCTTCCTAAATTAGAATCTACATTTAAGGCGAGTGTTTTTGGAAAGCAAAGATTTAATCCAAGTGAAAGCTCTTCAAGAAGACTAACCAAATATGAGAAGGCAAGGAAGGAACTTGAAGAAAATGAATCTGAGCTTGAAGAACTTGAAGCCCTTATTGCCAAAGATTACCAAAAGGATCTGGTAAGTATGAAGGAAAGTTTCCTTTCAAATGTTTTGCTTGTAATAAGATTGGTCATTTTGCTTCAAGATGTCTGGAGAGGGCTTCAAAGCCAAACCCTAATAGACCTAGGGTTCATAAGAAATGCTACTATGTCCAAGAAGTTGCTGATAAAGGAGTCATAGATGATGAATTTGATATGGGAAGTACCTCTGGAAATGAATGGGTGTTCATTGCTATCAAAAAAGAAGATGTAACATCCATATCCGAATTGACAAGAAAAACTAGGTTTTCACAAAGGTAAATTTTTTTTACTAGGTAATCAAATACAAAAGAAACTTATCTATAATCCAATACAACATTTTTCATTTTATCATAAACATGATCTCATTTTCATAAAACTGAAATAAATGATATACATTAAACATTTTGTTTTCTAACAATTTGAAATTTTCTTGAATCAACAAATATTGGAAACATACCATTAACATGCATCTCGATTGTCGACCCATCACATTCAAGACTCGGCAATCCTTAGTATTTGGAAGAGAAAGTATCTTCAAGGAGCTTAACCTCCAACCACAGACCGTCGATCTCCCGCACTCCTTCCTAACCGGAAGTGGCCCTACCCTACTCAAGAGGATAGACTTAGGATAACCATCGGTGTTTGCCATCTGAGCTCTAGAGTTGTAACCTACATGTCTTGTTATCGTGTAGATCCCTAGATACCCTCTAGTCATGCACGACTCTCCACAAGAAACACCATCCAGTTACAGTGAACATTCGATGCACTTGAGGATAGTACACCACCTTGGCCAAAGGATTTGTTTTTAATTAGCGTTATAAGAACGCATGAACTTAGTTCACCCACCCTACTCGACTTGAACTGATTGAAATCCTACAGTTTCCTATTTGTATGGTTTGAACTAATTGACGACCTTGATGACCTCAAGGGTTTAGGATTTCCTCCTGTAATAGCGCATGGTGCAACATTTACTCTAATCCTGAATTCATAGTTTCATAATCCCATATTCATGTAAAAACATTGTTTAATAACACCCACTCCTAAGTGGTTTCATACAAGTTTACTCAGTTCCCATGTTTGCACAGGATACTCAAGTATTTAAAACATTTTTCCTGTTATCCCGGAGTTTAAGGGTGCTAGACTCATAAGGTCTACAAAATAAAATGATACTAGCACCATCGCATGCAACGTAATCTAGACTCACATGCAGGTTTTCCACTCTAATTGTTCATTTCAGAACCATGATGGTTTTCGACCATTACTAATACTTTAACTTCCTACTCCTCTTTCCATGTTATTTAGTTTCACATGATTCATAAAGATAAGAGTCGTAAATAAGATATAAATGGTTTTGGAATCTTTCTTATGTCATTAGAGATGACCAAACGCATGGTCGACCTCTAACTAAAGATATAAGACGAAAAGGTCACTAGCTGGTTACAACGACCTCTCCGGTTGCTAATCACACTAAAGTTTACGTCCCAAACATGCTTTAAATCGAAGGTTTTTAAACTCCCTCACAACATGCACATGGAGCAAAGTGATTTCTCACTGTGGAGCTATCTTTTCAAGTGCATCAAGGGCAGTTTTAAGTTAATAATACAGTCTTAAAGAAAACTCTTTGAACATACGTCATTGCCAATCATTCAAAGAAGGTAGTTTACATTTTGCATCATGTAGAGTTCGTTCCTAAATGTAAGTACGTTAGAGAACTGTGTTCTTTTATCATACCGTGTCATCCCTGACAAGAAATGCTACAATTTATGAGTTCACGAATTCTAGAAGACATCAATACTTCTATTTCTGAGTTATTGATTCTCAAAACACAGTAATGATACCATTTTAATGATCAACTTCACACAGAAATCACAGTAGAGAACAATGTCATCATATTCGATTCATTGTAACGTATTTATCCATGCACAGATGAGACACATTTACAGGTCTACACTGAGAAAAAGAAGAGTGTGGGATATAAACCTGTCGAAAGGACTGAAGTTTGCTATGGCAAGTTCCACGTACTCCTCTGGCAAAACGTGCCTCCTCCGGACTCCTAAACACAATCTCCTATCCCTCTCTCTGCCTGACCACCACTCCGAGTGAAGACCAGCTCCCACAGTTATCTCTCTCACTTCTAAACTCTCCCGACTACCCTCTCACTACCATTTTTTTTCTCTTTTCATGCTGCAGGACTCCGTCCATCGCGTTTCTCTCTTCGTTTCTTATTTCCTAACTCCGCAGTTTCTTCCTCTAGTTAATCCCACGACAGCCACCTCCAGCTTTTCCCACTTCTAAAACTACCCCGACTACTCCATCACTCTCTCTTTTTACTCTCGCTTAGCCACCTCTCCAACCGTCCCCTCTTTCCACGATGCAGGAGTAAGAAAAGATCGCCTTTCTTTCTGCCGTTTCTAACTTCCCTTCAAAACAGCGACAGCCAACCACAACCACTCTCTTCTCTGCCATTTTTCTCTCTTTTCAAACCAAGACAGTCCTTCCTACAACTCCTATCTCCACTCCCTTATCTCCGACCACTACCAAGAAGATTCCCCTCCATTGATATAGTATAACTGACATCTAATCCTTGCTTACCAATTCTAACTCCACCTTACAACGGTTCCTGATCTCCCTCTCTTAGATGATGGAGCATCAGCATTAATTGACAGCTAAACTTATTATCCATAGCATAATCTGTCACAACACAGCGAAGGAAAAGGACTAACTTCTAACTGTGGTTTCAAAATCTAACCATCACATGCCTATCCACAAGGGTCGGTATTAACTGCAACTATCCGACTCCACACTTGCAGCGGTCCCAACCAAAAGGAGGTTCTAAATGATGACGTCACATAGCAACTTCGTCATTCTACTGCAAGAAGACCTCTAACCTTCAAGAGCAACTAAAAGATGAATTGAGGAATTAAACACAACAAGGTAGCGGATAATAAATGCCTAAAGCATCTCTATGGTCGAATAAGAAAAGGAGATAAAGATCACTTTAGAAAAGAGACTCAAGGTTAGACCAAAAATAACTCGTGGTCAAAGCTAAAAGAAAAGACTCATGCTAAACAATGACCATAACAAATTATTACACGCTATGGCTTCAAATCGACATTCGTCAATCTACAAGAAAAGAATAAATTCACAACACAAGTTTGACGCGTTTTACGATAATCACGACGGATTGATCGTAACGCAAACAAGTTTCCTACATCGTTAGACACACAAAGCTGACTTCTCACATCTTTCGACTACAAGACATGATTTACGAATCCGCCACAAGAAGGTTCATTTAATTACTTATAAATGAAATAATAAACGTCTATATAAGTCGACTTGCTATGGTGGACTTACGACGACATCGACGACTGCAAGATTCTATATAATGACTTTCGACTAGGATGTTACACTTTATCCTCTGACGTCGACATCTAGTTCACTAACCCAACCGACAAACAAGACTAAATTAATGGTTCCAAGGTTTATCTACCTGTTTGGCATTCTCATTAACAAACACCCATGGTTAATTTCCAAAGTCTATAGTCTCTCTCGAAGATACTTTCTCTTCCTGTCGAACATGGTCCACCTGTTCCTGTAACGACAGTCTCACATACAATTTTGTGGTCAAAGCACCTATGTTCCAAATCAAAACATAATATATCCAAAACATCATTTCACTTAACAAAAAGGACATTTAGTCTACAATATCACATTGATCATAATCAATAGATTCTATAATTTCATAGAACTAACTTTGTATAATAAATCATCAGTTTCCATGTCGTCCACAACATATTATATTACTAAAAGTTTCAAGAAAGTAAATAGCATAATTGATTCCAAAAAGAGCGATGTAACATATCCTTCCCCTTTAAAAATCATCGTCCCCGATGATTAAGTTTATCAAGCAAAATTTAAACTTAAAACAAACTTTTTATAATGCAACATTAATATCTTTGAAAAGTTTAGGAAATCTTTGGTAAACATCTTTATAATCTTCCCAAGTGGCACTATTCTCGCCATATTGGTCCCACTGTATTTTGCATTGCAAAACTTCTCGATTACGTAAACAAACTTTACGCATTTCGAGCACCTTGAGTGGTTCGATCACAACCACCCCGGGTTCTTGCATCTGTAAGGAATTCCAGTTAAGGATGTGGTTATTACCTACAAAATATTTCTTTAAATACGAAACATGAAAAACATTATGCATCTTAGACAAGGCTGGAGGTAGAGCAACTTTGTAGGCAACTGGATTGATAATCTCAAGAACTTCGAAAAGTCCGACATAATGAGGAGCCAATTTCAAAGATTTACCAAATTTTATAGAACTCTTTTGGGGTTTCACTCGCAAAAGCACCTTCTCGCCAACAGAGAAGTGTCTAGGCACTCGTTTGCGATCTGCATAACTCTTTTGCTTGTCATTGGCTTCTGCCAACCTCTTCCTAATCATTTTTACTTTTTCTTCCATATCAGCAAGCATTTCAGGTCCAATGCTTATCCTATCTTCCAGCTTATCCCAGCTTATAGGAGTTCTGCATTTCCTTCCATATAATGCTTCAAATGGCGCCATCTTAATGGCAGAATGATAGGAGTTGTTATAGGCAAATTTGACAAGAGGTAGATATTCCTCCCATCTGTATTGCTGATCCATGCAATACATTCTCAAAAGGTCTTCTAATACCTGATTCACTCTTTCTGTCTGTCCATCAGTTTCGAGATGATAAGCAGTGCTTACATTCAATTTAGTCCCTAATGCAGAAAATAAGGTTTGCCAAAACCGTGAAGTTATCCGAGCATCTCTATCAGATATTATCTTTTCAGGTACCCCATGCCATCTAAAAATTTCTTGCACAAATTTTTGAGCCAAAAGATGTGCTCCATTTGTCAAATTTCTAGGTATGAAATGTGCGACCTTGGTTAGTTTATCAACAACAACCAATATTGCATCATGCCTATTCTTAGACATTGGTAACCCCTGGACAAAATCCATACTAACAACTTGCCATTTCCATTCCGGAATATCATGCGGGTATAACAATCCAGTAGGATGTTGGTGTTCTGCTTTAACTCTCTGACATTCCAAACAGCTAGCTACAAACTTTGCAGCATCGCTTTTCATTCCCTTCCAGAAATATAGCGGCTTGACATCCGCTAACAGTTTTGTTACACCAGGGTGTCCAGAGTAAGGAGCACAGTGAACTTCCTTCCACACAAGGTTTCTAAGTTCTACTGAATCAGGAACGTAGATTCTTCCCTTGAATCTCATCAATCCATTGGATTCAAAAATGAATCCATCATATCTTGGGTCCTTAGGGTTTAGGTGCAGAGCCTATTTCACTTGTTCATAATACTCATCTCCAGATAAGTTTTGCATTACTAAGTCTTTAAAGTTAGCATGTATGGAGATTATAGAGGCTATGTGCCTTCTTTTGCTTAAGGCATCAGCTACTCGATTTTCCTTGCCTTTGATATAAGAAATTTCAAAGTCATAATCTGATATTAATTCCAACCATCTCCTTTGCCTTGCATTGAGATTTGGTTGTGTGAATATGTAGCGAAGGCTTTGATGATCAGATTTTAGAATAAATGTCCTTCCCAACAAATAATGTCGCCACATCTGAAGGGCGTGTACCACTGCTGTCATCTCTAGGTCATAAGGAGCATAGTTCTGCTCATAGTTTTTCAGCTTCCTTGACTCATAGGCTACTACCCTGCCATCTTGCATAAGCACACCTCCCAATCCTTCCCCTGAGGCATCAGTGATAACCTCAAACTCTCCCTCAGGATCAGGAACTTTCAGAATTGGAGCGGTTGTTAATTTTTCTTTTAACAAGTCAAAAGCCTTTTGACATTCATCCGTCCAAACAAACCTTTTTCCTTTTCTCTACAAGGAGGTGATTGGGCTAGCAATGCTTGAGAAATTCAACACAAATTTCCTGTAATACCCTGCCAATCTCATGAAACTTCATACCTCTAACACATTGGTAGGTTCAGGCCATTCCATAATAGCTTTAATTTTGGCCAGATCAACTGATATCCCATCGGCTAATATTATGTGCCCCAAATACTGTACTTCTTTCTGAAAGAAGGTGTACTTGGAGAGTTTCGCATACAATTTATGTTCTCTTAATCATTGCAAGACTATTTGAAGATGCCGTGCATGTTCCTCTTCATCCTTGGAATAGATTAGAATATCATCAATGAAAACTAGCACAAACTTATCAAGACAATCTCTGAAAACACTATTCATAAGATTCATGAAAGCAGCAGGTGCATTGGTCAATCCAAACGGCAACACCGTGAACTCATAATGACCATACCTCATTCTAAATGTTGTCTTGGGAATATCTTCATCTTTCAACCTTAACTGATGGTATCCAAATCTCAGATCTATCTTGGAAAAGACCGATGCGCCACGCATTTGGTCAAATAGATCATCAATTCGCGGCAAGGGATACTTGTTCTTTATAGTCGCCTTGTTAAGCATCCTATAGTCTATACATAGCCTTAGAGTTCCATCTTTCTTTTTGACAAAGATAACTGGGGCTCCCCATGGTGATACACTTGGCCTAATTAAATTCTTAGACAATAGCTCCTGCAACTGAGCTTTTAATTCCATAAGTTCAGTGGTAGTCATACGATACGGAGCTTTAGAGATTGGCTCCGATCCTGGTTTAATATCTATGCCAAAGTCAAATGTTCTCTTCGGAGGCAAGCCTGGTAACTCCTCGGGAGATACATCCCTAAAGTTGCATAGATACAGATATCTTTCCTCAAATGATTGTTTCTCTAAGGTTTCCTCTACTAGGTCCATTTTAACGGCAAAAAGTTGACATCCCTTCCGCCTAGCCTGTTTTAGTTGTTTTGAAGAAATGGATCTAACCCTTATTTCCCTTTGAATTCCTTGGAGATTCACTATTTTTCCCGTCTCATCTAGACACTCAATGGTTTTATGAAAGCAATCTACTTTGGCTCGATGTTTCCACAACCAATTCATTCCTAGGATGACATCGTAGGACCCTAAAGGCGCTACATACAAATTTGCCTCAGTGGTGAAGTTAGAAACATCAATCCTAGCTTCGAACAAACATTGCTCTACTTGAGCCTTTGAGTTATTTGCATACTCAACTGTCCAGGGTTTTAACATAAAACCAACTTTTCTAGAAAATTTACTTAGGACTCTAGGTGACACAAAATTTTCTGTTGCACTAGTATCAAATAGAATAGAAACAGGAACTCCAAATAAGGTACCTGTCATCTCAATAGGGGTGATCTGATACTCCGCTTGTCGATTGTCAAGGGCAGCATGAATCCTTTGTTGAAATGCTTCCTGTTGCGAAGGAAGTTCCGTGTTCCTAGGCCTCCCATTCGGCTTCTTGTTAGGGCAACGGTTGGCATAATGATCTCCTCCACAAGAAAAGCATCCTCCTATAGGTCCTCACTTCTCAGATGGCCTACTTGTAGAATCACCATTCTTCTTAAAATTTACATTTCTCTTATAATCTTCGCCTCTTCGCTCATTACCAAATCCCCCTTGATTCTTTCGATTTCCCTTATCAAACCTCCTGTTTCCATATCCCTTCTCATTTTTCCTTTTAAAAGATTGATCGTTGTAGTTCTTATCAAACTTCTTGCATTTCTTATCACGGTAAGCAGAGATAGATTTGATCTTCTGCTCCTGTTTAATCACCTTTTCATAAACTTGATCCATTGTGCTTGGACCATGCACCTCCACCTCACCGCCGATCTAAGGATTGAGTCCCATGATGAATTTTCTAATTTGGAACCTTTCATCCTTTTGGTATTGAGGGACATACTTCAGTAGTCTAGTGAATTTTTCTGCATACTCAACCACAGATAGTTCACCTTGCCTGATGTTTTGGAAATCTATTAACTTATGATCAAAGTATAACTGAGGTAACCACCGTTTTCGGAATAGTTCCACGAACTCATCCCATGTCACCTTCAAGGGACTTAATTCCAGCTCCATTTTCTTATTCATCCACCAAGTGGACGCTTCCCCAGATAGATGATAGGCTCCCCACACGGCTTTAGTAAACTCAGAGTAATTTCTGATCTCAAAATATTTCTCCATCTCCATCAACCATGCTTCTACTGCATCTCCAGTTTTCGTTCCATCGAACTTTGGAGGGTTAGCCTTCTTCATATCCTTAGATAACTCTAATGCAAGTTTATCCTTGGTTTTTCTTTGGACTTCACTGTCGTCAGGATTTTCACTTGACGTGCCATTTTCCCAATGTTTACTCCTGCTTGTATAATGTGAGTTCTCGTTTCCACCCTTTGTGTTGCCAGTTTCATCCATTTTCTTCTCTAGTTTGTTCAACCTTTCCTTGGTTTCCGTGAGCATGTTTAGAATCCTATCCAACTTGTCAGTGGAGTTTTCCCGAGAGTTATGACCTTCCCGATCCTCCCCCTCGTTAAACTCTGATTGGTCCATGCTAGTTTAGTTTCACACCTATTTAAACATATACTAATCAGTTTTACGCTTATTATATTATAAATTATCAAAAGAACACAACATTTTGATCATAATCATAATTGTTCTCAAACCAAAATTTTTTCTTTATTCATTTTGCAAAATTGTTTCAACATCATTAGAGATAGACATATCTCATGTTCCTACTCAGTGTTATCTAGTGGAGTGTAACCTTCGGATTCATCGTCTGACACATAATCACGAGGTGTATACCCCTCAGACTCACTATCAGAAGATAGCTCAATAATCTCAGCTCTAGGTACTACACGAGGATCTCTAGTGATCATGGGTATAGTAATAGGTACACTATCAGTTACAATCCAGGAGCAGCAGTTGATCATGATTCGAGCTGCCGTCGCTGCTCCCTCTAGGAGTTCTCTCCTCACTCGCTTAAGTCGTGACATTGCATTGGCTAAGGTTTCCACATCATCAAGCCAAATGTCATTTTCATCATTAGTTTTCTCAATGGTCTTGATCATCGCAAGCCGTTTCTACTTAGCTTGCAGATAACGCTTCTTACCCGCGAAGGATTTTCTTGCAGTTTTCTTGGTGTATACCATCCTGGCACAATAAATCAAATCATTAGCTACCTGCATAATGTTGATTTCCTAATCAGGTTAGTGGACTCATCAGCCCTAGTGCTAAACCTGGTTAGCTCTGATACCATATGTAACATCCATATCCGAATTGACAAGAAAAACTAGGTTTTCACAAAGGTAAATTTTTTTTACTAGGTAATCAAATACAAAAGAAACTTATCTATAATCCAATACAACATTTTTCATTTTATCATAAACATGATCTCATTTTCATAAAACTGAAAGAAATGATATACATTAAACATTTTATTTTCTAACAATTTGAAATTTTCTTGAATCAACAAATATTGGAAACATACCATTAACATGCATCTCGATTATTGACCCATCACATTCAAGACTCGGTAATCCTCAGTATTTGGAAGAGAAAGTATCTTCAAGGAGCTTAACCTCCAACCACAGACCGTCAGTCTCCCGCACTCCTTCCTAACCGGAAGTGGCCCTACCTTACTCAAGAGGATAGACTTAGGATAACCATCGGTGTTTGCCATCTGAGCTCTGGTGTTGTAACCTATGTGTCTTGTTATCGTGCAGATCCCTAGATACCCTCTAGTCATGCACGACTCTCCACAAGAAAAGCCATCCGGTTACAATGAACATTCGATGCACTTGAGGATAGTACACCACCTTGGCCAAAGGATTTGTTTTTAATTAGCGTTCTAAGAATGCATGAACTTAGTTCACCCACCCTACTCGACTTGAACTGATCGAAATCCTACAGTTTCCTATTTGTATGGTTTGAACTAATTGACAACCTTGATGACCTCAAGGGTTTAGGATTTCCTCCTGTAATAGTGCATGGTGCAACATTTAGTCTAATCTTGAATTCATAGTTTCATAATCCCATATTCATGTAAAAACATTGTTTAATAACACCCACTCCTAAGTGGTTTCATACAATTTTACTCGGTTCCCATGTTTGCACAAGATACTCAAGTATTTAAAACATTTTTCCCGTTATCCTGGAGTTCAAGGGTGCTAGACTCATAAGGTCTACAAAATAAAACGATACTAGCACCATCGCATGCAACGTAATCTAGACTCACATGCAGGTTTTCCACTCTAATTGTTCATTTTAGAACCATGACAGTTTTCGACCATTACTAATACTTTAACTTCCTACTCCTCTTTCCATGTTATTTAGATTCACATGATTCATAAAGATAAGAGTCGTAAATAAGATATAAATGGTTTTGGAATCTTTCTTATGTCATTAGAGATGACCAAACGCATGGTCGACCTCTAACTAAAGATATAAGATGAAAATGTCACTAGCTGGTTACAACGACCTCTCCAGTTGCCAATCACACTAAAGTTTACGTCCCAAACATGCTTTAAATCGAAGGTTTTTAAACTCCCTCACAACATGCACGTCGAGCAAAGTGATTTCTCATTGTGGAGCTATCTTTTCAAGTGCATCAAGGGCAGTTTTAAGTTAATAATACAGTCTTAAAGAAAACTCTTTGAACATACATCATTGCCAATCATTCAAAGAAGGTAGTTTACATTTTGCATCATGTAGAGTTCATTCCTAAATGCATGTACGTTAGAGAACTGTGTTCTTTTATCATACTGTGTCATCCCTGACAAGAAATGCTACAGTTTCTGAGTTCACGAATTCTAGAATACAGCAATACTTCTATTTCTGAGTTATTGAATCTCAAAACATAGTAATGATACCATTTTAATGATCAACTTCACACAGAAATCACAGTAGAGAACAATGTCATCATATTCGATTCATTGTAACGTATTTATCCATGCACATATGAGACACATTTACAGGTCTACACCGAGAAAAAGAAGAGTGTGGGATATAAACCTGTCGAAAGGACTAAAGTTTGCTGTGGCAAGTTCCACGTACTCCTCTGGCAAAACGTGCCTCCTCTGGACTCCTAAACACAATCTCCTATCCCTCTCTGCCTGACCACCACTCCAAGCGAAGACCGGCTCCCACAGCTATCTCTTTCACTTCTAAACTCTCCCGACTACCCCCTCACTACCATTTTTTTTCTCTTTTCACGATGCCGGACTCCGTCCATCGCGTTTCTCTCTCCATTTCTTATTTCCTAACTCCACAGTTTCTTCCTCTAGTTAATCCCACGACAGCCACCTCTGGCTTTTCCCACTTCTAAAACTGCCCCGACTATTCCATCATTCTCTTTTTTTACTCTCGCTTAGCCACCTCTCCAACCGTCCCCTCTTTCCACGATGCAGGAGTAAGAAAAGATCGCCTTTTTTTCTACCATTTCTAACTTCCCTTCAAAACAGCGATAGCCAACCACAACCACTCTCTTCTCTGCTATTTTTCTCTCTTTTCAAACCAAGACAGTCCTTCCTACAACTCCTATCTCCACTCCCTTATCTCCGACCACTACCAAGAAGATTCCCCTCCGTCGATATAGTATAATTGACATCTAATCCTCGCTTACCAATTCTAACTCCACCTTACAACGGTTCCTGATCTCCCTCTCTTAGATGATGGAGCATCAGCATTAATTGATAGTTAAACTTATTATCCACGGTATAATTCGTCATAACACAGTGAAGGAAAAGGACTAACTTCTAACTGTGGTTTCAAAATCTAACCATCACATGCCTATCCACAAGGGTCGGTATTAACTGCAACTATCCGACTCCACACTTGTAGTGGTCCCAACCAAAAGGAGGTTCTAAATGACGACGTCACATAGCAACTTCATCATTCTACCGCAAGAAGACCTCTAACCTTCAAGAGAAACTAAAAGATGAATTGAGGAATTAAACACAACAAGGTAGTGGATAATAAATGCCTAAAGCATCTCTATGGTCGAATAAGAAAAGGAGATAAAGATCACTTCAGAAAAGAGACTCAAGGTTAGACCAAAAATAACTCGTGGTCAAAGCTAAAAGAAAAGACTCATGCTAAACAATGACCATTACAAATTATTACACGCTATGGCTTCAAATCGACATTCGTCGATCTACAAGAAAAGAATAAATTCACAACACAAGTTCGATGCGTTTTACGAAAATCACGACGGATTGATCGTAACGCAAACAAGTTTCCTACATTGTTAGACGCACAAAGCTGACTTCTCGCATCTTTCGACTACGAGACATGATTTACGAATCCGCCACAAGAAGGTTCATTTAATTACTTATAAATGAAATAATAAATGTCTATATAAGTCAACTTGCTATGGTGGACTTACGATGACATTGACGACTCCAAGATTCTATATGACGACTTTCAACTAGGATGTTACACTTTATCCTCTGACGTCGACATCTAGTTAACTAACCCAACCAACAAACAAGACTAAATTGATGGTTCCAAGGTTTATCTACCTGTTTGGCGTTCTCATTAACAAACACCCATGGTTAATTTCCAGAGTCTATACTCTCTCTCGAAGATACTTTCTCTTCCTGTCGAACATGGTCCACCTGTTCCTGCAATGACAGTCTCACATACAATTTTGTGGTCAAAGCACCTATGTTCCAAATCAAAACATAATATATCCAAAACATCATTTCACTTAACAAAAAGGACATTTAGTCTACAATATCACATTGATCATAATCAATAGATTCTATAATTTCATAGAACTAACTTTGTATAATAAATCATCAGTTTCCATGTCGTCCACAACATATTATATTACTAAAAATTTCAAGAAAGTAAATAGCATAATTGATTCCAAAAAGAGGGATGTAATAGAAGATCTGGTGCCTACTGAATATGTTAGCTATGTGAATGTGGAAAGTGCCTTGGCTGCTTAGGTTGAAGAAAAGGATGAATGGGTGATTGACAGTGGATGTTCTCATCATATGACTAGTGATAAAAGTAAGTTTGTAAGTTTGGAAAGATATGAAGGTGGAATTGTGAAGTTTGAAGACAATTCAGTTGGTAGAATCCGTCGTAGAGGATCCATCTCTTTTGATGGTAAGAATAACACTAATGATGTTTTGTATGTAGAAGGGTTGAAGCATAATCTTCTCATTGTTGGACAGTTGGTTGACAAAGGGTATGATCTCTGATTCAAGGATGAAAGATACAAAATTTTGGGAAGCTCTGGAACTAAGATTGCATCTGGTACACAGACTAGAGGTAATATCTTTCATTTAAGTGGTATTGGTAAAAGTCTTTCAATTGCTCAGATTGATCAGAGTTGGTTATGGCATAGGAGAATGTGTCATGTAAACTTTGATAACATTATCAAGATAGGTACTACTCAAGCTGTGAGAGATCTTCCAAAGCTTGTGAAACCTGCTAATAGCATGTGTAAGGAATGTTAGTTGGACAAATAGAACAGAGCTACATTCAAAAGTAAAGAACAATTTTCAAATAGATTGTTGGAACTTGTGTACACTAATTTGTGTGGTCTTGCCAGAGTTAGGAGTTTGCAAGGAGACAGATACTTCATGTTGCTGATTGATGATTACTCTCAGATGATGTGGGTCACTTTCTTGAGAGAGAAATTAGAGGCTCTTGACAAATTCAAGGTGTTCAAGGCTAGGGTGGAGAATGAGATTGGTGTGAAGATAAAGTGTCTGAGATCTGACAGAGGTGGAGATTTTACCTCCGGTGAATTTAATGCATTTTGTGAAGAGCATGGAATAAGAAGACAATTGTCTGCTCCTAGGACTCCTCAGCAAAATGGAGTTGTGTAAAGGAAGAATCAGACTATTCAAGAGGTTGCTAGAACCATGATGATGGAGGCAAATGTTCCACATGTCTATTGGAGAGAGGCTGTGAATACTGTTGTCTACACTCTTAACCGGGTGCAGATCAAAGGTAATATTGGTAAAACACCTTATGAACTATGGTTTGGTAATGCTCCTACTGTGAAATACTTCAGAGTTTTTGGTAGTAAATGCTATATCAAGAGAGATGAAGATCTAGGCAAGTTTGATGCAAGATGTGATGAAGGAATATTTCTAGGTTACTCTAACCAAAGCAAGGCATACCTGTGCCTTAACAAGAGATTGAAAAGGATTGTTGAAAGTGCTAATGTCAAGGTTGATAAAAGCAAGGAGAAACCTTCCATGTCTTGTGGTTATGTATCAGATGATCAAAATGAAAGTCCAAATAAAGGAAAGCAAGTTCAAAATCACACTCAGACTTAGATTGCTTCGAAGAATCCAGTGACTCAAGAAGCTAGTGCAAATGTTGAGGACCAAGTCAAGAATCAGAAGTAAATCCCAAAACTCCCAAGTATGCAAGGTTGAATCATTCTAAAGATCAAATCATAGGAGATAAAAATAAAGGTGTTCAAACTAGAAGAAAAATTGCTGAAGAACAAGTGGAGTATTGTTTGATTTCAAAGATTGAACCAAAATTAGTGAATGAAACTTGTAATGATGAAAGTTGGGTAAAAGCAATGGAAAAAGAATTGATGGAAATTGAAAAGAATCATGTTGGAACTAAATGGGTCTTCTGGAATAAATTGAATGAAGATGGTGAAGTTGTGAGAAACAAAGCAAGATTGGTGTGCAAAGGATAGTCTTAGGTAGAGGGAATTGATTTTGAAGAAAATTTTGCTCTGGTGGCAAGAATCAAAGCAGTCAGATTATTTCTTGCCTTTGATGCTTACAAAGATTTCAAAGTTTACCAGATGGATGTCAAGTCAGCATTTCTGAATGGAGAGTTGGAAGAAGAAGTCTACATTGAGAAACCAAAAGGATTCCAGTTGTCTGATCAAGGAGATGTGGATGACAGGAAGAGTACTAGTGGTGGTGCCTTTTTTCTTGGGAAAGAGATCAGTTTCTTGGTTGAGCAAAAAGTAGGAGGCAATATCTCTGTCTACTGTAGAGGCAGAGTATATAGCAGTAGCAAGTAATTGTACTCAAGTTTTGTGGATGAAGAAAATGTTGAAGGATATCAAAATTGTGTTTAAACAGCCTGTTATAATCTTCTATGATAATTCAAGTGCAATAAACATCTCAAAGAATCCAGTGTTGCATTCAAAGACAAAGCACATACCCATCAAGTTTCACTTTTTGAGAGAGAAGGTAAATGAGAATGAAGTCAGATTAGAGTTTGTTTCTTCAAAGGATCAGATTGCAGATATCTTCACTAAGCCTATACCTAAGGACTCCTGAGTATCTGAGAGAGAAGCTAGGGGTTATTACTCCTCCTATTCAGAACTAAGGTTTACTAGTGTGCATCAGTATGGTGGAACTCACAGTCATATCTTGTGATCCAAATTGGTGTTAAGGGGATGCTACTCAAGGGGAGTAGTCAGTATGTTAATTCTAGAGTTTAGTTTGAAATAAAAAGGGGGAGAGAAGTCATGTGAAAAAATTAGAAGTAGTTGCTGATGAAAGGGGGAGTAGTGAAGAAAGGGGTTACATGTGTGATAAGAGAAAGGGGAGAAGTCCTTATATTGATGGTTGAATCAGTTTTTCACATCATATGTTGCCATCAATGACAAAGGGGGAGATTGTTGTAAATATGTGTCTATGATATGTTGTCATTGATGTCAACATAGCTCTTAGTCAGAGATAGTGAAGACAGTACAGTTCAGTAAATCAGATTGATCAACATTCCTAGTGAGATGAAGATCAGAGTCCGTAGATTTAAGGGTTTTGTAGAGGATTGTCTGAAGTTGCTCCAGTTGAGATTTGAGAGGTCCGCATGGAGGATTGGTGAAGTTATGGCCATCTAAGTAGAAACGGGTTTTGTAGTTGTTCAGAGCTAACAGAGTGACAGGGATTTGGTTCAAATTGCTCTGCATTGGAATATTATAATCTATGGATGTAGAGGTATGTTGTTGGTGTGTA
This sequence comes from Cunninghamia lanceolata, assembly GCA_027924645.1. Taxonomy (NCBI): domain Eukaryota; kingdom Viridiplantae; phylum Streptophyta; class Pinopsida; order Cupressales; family Cupressaceae; genus Cunninghamia; species Cunninghamia lanceolata. The sequence continues at coordinate 1,054,559 of BSBN01001584.1, read as the reverse complement.
TCCTCAACTCCAATGGTTCATGCTTTGGAGGTTCGCAAGTTATCTTTCTAGTGTGACAGTCATGATAGTTGGTGTTCTTGAGTTCCCGTATGAAGATGCAAGTGATTTTAGTAATTTGAAGTGGTATGGTTGTTCTTGTTGATTTCATTGTGCTTGTGGAGGTCTCTGGATCACTTACCTATTATGTTGGTGGTCCACATTAAGGATTGAGCTCATAGTTGAAGATTTCTCCTTGGGTGTTGCTATTCTTTCTAGTCTTGGTTGACCGAATGCTTGGTGTGTGTTGCAGATGATCTAAGAGAAGTTCTATGGAGCGTGGCATGTTGTTTGAGAAAGATTTGAGTCCCAACTATGTTTGGCTGACAGTGTAGTGATCCACATGTAGTATTTTGTATTAAGTCAAGTCTCTTTGTAAATGTTTGTAATGCCGACCTTAGAGATTGTTCCAATGGTTGATGATTGTAATGCCGACCTTGATGTTCATTCCAAGGTTGATGTAGTGCATAAATACTTGTAGTTGAGTCATGGAAAAGGTGTCCTTGAGTGAAAATGATAAGATTCTAAGAAAGGTCCAAAGGCAAAGTAGAAGAAGAGGAAGAGCAGAAGTGGAAGAGCAGTGAAGATACAAAGGTAGCGAAGAAGTGTTTGGGAGTATAGTAGAGGTGTTGTGAGCTTAAATAGAATTGAACCTTGGCATGGAGAAGATGCTATTTCTCAGTTCGACCTTTTGATGTTAACCATGTGAATATTTTTGTAGGCAGTGAGCCTCCTTTGAGTAGTGAGCTTTGGGCAATGCACCCGAAGGCAAGTGCCTTCCCATTTTTCTATTCTTTTAACAGAGAATAAATCTTGTGGGTTAACCCCCACCGTGGTTTTTCCCTTAACTGGGTTTCCACGTAAAAACCCTGGTGTTATGTGTGTTGATTGTGTTTCTACTCATGTGTTGTTGATTCATGCTTTCATGTTTATATCATTAATTTGTTAATAAGTGGTAAAGAAGATTAAATGTAGCAAAAGGTAAAGTTTTATGACAACTGATTCACCCCCCCTCTCAGTTGTCTTTCCTAATTTCAACAGGAAAATAGGTCAAATTTGGCACATGCCTTTGTTGGAGGTGTTTTCTTTGATATCAAAGGTGCATACACATATTTTCATTGATGTCAAAAGGAAGTTCAGAGATGAAGATGACAAAGAAAAGATGGCAAGGCACGAATGATTTCTACCTAAAGTATTGACAAAAGTTGGTTCACAAGTTTTCTAGTGATCATCAGAGTTTGGGGTTTGGCCTTACCCCTTCTCCAGGTTGAGGATATTGGAAGGGCCAGAGTGGAAGGCTCTATCATGAAGCTTTGACAACTTGTGTGTATTAGTCATTGTATCGGGAGTCGAAGGGAGGAGATGTTCCTTGTCGAATTCAAATGAGAAGATGTTACTTAGAAAGCCTGGCACACGAGCTCTAATATATGCTAAGGTACCAGGAGTTGTAGGGCAGAGATGTTCCTTGTTCAATTCAAATGAGAAGATGTTACTTAGAAAGCCTGGCATGCAAACTTTGATATATGCTAAGTAATCGAGGGTCAGAGGGTGAAGCTGCCCTTTGATCAATTATAAATAAGGAAGATGATAGATAGGAAGTCCAATGCCTGATAAGGAAGGTGATAGAAAGGAAGCCCGACACATGATAAGGAAGGTGATAGATAGAAAGCTCTTGTTGCAACTTCAATAAAGATCTGTCCATGTGTCAACTCATCGTAACAGTGCAAGGAATATTCTTTGGTATCTTTCTGCAGCACACTCTTGCGATCCAATGAGGAAGAATCTAATGAGATTGGAGGAGACCCTCTAAGGCTTTCAAAGAGGAAGGTGGGAGACCGAAAGCTCGATCTCTGACACTTCACAAATTCAATCAATGCAAAAGGAAAAGATTTAAATATCTTGGTTAAGGCCGACTTGGTAAAGATGGTTTAACGACTAGTGTATTCAAAGATTTAAATATATATTTCGCCGACTTGGAAATAGAGATCAGAAAGTTAAATGTTGGTAATTTGTAGCATGTGGATTTCTCAGGTTCAGGCCCTAACCTATCTTTCAGGCCTTGTTTCAAGCATGCAGACATTGGAATTTTAATTTGGGCCCAATCCTTTTCATGTTGGAATTCAAAAAATATTGCTGCCGACCTTGGAGAATGTTATTGTTGTGCCTAGCTGACATGGGAATTCTCTTTCTACAGAAGGATATATAAGGACGATCAATTTGTGCAATTGGATGTATCTGTGTCTTTGTGTGTGAATTTGTGCCTAAAAGTGAAAAATATGAATGTCTCTACAAGTGTGAATGAGAAGCAAAATACATCAAGCGACCAGGCATGAATAGAGAAGTGAAGTTGAAATGTGCAAAGAGTATGAATTGAAGATCATGTGTTTTCTCAGTTTTGTGTAAACTTACTGAATGCATTTTACTACTTCAGTTTGATGAGTTGTAGCTTAGATTGTGTGTGGGGGTTAAAGCCTCCAATAGGTTGGATCCTATTGCTGGGTTGTAGCTCAATTTTTGTGGGAGGTTGGAGCCTATAGCTGGGTTGTAGCTCAATTTCTATCAGAGGTTGAAGCCTTAGATAGGTTGGAGCCTATAGCTAGGTTGTAGCTCAATTTTTATGGGAGGTTGGAGCCTAAGATAGGATGGAGCCTATAGTTGGGTTGTAGCTCAGCTTTTGTGGTAGGTTGGATCCTCAGATAGGTTGGAGCCTATTGCTGGGTTGCTACTTAGTTCATTTTGAGATTGAAGTCTTTGGTAGGTTGAAGCCTACAGATTTGTAAAAAGGATTGCAATCCTTCTTAGGTTGAAATTCCTATGGGTTGAAGCCTATAAAATATTGTAATTCACTATTTCATTTTTGTGAGGTTGGATTTGACAGTAGATCTAAGCATCTTGCTCACCATGGTTTTTCCCATCTTGGGTTTCCACGTAAATCTGGTGTTATGATCTCTTGTGTGGATGTGTGATTTTGTTTATTCTTGCATAGTTCTTTCATATTTTAATTGATGTAGTAGAGATCTTGTTGTTACTATAGAATCATTTAAAAAAGTGGCATATATTAATTCACCCCCTCAGTATATCAGTGTGCTCTAACAATAGGTATCAGAGCAAGGTTCCTTGGTGCAACCTAACAGCTGAAGGTAGATCTTGGATTTGAACACATGGCTCAAGAAGGATCCTCTTCTTCTAACAAAGAACCTCTATTTGATGGAACTAACTATGCTTTTTAGAGTGTAAGGATGGATGCCTATCTTACCTCTCTAGGGTATGATGTTTGGAGAGTTGTAATGGATAAGTATTTTGAGCCTGCTCATCCTATTATAGATGTGACTGTGAAGAAGGCCCATGAGAACAATGCTAAAGCAAAGATTGACATCTTAAGTGGTCTAATCGATTCAGAGTTTGTCAAGGTTTTGCAGTGCAAGATGACTAAGGACATATGGGATAAACTCAAAAGTCTCTATGAAGGGGATGATAAAATAAAGCAAGCAAAATTACAAACCTACAAGGCTAAATTTGAAAATTTGAAGATGAAGGAAGAAGATAACATTGCTGACTATCTTCTCTGAGTAGATAAGGTTGTAAATGCTATCAGATGTCTTGGTGAAGAGATTGCAGAATCAAAAGTTGTGCAGAAGGTACTAAGATCACTCCGTCAAAGGTATGATTCAAAAGTTTCTGCTATTGAAGAAGTGAAAGATTTAAATGTATTCAAAATGGATGAATTATTTGGTTGACTTACTACCTATGAAATGAGAAACGCAAGGAAAGAAACATTTAAGAAGGAAGTTGCTTTCAAAGCATCTAGGAAAAATGGATCTGAGTCAAGTGATGCATCTGATAATGAGGAAGCCAATTTTGTAAGAAAGCTAAAGAAGGGATCAGGTAATTACAAAGGTAAGTTACCTTTCAAGTGTTTCAACTGTGGAAAGATTGGGCATTATGCATCTAAATGTCCACTTAAGAAGAATGAAGATAAAACAATGGTCTCAAAAGATCTAGTTTTAATAAGAACTAGAAAAGCCTTTACTCTAAGAATGATCAGCCTCTAATCGCTATCACACACCTTTTCTTTGCTTAATCAATCAATTCCCTTGATCAGACTCTCTCAACTGTTAACCCCTCATCCTATCTTTGAAAACTTAATTAGCATTTCCTCCTCATAGTCGGCCTTCTCGGTTCGGCCTCCAATGGTCGCCTTCTCAACCACTCTTGGATTCTGTACTTCATCAGTCTTATTCAAACATATGCCACTTTCTTTGTTGGTCTCTCACTTGACCTCTCTCTTTCTGACAGGCCCTCGATACTTTGGCCTTTGGCCTTCTTCGACCTCACCCAGCCAACCACCATCATTCCTGCCACTTACCTCTTATTCCTTCTGTCAGCATCTCCACTAAATTGCCTGCAACCGTATCCACTCTTCAACTGTTACTAACTGCCCCTTCATTCGTAACTGATGCCTTGAAAACTATTAACTTCTTCCAACCTGCTTGACTTCATTTATGCCTGACCATTAACCATCTATCTTCCCTCTAACTGCTTATTTCATAATGCCAAAGGAAACTTAATTGCTAATCTTACTTCCTGTCGCCATGGATACAGGAACCCGAAATTGACTTGACCCCAAGATAAGGGAAATTGTATTGATTCATGTGATGCCCCTACATTAGACTCCCTAGGGAACAAAAAAATCATGTGCTCCTGCACATGTGGTGATTCATCCAAAGTAGATCGTCAATACACTTCTTCCGTTTCTTCCATAATTTCTCTATCTCATTGGCCACATTCCTCCAACATTGTTGTGCAACACTGTGTGCTACCCTCAAGAGGCTATCTTCATCAATTACTTTCCACCTCCAATTCCTGATCATTCTTTTATTCTTATACAACACACCATAAACAAATAGAAAGATTTCCATGTCTTTTAAAGCATCCCTCACTTCATCATCAACATTTACTACATCTGCTCCTGTCATTTCAATGTCATTCACAACATACTGGTCCAACATTCTTTCCAGCCATTTTTCTTCTATGGCCAACCATTGCAACAAACTATTTTTAGATTCATCTTCTATCTCATGGCTTACCACATTCCTCTCAAAATCTGCCATGACTGCTACAAATTCTGCCTGCATCTCTACAACAACTTCGGTGTTAAATTGTCAACAACCTCCTTCAGGGTGTCCTTCACTGTTCCACACATCTTCAAACCTTCAACCTTTTCATTCCACTCTTGCTCAATGGCTACAAATTGCCTCCACAAATCCTCTTCAGTGTTTTCTTTTGTTGCCCCTTCTTCTGATTTTATCGCTGTATTGCTTTCATTCTTCTTTGGTTTGCCTTCTTCCCCTTGGATCACTGCTGCTACAACAATACCTTCTTTATTTACCACTGCCTCCTTGTTCCAATCTGCATTTGTATCCTTTTCCACACAGACTATGGCTGTCCCCTTTTTACTCCCAACCAATTTTTTCTCTTTCTTGTCACACTTGCATAGGTTCATTTTGGATTTCCCAATCTGCCTTTGCCTACTTTCTTTCTTCTTCTAATATTTTCTCCTCCTTATGTCCTTCTCATCTACAATCCTCCACATCTCCATCTCATATTTATAAATTTCATTCAAAGCCTCAAAAGAATCATCATCAAACTTAGATTGTTCACCTGGCACCTGGTTCAACTTTTCCTTATCTTTTCCTTCGACAAAATCATCCAAAGTTTCAAAAGAATCATTAATTAACTCAACTTGTTTACCTTTCACAACATATGGGGCATTCTTTAACTGCTGCCAATCTACTGCCTTAATGTTCTTCCCATTAGGTTCCTCTACATGCTCTTTACCACCATCTTCCTTTTCCACTTTTACTCTTTTATTTGTCTCAGCATCATTTATTGCAGCACCATTTGCCTTCTCTGCTACCACACTCTTTTCTTTCCATACTTTGCTTGCCTCAACCTTGGGCTGACCTCTTTTCACTACTGCACTTGGTCCTCTTGCCTTTTTCCTTGCAATATCTTCTCTAGGTCCGCTTGCTTGCTACATTACCTTTGAATCTGGTTGCCACTTGTTCATCTGCATGCCCTTCATCCTTTGCACCTACTTGTTATTATAAACACAATCAAAAGCATCTACTTCTTTACATTTTAACTGCATCCCCTCAACAATCTTCTTCCTTTGCCAAAATGGAACTATATACCCATGGTCTACCAATTTCTTTCTTTCTTGACAAACTTGCTTATTCATATTCTCATTTTTATATACATAATCAAAAGCAACATTTTTACCTCCATTTTTATGTGCAATAACCTGCTGCCCCAAATTGTTCCCTTCATTGGCTTCTTTGACTTCCATCTTTTCCTCTTCATAAGCATTTGGTACTGCATCTGTAACTTCTTCCAAGGCATCCTGAAATTCTGGGGCTGCCCTCCCATCTTCACCATCAAACTGGAAATCTTCAGCTTCATACTCCTCTTCATTCTTAGGCACTTTGCAATGTACCTCTGCTGCAAACTCTTCTGGACACACTGCTACAACCAACCTCCTCTCATTCACATCTTCAACTCTTTATTCAGGTGCTATTCTTGCCCCATCTCTCATCATCTGCAAGGTCTCGTTGTTGACCTTCCCTATTGCATTCTTCATACTTGCATACACATCTGCAAACACAATATTAGCAAACAAAATAAGAGACCACAATAGCTCCATTAGTGTCTTCTTCATGGACACTCTCCTCTCTTCATTTCTCTCTTTCACAAGTGCTGCTTGCTGCACTTTTTCCTCTTCCTCTCTTTCTTATCTTCTCTCATGTTCTCTTCGATGAGAACTTCCTTCGTCACTTCTGGTGTATGTTGCTCATCCGGTGACCTCTTTCTGTCCCAACCTCTGTGGGTACTCTTTCCACCCTTCTACTCTTCTCAAGGCATTCATCTTTTGCCTTTTTCTTTTCTCCATAATCAACTTCACAAGCCACTTTACTTTCTTATTCATTGGCCAATACCAAAAGTATTCTTGGCTACTTTCTTCTAGCCATCACTGCACTAACATCAAATCCCTCATCAACTCCACCATTTCTCTTTCAAATTCTGCATCTTTCTTCTTGTCCTTTTTCTTGGGACTTTCTCTGCCTGGTTGCTTCTACATTTTCCAACCTTTTCCTAACTTCAAAGCCTATCAATCTCTACATAGCACACAACTCTTCAATAATCTATGATCATCAAATTATCAAATCAATCGCAAGCTTTCATTGCCTAGATCTTTGTCAATCTGTACCTCAAAACTTTTAAACACGCACATATAAATAATACAATAACTTCATCTAACCAGATCTTTTGGGCTCTAATACCAAATGATGGCACACCCCTCTCTAACCAAACTTAACACCTAATTATTACATGGTGAGCCATTCTTGCACACACATGTATTAAGATATCATCAACTACACATTTCTACAGGCTTCCTGGCACAATAGTGACAGAAACCTAAACAAGAAATAACAGACTTCTACAACAACACATCTTCAGTTGACAAGAACAATGACAATCAATAATTCTTGATGGATTAACACATTCAAGAGGTAGGATTTCATTACAACAATAGAACACAAGAAACCACTACACATGGATAACACTTCATTTCAGACCAATATTCATTTATTCATTATATTCTACATTGAATACAGTTCCTGAATATGTTCTTTACATTCTTTTTACCTTTGTCCCTCTACCATCTTCCTACACCCTCTCTATGCTCCTTCACCGTATCTGCTTCCTTTAATCAACTTTCCTTTTGCCGTATTTCCTTATCTTCCTCTTGAGTTAATCGCAGTCTTCTCTAATCCATCGACCTCATTCTACTTGACGGCTTTGCATTCTCAATATTCTTATTCATCATATATTAGTCTTCCCAACATACCCAACTATCATCTTGGAATTTCAATGCAACATCTTCTTCGTTTGACCTTCACGGCCTCTAATTGTTGCCCACGAAACCACAAGAAACCACTACACATGGATAACACTTCATTTCAGACCAATATTGATTTATTCATTATATTCTACATTGAATATAGTTCTCGGATACGTTCTTTACATTCTTTTTACCTTTGTCCCTCTACCATCTTCCTACACCCTCTATATGCTCCTTCACCATATCTGCTTCCTTTAATCAACTTTCCTTCTGCCGTATTTCGTTATCTTCCTCTTGAGTTAATCGCACTCTTCTCTAATCCATCGACCTCATTCTACTTGACGGCTTTGCATTCTCAATATTCTTATTCATCATACATTATTCTTCCCAACATACCCAACTATCAGCTTGGAATTTCAATGCGACATCTTCTTCATTTAACCTTCACAACCTCTAATTGTTGCCACACGCCTTTTCTTTGCTTAATCGATCAATTCCCTTGATTGGCCTCTCTCAACTATTAACCTCTCATCCTATCTTTGAAAACTTAATTAGCATTTCCTCCTCACAGTCGGCCTTCTCAATTTAGCCTCCAACGGTCACCTTCTCAACTACTCTTGGATTCTGCACTTCATCAGCCTTATTCAAACATCTGCCACATTCTTTGTCGGCCTCTCACCTGACCTCTCTCTTTCCGACAGGACCTTGATACTTTTGCCTTTGGCCTTCTTCAACCTCACCCAACCAACCGCCATCATTCCTGCCACTTACCTCTTATTCCTTCTGTCAACATCTCCACTAAACTGCCTACAACCATATCCACTCTTCAACTATTACTAATTGCCCCCTTCATTCGTAACTGATGCCTTGAAAACTATTAAATTCTTCCAACGTGGTCAACTTCATCTATACCTGACCATTAACCATCCATCTTCCCTCTAACTGCTTATTTCATAATGCCAAAGGCAATGGAATCGCTAATCTTACTTCCTGTCACCATGGAGACATGAACCTGAAATTGACTTGACCCCAAGATAAGGGAAATTTTATTGATTCATGTGATACCCTTGCATCACTTTCCATATGCTCTTTCTTTTATTTTTCATTCAAATGTATAGTTTATTTTCATATTGCATTGAAAAAGTTATTCCCATGGCTTGTGTGGGACACCATGCATTTATGATTATCAATAAAAGACAATATTTATGTTGAATTTGTGCAATCTTTCTCTTGTATACATTTGCATAATGAACTGTAATTTATTTGATAATACTTCTATGCATATGAATGAAACTTTAGCAGAAAATAATGTGTACCTTTTCATTCTTTTTCAAACAAACTATCTCAACTCTACCTGATTGAGCTGGAAGCTAAATTAGGTAACAATACTCTTGTTAGCATATGTTTGAATAAAATCAGATCTATTTGCTAAGAAGGAATGAATGACCACTTGCCTTCTCCTACAGTGAGATTGAGGTAGAGATTGACAATGTTGGGGGAACTGTTCTGGCACTTGTCTGAGCATAGTTTTGAGGTGAAATGAGAATATTCAAAAAGATCATTAGTGGACATGCCCACACTCACTCTCTACAAATCACATCTCTTTGTAGGGATTCCTCACTCTCAATCCATTCCCTCATCTCCTCTACATCTTTAGAATGGCATCAATGAGAGAGCAATATAGGTGGGAAACCCATTTAATAGTGAATTGGGCAGCAAATTAAAAAAAAAATGAACTTGCCCGCGGAAAAATGTCCTACCTATGGTATGGACATGTGTGCATGGTAACATGTGAATAAGAGATGTGAAGGAAATAGAAACGAAAAAGGAAAAAATAAACATAAAGGACATATGTTAAAAGTCAAAGTGCCACAGAAGCAAATTTCACAACTCACTGGCTGTTTACACTTAGCAATCCAAAATAGAAGTGGAATGTGAGTTGGACACATCTGATTGGAGCAAAAGGGTAACCACCATTCACGAGTCAAGGACAAGAGACCCCTTGGCTGAAGTAGAGACACCCTGCAACAAACCTTAGGTCAATGCCTTCACAACATATCTTAAGCCTTCGATAGGAGAGTGGTAGAGGAACCCTCTTTGCAAAGATTGTGAGAGGCCAATGTCTTCCTCATCTGATTGAAAGCTAGACAAAATCTTTTGTGAGCAAGTGATGGAGTGTTGGGCTTGTAACCAATGCTCCAAAAGGCTTTAATCTTTGCCCACATAATCTTCAAAATCCCACTCCTACTCGTTTCAATCATCATCATCTTCATCCTCCTCCTCACCACTCAATCCACTCCCATTCCCACCTTGTGCAGGGTTCAAAAACATCAAGTTCCCACTCATCCTAAAAACTTGGAATTCTATAGATGTTCATGATAGTGGTTCAAGATATTATGACAAATTTGATTCTTCCTGAAGATAGTGATGTTGCACCAGAGTATGAATACTTTTCTTGGGGTATGATTTCAGATGGTCAGCAATAAGAGATGCCAAGTCTACACAATTTTGATCTTTAGTATGAAGTAGTGTGCCTAGAGAATATGCCAAAATTTGATTGCTTTCTATTTTCCATGGAAATGGAATCTTTGAGTCTAGATTAGATTTGTAGTTGGGTGAGTCATTCTAGGCCTTATAAGTATGAGACATTTAGGTTCAATATCGAATCACTGCGTTTGGTTAATATTTTGGGTGGTGTTAGAGCACTAGATTTTGAAAAGTTCCATTATTTTGAGTATACAAATAAATTTAGTTAATAGTGTTCATGGTATATTAAAATCTAGTAACCTAAAGAATTTAATTACTTTTCAAAAATAGTAAAAAATTGGCTTTGTGTGGTCCTGTTTAATTTTAGTTTTTGTGTAGACTTGATCTCTTTAGATAATCTTCAAATTATAGTTCCTTAGTGTTTTAGGGACCTTACAATTAGCTGTTTATAAGTATTTATATGTGGTCTATCTATAAGGATAAGGTTAAATTTCACTAAATTCCTCACCCTTGATAGCATCAAATGGTATCAAAGCAAGTTCTGGTATGTGAGTCAAATATGTTGAAACCAATTTATGGGAAAAGTATGTGTATTAGTGGTTGAAAGTGTGGGGCTCATTTGGATTCTAGGATTGAGAGAGTGGTTGAAAGATGTTTTCAAGGAAAAGAGTAGGGTTGGTCTGGATAAATCCAATGAGGATTGCTTTTGTGGAAAGAGTAGAGAGGGTTTATGTGGAAAGAACTTTGGTTAGACTTGAGAACTTAGTTGAAGATTTGTCCAATAGGTTGGATTCTCTTGATGGAAAAATAATTGGTAGTGGTAATATGAAGGTGTTGGCAAAAGACATTGTGTGGCTTCATGAGTGTTGTCATTTATGGCAACAAAGTTCATCCCACCCATTCGGAGGACATGGTATGTCTATACCAGAAGTCAGATTGAAGAGTATTTTGGTCCGGTAAGCAAGAAAAGAGCATGCAACAAGGTTCAACAATCAGGTCCGGATCTCTTAGAGGAAGTATCTCAGCAAAGTGCAGACTTGGGGAAGTCAAGAGGAGTACCATGACTGATAGATTCCAGAGATTGAGCCTTCGGTGATGAAAGAGTGAAAAGATATGAGCACCTAAGTGTTGGGTTCCTATTTGGAAGAATAGACTGAGGAAGAACTGACCGGCAGAGCATTAGACCTTAATCTAGATGAGGAATTGATGGTGATCAAGTTTCTTGAGGGATCATTCATGGTTGGCTAACATGATTGATTACTTCTATAAGTATCTCCTTGATACGCATCACTTAGTAAGCAAGGATTCAGCCGACAAACCAGAGTTTGGGAAAATATTGACTATTCCGGATGCCGACTAGAAAGATGTTGAAATCCTTGGTGCGGATATATATACCAGATGGATTTTGATGTGAAAGTGTGTGGTGTGTTGTGTTGTGTGAAGAAAAGCAGAGAGTAGTGTGGAAGTAGCAATACAAGTCTAGTATGTGATAGGACAACAACACCAAAGAAGAGGAAGAATGAAGTGCAGTAGATCAGTGTATTGAGCCTAACTGGAACTGAACCTTAGCATATGTGGATGCTTCTCATTAGTTCAATCACCTAGTTACTTTCTTTATACCTTGTAGATAGTGAGTCTCTTGTAGGCAGTGAGCCTCTTGTGAGTAGTGTGCTCGAGTAGTGAGCCCTAATTGGCAAGTGCCATTTTGTACTTCTATTCTTTTAACAGAGAATACAATCTTGGGTTAGTCACCCCATGGTTTTTCTCTTAACAGGGTTTTCCACGTCAAAATTATTGTGTTATGTGTAATGATTTTATTTCTGCTTTCATGGTTATGCATGCTTATATGATTTGCTGCTGCACTAGTTGTTATAGAAGAACAAAAAGTTAAAATAATTAAGATAACTGATTCACCCCCCTCTCAGTTATCAACAATTGGTATCAGAGCTAAGTTCCTCCTAACATAGCCTAACAACTTGAGGAAGATCTGGGAATCTCAATGGATATGTATGGTATGAGGGAACAACTTCAGTCTACCCTAGATCCTGAGCAATCTCACTCCGAAGTCAAAACTTGAAGGAAAGACTCAAACAAGCTGATGATTTCATAAATGAACTAAAAGAGAAACTGAGTATCTCTATGAAAAAGAGAAAGGAACTACTTCAATAGTTAGCAAGTCAAAGTGAAGCCAATAATACTGATGGAGATCTGAATGAGAAGAACAAGTTATGTGAGAAGCTATCAAAAGAGGTCATTATGGTAAGACATGAAATGGAATCAGGGGTTATGAAATTCACCCAAGAAATTGAAGAAAAAAGAAAGATTGAAGATAATCTAAAACAATCTCTCAAGGAGAAGTCAGAAGACTGCACAAAATGGATAGAATAATCAGGCATCTGGAATCTGATCTTGAAGAAGCTAGAGATAATGAAGAACAACTTGAGAATCAGATTGACACTCTAAAAAGGGATCTTCAAACAACAAATGAATACAAAGAGAAATTCAAGATAAGCTCTGCTCAACTTGAAGTTCTTCTTGAAAGCCAAAAGAGAGTAGATGACAAGCAAGGCTTGGGGTATGAGAAAGGTGAAAGCTCTGGATCCGGTCAGAAGAACTCTGGACCAGGAAATCCAAGGAACAGTCCTAGAAGACCTCTGGTAAGGCAACCAAATGCTCAAAGATATCCATCCTTCAATGGTTACTGCCACAATTGCAATAACTTTGGTCATAAAGAAAATCAGTGCAGAAGAAGAATGAATCAGACTAATTCATCCTTCTCTGGACAATGTTTTAACTGCAAAAGGTATGGTCACAAATCTCATGAATGTAGAAATTTGCAAATAAACAATTCATTCAATGGTAGATGCTTTGCATGCAATAGAATGGTACATATGGCTAATCAATGTAGATCAAGAGGATACCAGTCAAATATGCAAAGAAATGTTGTTTTCTACAATTGCAATAGATCTGGTCATATTGCCAAATTCAGTAGAAGTGAGAATCAAGACAAAAAGGGTCTGGTGCATCATAATCAAAACCAAGACAAAGGAAAAAGAAAAGTGAATGCAGATGAAATTCAAAGGGAGATGAATAAGATTTGGGTGAAGAGAAGTACAGAAAATGTTGGGGATGGATCTGCACCAGAATCTGGTGCTGATATTCCTTCCGAAAACTAAATAGATGAGCTCTAGCTCAGGGGGAGTCACAGAAGAAAACAAGTTCCCCCAGCCAGTCAATTGGTGCCTGAAATTGGCACATGGAAAGTTGCGGATTAAAAGGGCTCTCAGAGAAACATCTAAATAACCCTTGATAAAGATTTGAAAGATCTACAAGGAGTTTGAAAAGGTTAATCATCCAAGATTAATCTAGTTTGACAGTCATCCAACAAAAGTAGGACTTTCACAGTTAGATCCGGTATAATTCAAAATTGAAATATTTGGGTTTGCGGATAGATGGAATGATTGGAGAAAGGGAGATACATTGTAAGTTATCATTCTAGATGCATCTTAGTGATCTGGAAAGATCTCTCTCATAACAAGGAAAATAAGGCAACCAGAATAACTTAAGTTGTGCATTTATTGCAAAATAAAATTAGGGTTTGCGCAGAAATAAAAGGGTTCTTTTGTTCATCATTTGCACATTTGCATTCAAGAAGAAGAGAGAAGGAGCTCTGCAACAAAATTGTCTCAAACCTCTCAAAGATCAACTGCAGAAATCAATTCATCCAGCAATCTGATCCGGTTCATATCATGAACCCTAGAAGCGTAAAAGGTATTTTTCGCTCTTGAATATCTCTCTCTAAATCTTTTGAAAAATGGCTACTTTGAATGTTGTGAAGATCACTGATAGGCCGCGCCCTAAATTCAAGAAACATCCCTATAAATCCTTAGAAGTTGATCCCCTAGGCACATTTTCTAGCATTCTGCATGGAGTTATGGATGTAGAAGATGTTAGGGTTTACATACACGCAAACATTGAAGAATTTGGGGAATCTAAGCTGATGGATATCTATCACAAGGAACTGAAAGATGAATCATTTGAACTTAAGCCCCAATACAAGGCCATCTGAGATAAGCATTTTGGACATTGCATTCATTTCCCCTATTTTGTTGAAGGTGATTAGGTCCGGTATGTTCTGAGTAGAATGCATGACAACTTTATGTGGTTAATGAGGCCATTCAAGATAACCAAGGATGTAATTAGGGCAGTAACCGGATTGCACTCATCCGGTGGGTTGCCTACTATCAAATCAGTCAAAAACTAAACTGTAAGTGAGGCTACCGGATCAAAATTTGACAAAAGAGCAATGACTATAGAAGATATCATTGATCCGGATATCAAGTTTGCATCTATGATAATTGGCTATAAGATATATCACTCCAGCAAGGAGAATTCTGTATCCGAAACTACAATTTATGTTGCTTATCAGATGTTAAGGGAGAATGCAGATTATGATCTTTGTGAGCTTCTTCTAAGCCAACTATTGGAAAACCTACAAAAGATCAAGAAGGACAAGAAGCACTCATTTAAGAATGGTGGGCTAATACTGTGTTTGTTCTTTTACTTTATGAATGAGCTACTCGGATCCAGTGGTTAGGTATGGAAAAATGATAGACCTGTGGCCATACAAATCAGAGACTACATGTATGGGCTTGGTGATGCCATGGCTCAAAATTTAGCACTCTGGGGATACTTCAGGAGCTTTCAAAGTATGTTGCAGGCCAGAGAAAGAATCCCCCAATCTTTGGTTGAGAAGTACAAGGATACAATGTGCTTTATGGTAGACACTGATCAATGCCTAATGGAGGCAGTGGAACCGAGAATAGTGTGGATTATGCCAATGGGGTATGAGGTTGATGAGAAAATCCTAGAGCTGCACATCCAACACCTGCTGAGTCAGCCCAAGGACCCTAACGCAGAAAGGTTTGGAACCTTCCAAGAGCTGAGTGTGAAATTTCATGTTGAATTGAGACAACCTGAGATCAAGAGAAAAGTAAGAAGGGAAGTAGAAGAATTCACCAAGAGATATGGAATATCAAAGGAGGCAGGTGATGCCAACAAAGAGAAGGTGGAAAGAGTAGAGAAAGAAAGGCAAGAAACAGAAAAAGAAAGTGCTCCGGTGCAAGCCCCCTCCCGGACCAGATCCTCCAAAAGTTCTGCACTAGTGATCTCTAAGAGTCAAAAAGCCTCAAAACTGAAACCTAGGACATCCGGAAAGGGAGAGAAGAGAACTAAGACAAAGGCCACAAGGTCTTACACCAACTAGAAGGATGATGAAGAGACAGAATCAGATGAGGAGATTAAGAAAATGAAGAAGAAGAAGAAAACATCTGGTGAACCCTCTACCGGTCATAACAAGGAAGAAAAGGCAGAAGAATTTGTTGAAAGGCCTACTCTCTGCATTGATGATATCATCAATCAGTCACTGTGGATGGGAATCTACAACCAATGACTAAATTTTATGATGAGTATAATGAAGCTGATCAGAAGATCTTGCAAGATGCCACAGTCAAGTATCTAAACATCTACAACAAAGCATTCATTGAAATCATCTCTCTAATCCCCAAAAGTCTAGAAAAGGAACTTGAGATAAGAAAAAACAATGCTAAGGAAAAGAATATGGAGATCCAGGAATAGATAGCCATTCAGCTCTATCCTTCCATCACTCCTAAACAAATGAACATAATCTTCAAGGATTCCAAGGATGAGTTCTAGAGCAAAGCTAGAATGAACAAGCTTATGCTCGAAGAGATTGATCAGGTGGCAAAAGAAACTGAAGACATCCTCCGAAATGCATACAAAAGATTCAATATTCCTATTATAGAGGACTTAGGTGATGGACCTTCTATCATGGATGATGGACTAAGTACATCAAAGGAAGATCCTACAGAGAAAATTGCAGAAGAATCAAAGGAGATAGGTGAGGAGAAAACTAAGGACCTGGATTCCTCTGTCCCAGAAGAGGAAGTCCAAGAAGTAGTAAATATCTCTCATCCAGATCCCCCAGTAGACTCCAGAACTGAAGGAGAAGCAAGAAAAGAAGAAAGAATCAATCAAGAAGAAGAGGTAAAGGGAAGAGAAGAAGATCAAACAGAGAAAACCCTAGATGACAGTTCTTAAGCTATAGAAGGAAAGAAGACCCTGTCTTTGGCAAGAGACACTGTAGAAATAGTTAAATATTTCTTGACCAAAGAAATGTTGGAATTAGATGAATTGGAGCTACTTCAAGGACCATTAAATTTTGATTCCCTCTCCCCAGTTCAGACAATAAAGATAGCATCCTTTGCCCAAGCAAAGGTAAAAGAAAAACTTCTGAAGTCTCACATGGAAGATTGTGAGCTGATAGAGATTGCATCCAGTGTATTGGAGAAGATCATGCCATCCTTCCAGAAGGATCCTTCAGCCTCTTCATCCAGTAATCTGAAATCTCTCGTTAATTCTGCTAGCACACATTTTGATTCTTTGGAGAAAGCAGCAGAAGAGAAAGTCCAGAAAGAGTTTTGGGGTAAGAGATTCTCTGAGATACAAGTACTTATAACAAATGACAGGAGAAATTTGGATATTGGGATAAAGAGCTTAGAAAATGCTCTTAAAGATGGTGGAGATCTATACAAATTTTTTCTATCTTGGTCCACCGTGACAACAGATATCACCAAGAAGGTGGAAGAACAAGAGAGCAAACTATTAAGTTTATCTCAAAATTTTGATCCTCTCACCTCTTCCATAATGAATCAAGAATGTCAGACTATTGCAGCCATAAATGAAATAAAGAAGCTTGAGAAGGAGAAGAAAAATAGAATAAGTAGGCTAAGTGAATTAAGAGGGATAATTATCCCCAAGTTAGAGGCATTGCATGAGGCCCTAATTGATGCCAAGACCACAGCCCGGACGGTAGACCTAAAGAGGGCAGAAGCTTTTGTATTTTTTCTAAGTGGTCACACTTCAATTTTAGACAGGATGAAGAAGAGTTGGGCAACATAAGTGGTACAGTTGAAGACCACCTTTGCAGATATACTTTAGTATATGTAAGTATAACATGTATATATACTTATGCAGCTAAGTATAGGTTGATTTTTGGAAATTTTGGTGTGCGGATTCTACCCTTTGCCATTGATGTCAAAGGGGGAGTGAGGGGCAGTGAAAAATGTGGAATCTAGTTAAGGGGGGGCTCCAGAAAAGTGTACATTAGAACAGAGCATCAGCCAAGGGGGAGTGCGGTGTGACACTTAGTCATTTTTCACTAAGTGTTGCCATCAATGCCAAAGGGGGAGATTGTTGGCAAAAGACACTATGTGGCTTCATGAGTGTTGTCATTGATGGCAACAAAGTTCATCCCACCCATCCGCAGGACATGGTATGTCTATACCGAAAGTCAGATTGAAGAGTATTTTGGTCTGATAAGCAAGAACAGAGCATGTAGCAAGGTCTGACAATCAGGTCCAGATCTCTCAGAGGGAGTATCTCAGCAAGGTGCGGACTTGGGGAAGTCAAGAGGAGTACCATGACTGATACATTCCAGAGATTGAGCCTCTGGTGATGAAAGAGTGAAAAGATATGAGCACCTAAGTGTTGGGTTCTTGTTTGGCAGAATAGACTGAGGAAGAACTGACTGACAGAGCATCAGACCTTAATCCGGATGAGGAATTGATGGTGATCAAGTTTCTTGAGGGATCATTCATGGTTGGATGACATGATTGATGACTTCTATAAGTATCTCCTTGATACACATCACTTAGTAAGCAAGGATTTAGCCGACAGACCAGAGTTTGGGAAAATATTGAGTATTTTGGATGCCGACTAGAAAGATGATGAAATCTTGGTGCGGATATATATACCAGATGGATTTTGATGTGAAAGTGTGTGGTGTGTTGTGTTGTACGAAGAAAAATAGAGAGTAGTGTGGAAGCAGCAATACAGGTCCGGTATGTGACAAGACAACAACACCAAAGAAGAGGAAGAATGAAGTGCAGTAGATCTGTGTATTGAGCCTAACCAGAATTGAACCTTAGCAGAAGTGGATGCTTCTCATCATTCCAATCACCTGGTTACTTTCTTTATACCTTGTAGACAGTGAGTCTCTTGTAGGCAGTGAGCCTCTTGTGAGCAGTGTGCTTGGGCAGTGAGCCCTAATTGGCAAGTGCCATTTTGTACTTCTATTCTTTTAACAGAGAATACAATCTTTGGTTAGTCACCCCGTGGTTTTTCCCTTAACAGGGTTTTCCACATCAAAATCATTGTGTTATGTGTAATGATTTTATTTATGCTTTCATGGTTATGCATGCTTATATGATTTGATGCTGCACTAGTTGTTAAAGAAGAACATAAAGTTAAAATAATTAAGATAACTGATTCACCCCCCTCTCAGTTATCAACAGAAGGATGAGAGGTTCACATTTGTGAAGAATAGAATGTTGGGTGAAGGTACAAAATTGCTAAGCATAGAAATGGTGGATGATCAAGAAGAAGAGATGGTTGTGATAGAGACCTTGTTGGATGGACTAGAGAGGGAGAAAGAGTGTAAAAATAATTGAAAGAGGAATCCTCATGATGGAGGATATGTAGATGCAATTTGTTGATCTATAAGAAGGAAAGGGAAAGAAAGTGTGTATTTTAGAGGGTATAAAGATGGTGGTGAATATGGGGTAAATGAGTGTGCAAGAAATAGACTGGGAATTCTAGAGACTTGAACAACAGATGTTTGGAGGAGGTTTGAGTCCTTGTGCAATTATATTAATGAAGAAGAATTGATGGATGAATTATTTGAGGCCATCATGTAGATTGAGGTGGTAGAGGACTTGAAGACCTTTCAATAAAAGAGGAGGAATCATGGCTAAATAGAATCTTGAATGGAGTTGATGATCAAATCATGTATCACAAAGTGGATCTAGATTTGGCATGGGTTATAGACATAGGAATGCATGTTGTATAGATGCATTCTAGATTTGATGAGACATATATAGAGGTAAATGAATTCAAATAAGAATAATTTTATAGTGAGGGGAAGTAAAGGAGAAGAACATGGTAGAGGAGAATGGATTGTGGTAGACATATATCTACAAGAGGAGTACATGTGGAGAGAATAATTTGGAAGAGGTTAAGGAAGGAGGCTTGAGACATTACAAATCACCATGTGAGCAGGAGCTCACACTTATTTCTTACCCTAGGTGTTTGATGCAAGAGAACTTGGAGAATTGAGCAATTGTCATCAACTCCAAAAAAATTCATTTTATTTGTTGGCTCTAACTTTTGGCTTCTTAGGTATATGGAGAGGGATAATCAAATTCAAATTTCAAAGCTTTTCCATCTTAAATTGTCACCCTAGATATGTGGTCTCCATTTTCCAAATAAGTTTTTGACTTGTAATGCAAATTCTTGGAAATAGGAGTTTGCATGATTTGATCTTGGAGGGAGTTATAACTTGCATATGTAACCTTTCTTGCATGCTTGGATCTCCAATTGGTGCACCCATATGAATGAGGAATTAGAACTAAGAATAATTGTGCATGACTTATTTGTTTGAGTCTTGCATGAATTGTTTCTAGATTGTAGGATTGAGCTTGAATTTCATATTTGAATCTCCTTAGATGACGACTTGTCACTTATAACTTGGTTTATAGAGTTGACTTCCAAATTAATCTATTGACTTTGTAATTAGGCACCGCCTTGAGGGAGCTCCTACTCTCTCTCTTGTTTTTTCTTTGCAACTTTTTCTTGGAAAGCATCTCATTTTTGTTTTTCCTATTAAAGATAATTCTAAAAAATGGATGAAGGGATCTTATGAATGTTGGCTTGGTTGTGGGTTGAAGAAGGCATTTGAGATATCTTTTGTAGATTTGGAGCCCATAAGAGAAGTTCAAAGTTATTGATTGGAGTTAGTGTTGGTGAAGGGCTACTTAGTTTCCATGACATTATTATTGTACATTTTAAATTAGGTTTTGGGTGGATTTGTGAGGTTTTAGATTAGTAAGGGGTCATGTTATCAAAATTTCTCCAAGTCACTATTGTGTAAATTTTCTCTTTCATGATCATAAAATCAACATGTTTGGTGTACGCTATTTTCCTATTAAATTAGTAAATTTAAGAGTAAAGGTTTTAAGTTTTGTTTATAGTTTAAATAAGTAAATTGGAGTGTTCCACAAGTGTTCATGGTTGATCAAAAGTCAATAAAACATAGAATTTAATAGGTCATCATTAAAAGTGATGAAATATTAATAACATTTAATGATTAAGAGAATCAAAATTATTTATCTGCAATAAAAGCACCACCAACTAATTATTTAGTCATATATAATATTTTCAAACATGTAAGCATACATAATTCATGAAGGGTAAAGTACCCATGCTATTGTTGAGAAGGTTTATAAAAGTCACTTAGGACTTAGCCAACTCTACAATTGCTTGGATAAAAGGTAATTTAATAATATTATAACGTTTAAATCCAACAGCTTGAAATAGAAATTTATATTCCTCTTCTGTTCTCTCCTTTCCACCATGAGTATGGGTCATCATGACCATGTCAAAAGACAACCCTTGATTCCTCAAAGATCCACTTTCTTCAACAACTGCATCGATAATAATCACCTTCCCTTTCTCTAAAGTTGCCTTGTAATAGTTCTTCAATAATCTAATGGATTCTTCATCATCCCAATCATGTAAAACCCACTGCATTTGGCCAAGCCTTAATTTTAAAAAACATATAATACAAACTACACTTGAATTCATAATCATTAGTTCAATAATTTTCACAATATATATGAATTACCTTCAAAAGAATAGCATCAGCTGATGGCACATTCTCAAACATGATAAGGGGGTTTGGTGGGATGAGGAGGTTGGTAATTGAGGCCTATAGTAGAAATATGTGGTGTAGGCTCGAAGGGTACCTTAATGCCTTGTTCCATATGTCTCAATCCATTTCCTTTATATCCATGTTTAGATAACATATTGAAGCTAATTCTATAACAATTTTGCAATACAAAAAATGAAAGAGGATCCTTGTTGAAATGTCATGTTCAAAATGTGTAGTATAGTCACATGATTGAGAAGTAGAACGATGATCTTTAAGAAATTGTGTAGTATATTTGTTAGAAGGAAGTGAATCAATAGTAGGGATGTCAAATTGCATAGAATCAATCTAGTATTCACTAGAAAAAGAAGGGATGAAATCTAGGGAGCCCTAATTTTCACTAGGACATGCATTAGAATAAGACAAAGAGTTATTAGAAGGCATAATGTCAACAATAGAGGAGGTGACATTGCATTAGCCTTTATTAAAGATAAGGGTGTAATGGTACAAAGAGTGGAAGAATTATTAGGTGGTGTGACAAAGATAGAATAAAAAATTTGCTAGTGGTGGAAGGGATCATTATCTACTTTTAACATGAAAGTTTTTCCTCCATAAATAAATTTGACAGATTGATGAAGAGTAGAAAGAACCACTCCTATGGCATGAGTCCATGGTTTTACTAGAAGGAGAGTATAAGACAAGCTCCCTATCATCACATGGACTAATGTGGGAAAGGTAACATGGCCTAATGAGATAAGCAAGGTGATGGTGCCCCATATGTCTCATTCAAAATTATCAAACCCTTTAATAGAAACTCTAAAGGAGTGATGTTGGAACTATTGACATGAATACATTTGAGAAACTCTAAACAACAAACATTAAGCCTAGAACCATTAGAAATTAATGTCTTCTTAATGGTCATAGAGTTTATTCCAACAATAAGAATAGGAAGATTTTGTTGTTGAACTCCATAAGGAAGTTTGGAAGGAAGAAAAGTAATATCTATTGTATTAGAATAAACACAAGCAATGAACAAAACTACTTCATTGAGCTTTGCAAAAGAAGAAACATGGATCTTCTAAAAGGATTTTTGAAGTATGTCATGATAAGCAGGAGAAGATTGAATTAGATCGTAGAGAGAAATATTAACCTATGTGGATTGAATTTGTTCAATAAGATTATCCTTTTAGTGTTCTTAGGAGGAACACGAGGATTTAAAGGAAGAACGAAAGTGGTCTGAGTAAGAATTAGAGTTGAAGGAGGAAGAGAAATAGGAAACAAATTAGCTTGTTGATTTCACTGAATGTTATATGTACTACTACATGAAAGTCAACATTAGAAGGAATTTGATATGGAAGTGATTGAGGAATATGAGTATACAAATTAGGAGGTTGGAGTAATTAGGACTAGACCTTGAATAGTAATGATTGGTTGACAAGGTGGGAGTGGATAAGGCACCTTATGCACAACAATTTTATGTAAGTTTGCTACATTATAAGTTGAAATGTTTGTATGGTGAAGAGAAACCAAGTCATAACTAGGTGTAATGTTGATTGGGTTTATAATGTGAGGTGTAGAACATTCATTAACTAGAGTAGTGTTTATGCTAGAAGTAAAAATAGTTTGAGAAGAACCTAATGATGAATGACTGGAATCTTCTAAAGCATTATCTAACATGGAAAAGTCTTCATTGGAAAACATGTTGTCAAATGCAATAAAAGATTGAAGGTAGAAATTATCCATTTTTAGAAGAAGGTGAAAAGTTTGAGTTCACCAAAAATGTAGGATTGAAAAGTTGAGTTTTTGCTAAATGTTTTTGAGGTTTTCAAATAATTTACTTACACAAGATAATACTAAAGAAATGAAATGTTTTTGTTGTACCTACAATAGAAATATATAATGTGTTTTAGCCTTATCTAAAATATATTGCTACCTATTTAAACTGTGTTATCTTTAGAAGCAAGAATATAGAGTTGGGAAATGGAAAAAATGGAATAATAGGGAATAGAACAAATTACAAAAAATAACTACACAATAGGGAACCTAGAACTATAGATAGACTATAGGACAAATCTGGAGAAGATTCAATCTAGATGCTAATGTGCTTGCACTGTTGTCTAGTGTGCATGTTGTCATCCTAGTTTCTCATTGTCATTTTTGAACGATAGAAAATAAAAGTATTTGTATAGAACCTATTGAGTCTACACACTAGAAGTCAAGGACGCAAAATAAAAAAGACTTGAGGAATGTAAAGGAAAGTATAGAATCATGAAAAACTAGTTTGAACCAATTAGTTTAAGTGAAATAGTGAAATAACAAGAGAAGGAGAAAGGGAGATGCAAACCTCTATGTGGTTGGAACCCTTCAAGTACCTATTTCTAGGATGAAGAAATTGTTTGTGACTACTTGGGAGCTTGCATATTGGTCAAGCCCCTAGTTTTGTCTTTCGAACTCCATGGGCAATCAATGGAATTGTGAAATTAGATCTTTCATGTGTGCTCTTAAGCCCATGTCTATCTAGAACTTAAGAACAACAAAATAAACAATATAGAAGTGTATAATCTTAGATCTACTAAGATTAATGTACCCTAAGTGTGAGTAGAGAGTAACAGGAGATGAAAACACCAAAGATTTTCCAAAAGTAATAAAGCAATAGAAAGAAGATGTAGAAAAGTGCTCAGAACATGAAGAATTTATAGCCAACAAGAGTGTTGCTGCAAGAGAATAACTAGCAAGAGAGCTAGGAGGAAAGAAAAGTGCATGTATTGAATCAATTGGATTTCAAAATTTCACAACAAAGAGGTGTTATAATAAGTCTATCGATCATTTTTGGTGGAAACTAACATTTTGAATTTTTGAAATTCGTAGATGCTAGCACGCTCACACAAATGTTTGTGCACCCATGTTCTCATCTTAGTGAAAATTCCATAAACAAAGTTAGAATGCATAGTGATAACAAGACATAACAAAATAATATATCATTGTAGTTTTTGTGTAGAGTTGATCTCTTTAGATAGTCTTCAAATTATAGTTCCTTAGTGTTTTAGAGACCTTATTAGATGATTATAAGTATTTTTATGCATTGTTTCTATAAGGAGAAGGTTAACATTCATTAGATTCCTTGCCCTTGATAGCATCAAATGGTATCAAAGTCAATAAAACATAGAATTTAATAGGTCATCAATAAAAGTGATAAAATATTAATAACATTTAATGATAAAGAGAAACAAAATTATTTATCTGCAATAAAAGCACCACCAACTAAATATTTAGTCATATATAATGTTTTCAAACATGTAAGCGTACATAATTCATGATTCATGAAGGGTAAAGCTCCCATGCTCTTGTCGAGAAGGTTTATAAAAGTCACTTAGGCCTTAGCCAACTCTACAATTGCTTGGATAAAAGGTAATTTAATAATATTATAACGTTTGAATCCAGCAGCTTGAAATATAAATTTATATTCCTCTTCTGTTCTCTCCTTTCCACCATGAGTATGAGTCATCATGACCATGTCAAAAGCCAACCCTTGATTCCTCAAAGATCCACTTTCTTCAACAACTGCATCGATAATAATCACCTTCCCTTTCTCTGAAGTTGCCTTGTAACACTTCTTCAATAATCTAATGGATTCTTCATCATCCCAATCGTGTAAAATCCACTACATTTTGCCAAACCTTAATTTAAAAAAACATATAATACAAACTACACTTGAATTCATAATCATTAGTTCAATAATTTTCACAAGAATTACCTTCAAAAGAATAGCATCAGCTGATGGCACATTCTCAAACATGTCCCCACCAACATGATCAACCCCTGCACACCAGTAAATCTATATATTATTAAAAGTTAAGTTATCTCCAAACAAATTTTCTCCTGAACATTTTATAAGAAATAAATGTTTAAATATTGTAATTTATTATTAAGGAATGATTGGGGGAATAGCATACCAGGAATGTTTTTGGGAGCAGAGGCAATGACATGCGGCACATCAAAATTAATGGCACGAATGTTGGGGTATTTCTGCACAATCATGGAAACAGCTGATCCCACGCCACCTCCGACGTCCACCAGCGATGTAATGTCCTCAAATCCATGGTAATTTGCAAAGACCGCTTCCATTACAAGGGCAGAGTTACTGGCCATGGCGTCGTTAACAAGGCTACTAAAATGGGGATTCAGATTGGCAAATTTCCAGATGTTCATTCCATGAGCCCTCTCAAATGGAGATCCGCCCATGAGTGTGCTCTCGTACAAGTGATGCCACGGTTCCATGAAATCGCGGTTCGTTTCCATCAGCAAAAGAGCCGCAGAGGATTTAGTTCTTGTCCCATTTTCTTCCACCAGTAAATTTGAGATGCTCGTCGATCCGTATTTGTATGTTTTCACATTGTTGCTGATAACATTTTCAGTTTGGGCGAAGACTCCGTGAGAGGAGAGAAATCTGAGAATTCTGGCGAGGTAATCTGAGTTGGGAGATTTTCCGGTGGAGGAAGAAATGAGGGAGGCGATTTGAGGCACAGAGAGAGGTTCCTGGGATTTGGCCAGGATGCCTGGAATGTTGAGTAACACGGCGGCCTTGAGGGCCATGGGCTGGGCAAAGGAAAATATGATATCGTAAAGCTTCAGCTCGGCTTCCATGGCTTCTGCAAAGTTTCTCAGGATGAACAAGGGGCTCAGCTTTTTCTTTTTGCTATGTGTTACATCAATCTCTCTATCTATATATAGATAATTTATTGGAATAAAGCATGTGTTATATATTTTACATGAACCATTTTTAGTGGGCATATATATATATATATATTTACTAATTTTAATTATAATTAGTTATTATGATATTATTTATAGATTTTAGTTATAATATAGAAATATCATAACTACAGTATTATACTAGTATAGATATCTTAAATACATCTATCTCTAGTGTGTACTTAAAATATCTACATCTAGTTTTTTGAATAAGAGAATACATTTCAAAAAAATAGGCAATGGGCCCTTAGTCCACTAGTGAAGTTGAATGACTCTAAATGAGCCCACCAAGAATCAAGTCTTGTTGAGTGCAAGGTAGATTTTTTTTTTTTAGGGGTAAAAATTTATTAATAAAGAAACCACAAGTACAAAACCAGGAGGGCAATTGTCCCTAGAAACAACAAAAGTCCAAAATAAAACACCATCAATACAACCATCCAAACTAGAACCAGAGGAGCATCCCCAACCTCAAATCTTCAAATATGGGCCTCAGCTATCCATCCATATCCTCTGAAATCAACCTTTCCAAATTTTGAACACCTTCTTGTGACAACCGGTCCCAACTACTAACATTCCAATCCCCACTTGCTCTGAAGCCCACTTAGCCAAGCAATCCGCCACACAGTTCCATTCCCTAGGGACATGGACAAAAGAAACAAAGTCCATCGAGTGACTCAACTAAATAATTTGTCAAACCACTGATGCCAACTGCCATTGCACACTAGTCACTACCCACTCATTCAGAAGATTAATCACAATATGGGAATCAAACTTACAAATAACCCTACGCCATCCCAAAGTGCACCCTTTTCTAAAGCATAGAGAATAGCTAGAGCCCCCATCAAATTATTAGATTATTGCCCCTTATAGATAGAGAAGAAAACAATGACAACACCAGAGCTATCTCTTCCTAATCCCCCAATCTCAACATGACCAGGATTCCCCTTGGAAGAGTCATCAATATTAATCTTAAAAATACCTGGAGGTGAAGGGTACCACCTTCTATCTCTCTTAACCTTGCTCTTAGATTGACTTCTTTTCCTGGGCCAAGAAGAGCATGAGCCTTCAACAATTAAACTCAAATTTTGTGCCACCTGTAACTCCCTAATGTCCAACTT
This sequence comes from Cunninghamia lanceolata, assembly GCA_027924645.1. NCBI lineage: Eukaryota > Viridiplantae > Streptophyta > Pinopsida > Cupressales > Cupressaceae > Cunninghamia > Cunninghamia lanceolata. The sequence continues at coordinate 1,027,477 of BSBN01001584.1, read as the reverse complement.
AGTAGAGAGATCACACTTAGCTACAAGGGTCTCCTGAAGTATACTGAGAATCCTCTACGACACCTGCTGAACCTTCAACTTTCTCCCCTAAAAATCCCTCTGATTTATTTCTAGCCAAAGCTACCACAAAATAAAAGAAGGACCGATATTCCAAGCCACTTACAAAAAAGAAGCATTCGTCGGGGGCCTACCCAAACTTCTCCAAAAATCAACCAAAGAAGCAACATGAACATAGGTCTGCTTTCAAGCACCCCACCACAGATGCCAAATCTCATAGGCCTGAGAACAGTGAAAGAACAAATGGGTCTAACACTCCTCCCCACTATTGCAAAGGAAACAAATAGAAGGACCTTGAAAACCCCTTTTTTGCAAGTTATCCCAAGTGAGATTTTGATTCTGAGCAACCAACTAGAGGAAGTAATTATATTTTGGCCATCCAAATTTATTCCACACAAACTTCCACCAAGGAGAGTCCATCTCCCCACACTTCTGTTTGTCCAACACATGATATCTAGAGGCAACTGAATACACATCTTTCAGATTATGACTCCAAGCATGGGAATCCCTCTCCCAGAGAACTGTAAACTCTACCATCAAGAATCTTAGGTAACTCCACCCAATCCACCATTAACCCCCCCGACAGCCACTTAGACAACTTTAAGTGCAAGGCCTTGGCGACATAAGGGATGAGGATGGGATCATGCCTTGGCAACTTTAACTTTATTTACTTAAGACACCCAACTATTTAATACACTTAAGAGTTATTTTAGCTTTTATTTAAGAATTATTTTATTTTATGTTATTTTTTGGTAATACATTTGTTTTACTTTTGGTTTGAAAATGGTACCCAACTAGTTTATTTACTTAAGAGTTATTTTAACTTTTATTTAAGAATTATTTTATTTTATGTTATTTTTTGGTAATACATTTGTTTTACTTTTGCTTTGAAAATGGTAAGATGTATTTTATATTTATATATAACTTTTTTTTATCGATGCAAAGCAGCTAAGGGGCTGCACCCATATAATAAAATATTAGATATAAACATTACAATTGAAGCAGGGGATCATCAACAAGTCACCCTGATTAGTATCGACCCAAACCAAAATTCTACCAAGCATCTAGGCTCAAAATGGTGCCTTTCAAACTAAACCCCTGTGGAAACATAGCCTCAAAATCAACTAACATTGTTTATGACAATTGCATCATAAACATTAAGAACACAACCCAACCCTAGTCACAAACTTCCACTATTTCTCCACATTTTGAGTGTGAGTGGAGATGCATGTTAAATTTCACCTCATTCTTCTTCTTTTTCCTCTGCACCTTTATCCAAATTTCCTCTAATGTGCTACCACCCAATTCCTCTTCTCCTCCTCTATTGAGATCTCCCCCTGAAGACATTAATTTTGAATTAACAATTTTAACATTGTCACGATCCACATGAGAGGACTCCACCGAGGCCTCGAGATCACCAAGTTTTTCTTTCTGGGCCCAGTTTCTTTTCTTTGGGGCAGCAGTGGGGGTTTTACTAATTACAGGAGCATCACCAACATTACTACTATTCACCACTGCCAAGGATGAAGCCATTGCCTTTAGAGTGACTTGGGATTCGCTAGGAGGAGCCGTGTCCGTGACAATATCATCAACTTTTGATGGGTCATCTGGTGCCTCGCCATCTTGACCATCCTTTTCCTCCAAGTAATGATGGGGGCAACTTCTTTCCACCAAGTAGCATGGTTTGCATGCCACCATTTTGAATAGTGTGCAGCCATATGACTAGTGTTGAAACAACGCCGGCATCAAACGGGAAGACCTTCATAGTCGAGTAGTGGACCCATTCCATATCCGCAATTTTTAGGAGGACATTCGCAGGGAGAGCTTTTGTAATGTTTATCTCCACTAAAACGCGAGCATAAGTAGTATGCAAAAAAATTAAGTAGCCCTCATCCACCCCCAAAACATCCCCAGTGAACTACCAATGGCCTCAAAATAGGATTCACACCAAAGCTGAAGAGGGAGATTTGGCAACCTTACCTAGACTGACACCATGTCGAAGGATTCTATGAGAGGGTTGAAGGAGGGGTGCCAAGGTTTCAACATCAATAAATGTTGCTCCTTCCAGCTCCACTGATAGTCACAGAGGACTGTATTTCGATCCTTCATAGAATCAAATGCCATCACAAAAAACCCCTTGCATTGGGGTAAATCTCTACATCCCCCTCCAAAATAGGTTTCTAGTTTTCTACGATCCAGTCATGTAGCTCTGCAAGGCATGGCTAAAACCCCTGAAATCTACCAACCAACCCATAGTCTGCAAAATAAGTTACATTTTCAGCTATTTCATCAGTAATATCCCCATCGAAGGAAACTGTTGGGGATGAGGTTGTGCAACACAGAGCCCTAGGAATCTGCAACTCACTGCGATCCATCACCCCCACTCCCGAACACCCACCCAGACCATTGATCCTTCCCCATTTCCATTGAGGAGACCAAGGCTGCTCAGCCATGTCAACGACCTGTCTCCAATGTCCCGGTGGTGATGAAGGCCAACCATTAGGGCCTAAGGCCAGGTGTTTTTGTCCATTATTCTTCCCTCTGTTCATCGTTCCCTAGCCTCCAACCACCATCGAATATGAGCGATCTTGGTTTGCAGCATCCGACGCATGGAAATGATGTCACTGCCCCTCCTTTGGGCTATCGCATGGAGAGGTTTGCTCATAAGCATAGTAGGAAGCCCTAGCGGTGCCCGTCGATGGCAGAGGCATCGCAGCCCAAAGTATTATTTATATATAACTTTTTATTTTACTCGTATTTTTTTGTTTTTGTAGTAAATATTATATATTTATAAATGTATTTTTTTAATAACTTTATTTTTGAGCATTAATATATTTTAAAATTTTGATGTTTTATATTTAAAAAATAAATGTTTGTTCAAAATAGTTTTTCCTCCCTTGTAAATTAATTAACTAAAATTAGTAATATATTAATATTATAACTTAATTATATGAATTATTTATATTATTTTGTTTATATAAAATAATATAATCAATTTATATAGTTAATTAAATATATTACTAATTATAATTAAGAAAAATAATTTTCCTCAATGTGTTAGCTAAATTAATTAATGCAATTAACAAACATGTAATTAATTTAAATAATTAAGTTGAATAGATAAATTAGATTAATAATTATTTTAATTTGGAAAAATAAATGTAAAGGAATAGTGTACTTATTTATGAGAATTACAATGAAGAATTTAACTTAATGTTGTGCAAATTCCTACTTGTTTTGGTATTGGAAATGAATGTTGTCAATTTGACATTTGCTTCCAGATTTGTATAATCCCTTTATCTTGTTGGTTGAGTATGCCTTTGTATGAACTTGATCACCAAATTTCAAATTAAGTATCACATTTAATTTTAATTATCAATCTATATTTACTTATCTAACTTTATTATTGCTTAATCATTTTCTTTATTTAATTAACCTAAAAAATCTTATATAAAATTTTTTTTATCTTTACAAATTATTACTAATTTAATTATATACCTAAAATGATTCAACATCTACGTTGAAAATATGTTCAATGCATTCTTTCACTTATAAAGGTAAAAAACATGTGTTTTTGATGATTAAAAATAGTTTTTCTATGCCTGGACAAAACAGATGTCTCACTTAATTTTAAAAGAAATGTACAAGCTCTAATATTTCTGGAGGGTTACAACTGAATTTTTTATATCAATTAAAAATTACTGTATCAGTTTTAAAGTATGATAGACGACGTGTTTTTCTGGACTTGTTTTTTCTAAATTGCAGACGTTTCCTATTTTTCTAAAGCATTAAATTATCATTTTACATCACTTGATAAGCCATAACATGAGAGTTTAATATAAATTTCTCATCAACGTTTTCCATGCAATTTAGAGCATTAGTCGTTACAGATTAAAGAAATGATAATATGGGGTCTTTCAATTTTAAATCATTAATAACTATTAATAATAATTCAGCACATTTTCTATGCAATTTAGAGCACTAGTCCCTTTATTTTAAAGAAATAAGAGTATGGGGTCTTCCAATTTATTATAATAAATAAATTATGAAGGTTTTTCATACAATTTAGAATATTAATTGTTGTATCTTAAAGAAATGATATTATAAAGTCTTTCAATTTCATTGATTCAAAATTAATTGATCAATTTTTTTCATGTAATTTAAAATATTGATCATTACATCTTAAAAAAAAATATTATGCGGTTCTTTAGATTTTTTTTGATAGGTAAGAGCAACACAAGGCTTGTAAACCTCTCAGCTCGAGTTGTAGAGACAATCAAGAATGCCGCCACACCTGAGCTACCAAAAAAACCACGTAGACTTACAATTTTGCTTAGCTACTTGCACACCAAGCAGCCACTACACCTGAGCTACCAAAAATGCCAAGTAGGATTACAAATCATGTATAGCTACTTGCACACCAGTCAACAAAGTTCAAGTGAATGCAGCTCGAAAGGAAGGGGAATGTTGATAAATCTCTAGACCTGCACACCAAAAAAGCTCTCCATATGAATAGAGCCTTGTATATTCATGTTGTGCAGGTTGGAAATGAGGACTCTGCCATCCAAACTGGTGTTTCAGTGTGTACAAAGGATTGACCAAGAATGAAGACTGAATTATGAACTATTCTGATTCCTTTACTGATGTGTTGTAAGCCACAATTTGATCCCATCAGCGTTGTTGGCCAAACTGTCAGCCTCTCTGTTAGCCTCCCTATAGATATGGTTGACAATGTTGTTAGAGAGTGCTTCCATGGTTTTCAAAACCATATTAAGAAGAGCTTGTAATTTCCAACTAGGACTGTTCCAAGTGTCCTCACAACATTGATGACAAGGGCAGAGTCACCCTCAATCTCCATGTTCTCATAGCTCAGATCTCTGCACATGCATAGGCCCAAGATCAAACCCATGAATTCAGCCTCATTGTTGGTGCCAATGGGGAGGGGCATTGAGATTTTTCCCACCATTCGACCGTTCTAGTCTCTTATAATGCATCCAACTCTAGACACTTCGGGGTTGCCTCGGGATGCCCCATCGAAGTTTAGTTTGTACCAACCAAAGGGTGGGGCACACCACTTAGCCTTTGCTCTCTTCTTCTAAGTCTCCCCACCCCCTTGACCAATCACCGACATAATGAGCTCAGACCAAACCACTACTTCCTCACATTAGCATCCCACACATAGAAGGAGAGATTCTTCAAGCTCTACCCAGATAATATGCTATTCATCACCTCCACTATTGTTGCTTCTGTCTTGTTCAAAAAGGAGGGTAGTGACATTTCCTTTTCCTGGAATAGTCTTTAGTTTCTTTCCTTTCATAACTCCCATAGGCAAACGAAGGGACTTATGATCCATACGCTGGAGAATAGTGCTTTATTGTGTAAGATTGGCCAACCTTTGAAAAGAGTGAGAATGTCATTGGGCAGAGCCTTGCTCCAACCAAGCTTGGTGCATAACCACTGCCAACACTCCTGAACAAAGGGGCACCCCAAAAGAAGGTGGTCCACATTTTCCTCACTGGGTTTGCAGAGAGTACACTTGGAGGGGCCATGATATCCCATTCTCATGAATTTATCCAAGGTCAAGATCTTTTTTTGTAAGGCTACCCAAGAAAACATGTCAGCTTTTGGTAGACACCATTTGTGCCAACATAAATGATACGGGATGTTTGTTTCACCCCTATCATTTTTAGCCACCTTATATCCATCTTTAGCATTGTATTGGCCTAAATTTGACCCAATCCACATGATGGAGTTAGCTCCCTCTATGATTGTGATTACCTTGTCTTTAAGAGCCACTTGAAGTTGCCTAATTTCTACAGCAGGCAAGTTGAGTGAACTGAGATCTTTCCACCTCCACCCCATGCCACTATTTGCCACCTCTTCCTGCACATAGTCTCGGACATGGGTCCCCCAAAGTTGTTCCAAAGACCTTTTTGTATGAGGTACTTCTGGGATTTGAGATAAGATGGAATAACCACCCCACAAATCCTCCCAAAAAAGAGCTGACTGACCATCATGGACATCCCAAGTTAGATAATCTGTGATAAGAGTCCTATAGCTGCTCATGAAATTCCAAATCCTGGAGCCATGAAGTAGGTGTTTAGAAGTAAGAATGCTTGACTCATTTTTAGCTGTCAAATATTTGCACTGTAGAATCTTGACCCATTTTAAGTGGGGTTCCTTAAACATCCTCAATATCAGTTTTGCCCCTAAGGCCTTATTTTAAAGAAGTTGATCTTTGATTCCAATTCCACTAGCTGATTTTGGATTGCAAACCCTCTCCCAAGCTATGAGAGGCAACTTTTTTTTGTTTTGAGGAGCCTTGCCAGAAAAACTTTCTCATGTTCTGATTGAGATTTCGGTTCACTCAAACTAGAAGGGTAAGGTATGATATTAGATAGATGGGAATCACCGAGATAACTGCTTTCAACAAAGTGACCCTTCTAGCCCAGGACAACCATCGACCTTTCCAAGATGTAAGCCTATTGGAAATATTTCTTCAAGAGGACCCCACAATTTACTTGTCTTGAGCCTCGGGGCCAAAGGCAAGCCAATGTATGTGCAAAGAAGCCGAGCCTTCTTAAACTGCAACAATCTTAAAATTTCTTGTTCTTTTCTAGATTTAGTAAAGAAGAAAAACACCTCAGATTTTACTTTACTTACCTCTTGGCCAAATACGTTTGAGTAACAATCGAGAATCTCTTTGAAGTGTTTGGCCTCCTTTATTTTGGCTGCCCCAAACAACATTGTATCATTAGTAAACTGTTGATGAGAAATAGTTGGGACATTGACCATGATTTGAATACCCTCTAGGTAGTTTCTAATCATAGAATGTGATATTGTTCTCCCCAAAGCCTCAGCCATGATAATGAAGAGGAAAGGGGAGAGAGGATCTCCATGTCTTAGGCCTCTTGAAGCTTCAAATAAGCCCTCCAGAGATCCATTAATGAGAATTGAGTACCTTGGACCAGTTATACAATTGAAAATCTAGTTCAACCATTTCCTCTTGAAGCTGAAGGCCTCCATAACATTTAGAAGGAATCTCCAGTCGACCTGATCGTAGGATTTTTTGATGTCCAATTTGATCAGCATGCTTTGTATTTTAGTTCTCTAAATGGAATGAATAACTTCTTGCACAATTATGACCCTGTCCATAATATCTGCCTGCCACAAAACTAGTCTGCTTATCTAAGATGATTGCTGGTAGGATCTGTTTCAGCCTATTAACCACTATCTTTGCAAGAATTTTGTATATGGTGTTACAGATTGAGATAGGCCTGAAATCATCCAGTGAAGAGGCCTTCTCCTTCTTCAGTATCAAGGCAATGAATGCGTTGTTAATGTCCTTGAGGATCTTGCCTAACCTTCTTGAGTCCTCAGTTACTTCCACCACATCACTACCAAGATGTGCCAACACTTGTGGAAGAAATTGGTCGAAAATTCATCTAGCTTGGGGCCTTGTCCAGGAAAAGTTGATTTACAACAGTTCTTACTTCCTCTTCTATGAACTGGGCAAAGAGCATTATGTTCTGATCCTCAGTGACAAGTTTGGGGATGTTATGAAGGATGTTGCTCTAAGCCACCAAGTCTGAATTGTCCCAATTGTTGAGCAGATTTTTAAAAAAGCTAATTGTTTCCCTTCGAATAGTATCTAGATCTTTTGAAAATGATCCATTTGCCAATTTGAGTTTGGATAACTTGTTCAAATCCCTTCTGCACTTACTCAGATCGTGGAAATATTTAGTGTTTTATCTCCCTCACTTATCCAAACCTCCCTAGATTTTTGTCTCCAAAAAGTCTCCTCCTTTGCTAATGTTTCCTCATATTCCTGGAGCAACTTTTTCTCTCTTAAGTATCTCTCTTACCTTTTTAATCGAATGGCTATGGTACAATTCCACGACACTCTATACATGTGCCTTTGAAAAGGCTTGTTGAGGCCTGGAATTTATTTTAGGCCACACGATCATAATCTAATCGTCTGGCCCAAAACAAATTTTGGGCCTCAGCAAGCCTTTTAAAAGGCACATGCATATAGTGCCGCAAAATTAAGCTACAACCAATCAATTAAAAAGGTAATCGATGGCAACAAATAAAAGCCCTTTTTGAATCGAAAATATCGCTAAAATTAAGTGGGAATTCATTATTTATGGTGATATTGCCCTGAAATTAATGGAAGGAATATAATATTAATGGCAAATATAATTAAGATTTGTAATTACATTATAAACAACTGGTAAATTAGCTCCAATGCCACATCATTTACTTAGTGAATCAACACAATTTATTAGTTTAAAAAATAATGCATTAGTGAATTAACCAAGACTAAATTATTTTTTTGTAAAAATCAGGTGATTTAGTCTCCTTTAGAGCTCATACTATTCACCATTTTTAGACGCCCTGATTTCAACTATTCACCAATTGGTGAAGATCCACCACTAAAAAAATTGTGAAGTGAAGCCCCTAAATGATTGGAGAACATTGCAGGGTAAGTGCAAAAAGATGGCGGGCCAAAAAGTGGCCAAAATAATTTGAAAAAAAATAAAGGCATAATGCGAGCGCGTTATAACGCGCTAACGCGCTCGCGTTATGGCTTGGTAATGACAAGCCACAAGCTCGTCATTGCCGAGCCATAACGCGAGCGCGTTATAACGCGCTCGCGTTATATGCTTCTATAAATAAAAAAAAAAAGCAACTCAATTTCATTTCTCCCATTTTCTCCTCTGCCCGCGGCCTCCAAACCCTCAAAAACGCGCTTGCGTTCTGCAAAACGCCAATCAACGCAAAAATCTTGTCAATTCATCGCCAAAATGCCGCCGCGACGTCGAGCACGCCAAAGAGGTGAGTTATCTTTGTTTTTTTCTTTGAATTTCTTTCTATATAGGTAGGTTTTTGTTGATTTTTAATGTATATTTCGTTAATTGTCAGGAAATGTTAATGCACCTCCTCCTCCTCCTCCTCCTCCTCAAAATCCACAAAATCCTGAGGAGGAAATACCTGCAGAACAACAACCTCCTCCATTCATTCCTCGACATGCCCCTGGAACACAAGATAATATAATAGGGCAAATTGAAAACAACAAAAAACAAATTGAAGATATAATTGCAAGGTTGAAAGATCCTTCCACTTCAACCTTGCATAGGTCCACGCTTGCCGAATCTCTTGAGTCTATGTTAACAAATGTAAATTCAATTAGCAAGCAAATAACTAGTTGGACCGATAAAAAGAGAGAGTTTAGAGATTACTATGCAGATAAATTATCATACCAAGATGTCAAAAAATTACAAATTACAAAAGTAGACTTGTGTTCAATTTTCACAAACCCACAAACAAATCAACCTCCACCCATTACATGCAAGAGGTTCCCTATCCATTGGTGCAACAACCAAGCGATAAGGGACAATTTCGGGCACAGGTGGTGGATGGTTTTTGACCATCCTCCATGCAATAACAATGAGGTCCCGCAATACTTTTTGAGGAAACTCTACTCCGAGTTTGTCCTCAATAAAGTGCCAAACTATTTTGATATGCGGGACTTCCAGGGTAGAGGTGGGGGCTCAGCACAGGATAGACCAGGGGCACGTCTTGACCCATAGCGGGTAGTGAGACGAGTAATCAGCAGACCAGCCCACGAGCATGTTTCTATCCCTTCCATTGTGAAGGAGAGTGTTGAGGTCGATACACTGAGGTCGATTAGTGCCTTGACCCAGAGCATCATAGAGCATGCCGATCCTGCAACACAGAGTGGGTTGGGAGATAGTGCGAGGAGTAGGGTCCCACCGCATACTTACCAGGCTTGCGGGTCAGCCTGTGGTTATGACCCCATGGACAGTCAGGACGCAGGTGCACAGGCTACATCTGCAGCTGAGCAGATGGTGATGACAGATACCCTCCTGAGTGAGACTTTCGGCCTTGATACTCAGGTAAATATTAGCAAGTTTATTGAATTTAATTTATTAAATTTTATTTTTGAAATACAAGATTAACTAATTTAAATTGATGATTTTAATGAAATTTCAGGGTCATAGCGTCGATGCAGTTTTTAGTGGTTCTCCACCTACATTTTTCACTAGATCATCTACTGTCGAGGTATGTAACTAGTAAACAATTATAAATATTACATGTGAATAGCATCGTTATATGAATGGTATTCTAATTTCTGATTTTGGATGTTGAATAGGTTAACACTGTAGATTTCATGGCAACACCTGCCAGCGGTGGTGGACTTCAAAGCTTTACGGAGGTAATAAAATAAATAGTTTAATGAATGAATTGTACTTACTAAATTTTTGTATGTGATTTGTGTGTTTTATTGTGTGTACTTCCATGTTTAGATGAGCGTGTGTGTATGTTAGGAGCCATGATTTGCATCACTATTATAGTTTTCGTAATTGAATAATGTTGTTTTATTTCCAGATGATGCAGGCTACGGATACACCTCCCCATGTTCATAGGGCAATGGAGCAGGGTGTGGCCTCTGCGATTCATAGCTCTATGGCATTGACAGGGGTATGAGGCAGATTAGTAAATTTCAATTTACATTCATTGTTATAGTTGTCTATTTTTGAAAAATCAAAAGATTATTGATTTGAAGTTTAATTTCTATCTGGATGGTTTCTATAGGACATGACATCACCAGGGCCTTTTCCTGCTATTGAGGCAAGCGAGCAGACAGATTATATGTTAGCGGTAAGTGATTATTTTGTTAAATATTTCATTTTTTTATAACATGTAATTTCTATATATTAATATCTATACTTTTTTTTGTAACAGGTAAAGGTGCAGGAAGAACTAAATAGGAGGAGTAGCCCTCGGGTTCGTAGTAGACCACCCACATGCATGTCTCCATCCCCTAGAAGATCAAAGGCTGCTCGTGATTTATTCTCTTCACCAGCTAGAGGGGAATGACTTTTTATTGTGTTCCTCTGTTGTAGCCTATATGGCATTTGTGGACATATATTTTGTATTGTACATAGTTGACATTGTATGCCTATATGGCATTCTTGTAAGCCTATATGGCTATTTTGTATATATGTTATACTTATATCGACAGATATTGATGTATGCGTATATGGATATTTGGTTAATACAAATCTTTTTTATTGATGGCGTCCATACTTGCATTATAAATCCACTTTTGAATGGATATTTGTAGATGGCTACTTCAAATATTTAAAGTCTGATTGTATTACATAGGATGTTTGCATTTTCTTTGATAGGCTTGATAGGCCATGGATTACATGATGGTGTTTGATGGAAAAGTATGGTACTAGAAGACTCTAGTTCATTCTTAATAGGCTTGTGATTGATAATATCTTTGCATGATTGCACTTGATCTTGGATCATGGGCATGTTGTTAGGATTTTGATTGCATTGTGATGTTTGATGGATAGGCATGGTGTAAGTGTAAGATACCCAACTAGTTCTACGAAAAATTTTCCTTACTTAAACACTTTTACTTGCTAACAATTCATCAACTACTTCAATAACATAAAGATATACATCAAGATAACTATTTGAATGAAACAACATTAGAGTTGGGTACTTGTCTTGTTACTTGATTCAATCAACTTGCAATGTCTTATTACATGGAAAATGCTTTCAATAGCATGAAGTACAACTCATTCAATGGAAATACAAGGATAGGCCTTGAAGCCTTGATGTTACAATGTCTTCCTTATTTGAGCAACATTTGAAGATTTGGAATGTTCAACTCATCACCTCACAAGGTAGGCGCATATTTGAAGGATTTACAGGTTTTTCTGACTTGGGCGCCAAGTTGAGGTGACCTCCTCCTGAAGTTGCGCCTTGTCAACATTAGGTGCCAATTAGAGTTTATGGATGCTCTGGATTGTTTCCAAGAGTAGGCGCCAAAACATCATCATTATGAAAGTGTTTTAAATGCTAGGTGCCCAAATAAGTCCTCTGGAGTCTAGGCGCTCCTTTCATGCATTCTGTGTTCTAGGCGCCAATTGAAAGGAGTGGAGAACAGGGCAAGCGCCTTCCAAACTAGGTGTTTCCTTGAGGTGACAAGGACTTAGAAAGTGCGCCTAAGGTGAGTGCCTTGAGTGAAAAGGTCTAACAAACATCTTTGAACCCCCTTTCAAGGTTAGGCGCATTCTGGAGGTGGAAACAAGTAGAAGGTGCGCCTTAGCTTCCTTTGTCAATTCTTGCAAGTCTTTGTTGATTAGGAAGGTGGAATGCTTCATTGTAGAATGAGCGCCTATCTTCTAATGTCCAAACTACTTCTTCTGGCTCACTCTGTGGCTAGGCGCCAGAGCTAAACTGTTCACACAAGGGAGTGCGCCTAGACTCACTTGATGTTTTCTTACTACTTCAACCCCTGGAAGATGTTCCAAGGTGTTCCCTTTTACAAGCACCTGACCTCCCAAGTTCCTTCATGTGCTATTCCTTGAAGGCGCCAAAACTGAGCTCCAGTGCCATGGGATTGTGCCTAACATCTTTGAAGAGTTTCTAAGCCTTTTGCAAGTTGATATCCTAAACTCATCTTCTAGGCGCAACAGGAGCTTTCCAAAGGAGTTTCCAAGTTTTAGACGCCAAGCGAGGTCATGGGTGAATGGAACTGCGCCTTAGGAGATGACTGGATCCTAAGCGTCAGTCTGGAGTTACAGTGGAATTGATATGCGCCTCAACTAGCTTAGGCGCCCATTTGAAGTGATTCCTTTAACACTTCTCTATCAATCTCAACTGCAAGGATGATCTCCTAATCCAATTTTGATCCTCTGGAGATGCAAATAGCTTTACATTTCACTAGGCTCCATCAATGATGATCATCAACCAAAGCGCATTTCAAAGGTGAGATAGGCAAGTGAGGCGCCAAACTAGTCCTTAAGACTTATCTCCTTCTATCAAGTCAATTTCAACTATGTGAGAGAGTTCTATTCTAGGCGCAAAATGGAAATGTTTCATCAATTGGTGCATCTTACAAAGCTCCCAATTCTAGGCGCCAGAGCCAAAGAGTTTTTCCCAACACATGCACCTGGGCTAGGAATTCATGTAAGAGACATCACTTAGCTTTAAAACTTTCAATCTATAGCCATCTGGGCTAGGCGCTCCAATGGAGGATCCTTGAACTCATGCATTGGCGCCTTCTAGTTCTAGGCACCCATTTTGGATGATTCATCCTGATACTAGCGCCCAAAATGACTAGACTCTCTTCATTATCCAATTCACTTAGAAGACTCAAGTTGGAGACTTAGTTGTCTATCCATGTTCTCCGGAAGATTCATTGTACCTCTATGCACTATCTCCTTCAAGGCGCTCCTTAAAATCATTGGAAGTGCTTAGGACTTACCTTAGTCCAAAGCGCCACAATCCATTCCTTAAAGCACAAAGAATTCTCAAAGGCGCCCCTATTTACCTCTAAGCACTCAAATATCATTTAGATTCAAGGCGCACATTTAGCTCCAAAACGCAAATTTCTATCATCAACCCATCAAGGTGCATCATCTTCCCTTTGTATCCCCTTCAAGGCGCAGACATTCACTTCTTCACACTCAAACTCACTATCTGGCACCAGAATAGGTGTATAACTTCAAATAAGGCGCTAATCTTAGGTTTCTAAGTACTTAGTTTGATCTTAAGGCTATCCTTCCTCTAAGCACTCTCTTCAACTCCCTCACTGAAGGCCCTCTATAAGTTTGGGCGCATTTCATCCCAAGGCGCTTCAACATCATCCAAGGCGCAAATTCACTCTCCAAGACAAGGTGCAAAAAACCCTATCCTAAGGCACTCAAATCTTGCTTCTAGACCTAGGCGCACAAACATGAGATTAAGGATCATTCTGGCCACCATCACTTCCCTAAAGGCACAAAATTGGTGTAGATACATTCCATTTATTAAGGATCATTCTGGTGCCCAAATCTTCTCAAAGCAAAGGATCAATAGGTTCTCTCTAAGGCGCACTCTAGGGTTTGATCTTGCAAGACTTCTCACGTCAAAATTTTGACCAAGACACTCAAGGCACTAGTCTTTATCATCTAACCCTACAGTGCACTTACTCATTATGATATACTCCTCAACTTTGTATTCAACCTTGCCCAAGGCGCATATTCACTATAAGGCATTCTCACGTTGTCAAGGCTCAGAGGGCTTCAACTTGCTAAAGGGTAGAGGTCTAGGCGCATATCTGACTTGAAGCTCAAGGCGCTCCAACCCTCTTGCTCTGGAATTCCTTCTAGGCACTAAGTGACTTCTCCGATTCCTTGAAAACATTTGAAGTGTTTTACCTTCTCAAGGTGCTCCTTTGAACTTGACTCCAAGGTGTTATAATCTCAAAGGTGCTGACATCATCTCAACCAAAGGCGCTCAATGATTCATCCCATATCTAGGCGCTAAAACACTTAATCAACCAAGTCATTCAAGGCGCCATTCAGTAAACTCATCTTCCATGATATTCCTATCAAGGCGCATATCACTTCTCTCATGGGCTTTAGGCGCTCAGTTGAGTGTTTCAATACTATTTAGGTGCCAAATTCATTTTAATGCACCAAACACAAAGAGCTTTCAAACACTGGGCGCTCACAAAGAGTCTTCCAACCTTGGGCGCTAAATTAGGTCTTTGCAACTATCCAAGGCGCATATCTTCGTTTGAACAACTTATGGTGCCAAGACAACTTCTCATTAGGGCGCTCAAAACACTTGTGTTTACATTTGAAGTGCTTTACCTTCTTAAGGTGCTCCAAACTAACCTGACTCCAAGGCGCTCCATCATCATCCTTAAGGCGCTAAAAACATCATCTCCACTCTAGGCAAAAACATCATCCAACTCCTTAAGGCACTTCACTGTCAAAGTCTGAAGGTGCTCTACCTAGACCTTTCCCCTAGGTGCCAGAACTCCTAAGCACTCACCAGATAACTCTCTTCTTCAAGGCGCAAATCTTCCTATACTATGATTGCCTCTGAAACGCCGATTAACGTGATGTGAGGGTGCAAAGGCTACTCCAATCCTCAGTGAGCGCCTAGTTTAAACAAGGAGAAATAAAGCATTCAAAACTATCCAAATGATCATCCCCTTCCTAATGTCTTCACTGCTCCAGAAAACCTTGGCCAAAATGACACATAACAACTCCTATGAGCGCCCTTATGCCCTAGGATCATCTAGTTTGTGCGTCTTGTAATGAGGAGTTCATGTAAGTTTGGAATGAGCGCCTTGAATAAGTGTAAACTAGCCTAGAGAAGGGTATGTGCGCCTTGAGCATTCCAGAGATAACTGTGCGCCTAGAACAATATGAGTGCTCATGATGATGATTAACGCCCTGATGAGACTATGAGCGCCTTGTTCAGGAGATACCTTGTTTGATCATAAAATGCACCTTGAGTCTTGAAGGTTTTGAGCGCCTAGGTGATTTGGATGTTGGGATGTTGGTATGCGCCCAAGATTGAGGTAAGTGAGCGCTTGTAATGGAGGAGAGCAATGAGATGAGGTTTAGCGCCTCCAAGTAAGGTCAGAGGTGAGGTTAGAGGTGAAATGCGCCTTTGGACCATTCTGGCGCCTTGGATGAAGAACCTATATCTTGAGCCCAAGAGGTAAAATTTGCGCCTTAGTGGATTTGGAGAGTTACAGAGATTAGAGAAAAGCGCCTTGAAGATAGAGTTGTTCAAGGCGCATGTGTGATTTGGTCAAAAACAGGCGCCTAGAGTGAATAGGCTTTCATCCTGACTTAATACACTGCCTCCTTCTGACGATTTTTGGGGCAGCGGAAAACCTTTCACCACGGGCAAATGCCTCAGAGCTATAAAAAATCGAGAGAGGTTATTGTAGAGGCACTCTACGTGATCCCGTTGCCTCAGACAAAATGTTTCTAAGTGACACGGTTTTCGAGTAACATCTCGTCAAAGATTGCTGCCTTTTTGCACTTTGGACTCTTCAGGGATATCGTCAGTACAATGTAGCTCCGACTGTTTCGACATGTTTGGGTGAGAAATAGGACCATGCCTAGCATAAATGTACCCATTCGGACGCGTTGGAATAGTCAGTTTGGTCGCATCAGGAGCAGGACGAAAGTTACACCCCTTTGCAACTTTACACTGCCTCCTTCTGACGATTTTTGGGGCAACAGAAAACCTTTCACCACGGGCAAATGCCTAAGAGCTATAAAAAACCGAGAGAGGTTATTGTAGAGGCACTCTACGTGATCCCGTTGCCTTAGACGGAATGTTTCTAAGTGACACAATTTTCGAGTAACATCTCATCAAAGATTGTTGCCTTTTTGCACTTTGGACTCTTCAGGGATATCGTCGGTACAATGTAGCTCCGACTGTTTCGACATGTTTGCATGAGAAATAGGACCATGCCTAGCATAAATGTACCCATTCGGACGCGTTGGAACAGTCAGTTTGGTCACATCAGGAGCAGGACGAAAGTTACACTCCTTTACAACTTTACACTGCCTCCTTCTGACGATTTTTGGGGCAAAAGAAAACCTTTCACCACGGGCAAATGCCTAAGAGCTATAAAAAACCGAGAGAGGTTATTGTAGAGGCACTCTACGTGATCCCGTTGCCTCAGACGGAATGTTTCTAAGTGACACGGTTTTCGAGTAACATCTCGTCAAAGATTGCTGCCTTTTTGCACTTTGGACTCTTCAGGGATATCGTCGGTACAATGTAGCTCCGAATGTTTCGACATGTTTGGGTGAGAAATAGGACCATGCCTAGCATAAATGTACCCATTCGGACGCGTTGGAACAGTCAGTTTGGTCGCATCAGGAGCAGGACGAAAGTTACACCCCTTTGCAACTTTACACTGCCTCCTTCTGATGATTTTTGGGGCAACAGAAAACCTTTCACCACGGGCAAATGCCTAAGAGCTATAAAAAACCGAGAGAGGTTATTGTAGAGGCACTCTACGTGATCCCGTTGCCTCAGATGGAATATTTCTAAGTGACACAGTTTTCGAGTAACATCTAGTCAAAGATTGCTGCCTTTTTGCACTTTGGACTCTTCAGAGATATCGTCGGTACAATGTAGCTCCGACTGTTTCGACATGTTTGGGTGAGAAATAGGACCATGCCTAGCATAAATGTACCCATTCAGACGCGTTGGAACAGTCAGTTTGGTCGCATCAGGAGCAGGACGAAAGTTACACCCCTTTGCAACTTTACACTGCCTCCTTCTGACGATTTTTGGGGCAACAGAAAACCTTTCACCACGGGCAAATGCCTCAGAGCTATAAAAAACCGAGAGAGGTTATTGTAGAGGCACTCTACGTGATCCCGTTGCCTCAGACGGAATGTTTCTAAGTGAAACGGTTTTCGAGTAACATCTCGTCAAAGATTGCTGCCTTTTTGCACTTTGGACTCTTCAGGGATATCGTCGGTACAATGTAGCTCCGACTGTTTCGACATGTTTGGGTGAGAAATAGGACCATGCCTAGCATAAATGTACCCATTCGGACGCGTTGGAACAGTCAGTTTGGTCGCATCAGGAGCAGGAGGAAAGTTACACCCCTTTGCAACTTTACACTGCCTCCTTCTAACGATTTTTGGGGCAACAGAAAACCTTTCACCACGGGCAAATGCCTAAGAGCTATAAAAAACCGAGAGAGGTTATTGTAGAGGCACTCTACGTGATCCCGTTGCCTCAGACGGAATGTTTCTAAGTGACACGGTTTTCGAGTAACATCTCGTCAAAGATTGGTGCCTTTTTGCACTTTGGACTCTTCAGGGATATCATCGGTATAATGTAGCTCCGACTGTTTCGACATGTTTGGGTGAGAAAAAGGACCATGCCTAGCATAAATGTACCCATTCAGACGCGTTGGAACAGTCAGTTTGGTCGCATCAGGAGCAGGACGAAAGTTACACCCCTTTGCAACTTTACACTGCCTCCTTTTGACGATTTTTGGGGCAACAGAAAACCTTTCACCACGGGCAAATGCCTCAGAGCTATAAAAAAACGAGAGAGGTTATTGTAGAGGCACTCTACCTGATCCCGTTGCCTCAGATGGAATGTTTCTAAGTGACACAGTTTTCGAGTAACATCTCGTCAAAGATTGCTGCCTTTTTGCACTTTGGACTCTTCAGGGATATCGTCGGTACAATGTAGCTCCGACTGTTTCGACATGTTTGGGTGAGAAATAGGACCATGCCTAGCATAAATATACCCATTCGGATACGTTGGAACAGTCAGTTTGGTCGCATCAGGAGCAGGACGAAAGTTACACCCCTTTGCAACTTTACACTGCCTCCTTCTGACGATTTTTGGGGCAACAGAAAACCTTTCACCACGGGCAAATGCCTCAGAGCTATAAAAAACCGAGAGAGGTTATTGTAGAGGCACTCTACGTGATCCCGTTGCCTCAGACAGAATGTTTCTAAGTGACACGGTTTTCGAGTAACATCTCGTCAAAGATTGCTGCCTTTTTGCACTTTGGACTCTTCAGGGATATCGTCGGTACAATGTAGCTCCGACTGTTTCGACATGTTTGGGTGAGAAATAGGACCATGCCTAGCATAAATGTACCCATTTGGACGCGTTGGAACAGTCAGTTTGGCCGCATCAGGAGCAGGACGAAAGTTACACCCCTTTGCAACTTTACACTGCCTCCTTCTGACGATTTTTGGGGCAACAGAAAACCTTTCACCACGGGCAAATGCCTAAGAGCTATAAAAAACTAAGAGAGGTTATTGTAGAGGCACTCTACGTGATCCCGTTGCCTCAGACGGAATGTTTCTAAGTGACACGGTTTTCGAGTAACATCTCGTCAAAGATTGCTGCCTTTTTGCACTTTGGACTCTTCAGGGATATCGTCGGTACAATGTAGCTCCGACTGTTTCGACATGTTTGGGTGAGAAATAGGACCATGCCTAGCATAAATGTACCCATTCGGACGCGTTGGAACAGTCAGTTTGGTCGCATCAGGAGCAGGATGAAAGTTACACCCCTTTGCAACTTTACACTGCCTCCTTCTGACGATTTTTGGGGCAACAGAAAACCTTTCACCACGGGCAAATGCCTCAGAGCTATAAAAAACCGAGAGAGGTTATTGTAGAGGCACTCTACGTGATCCCGTTGCCTAAGATGGAATGTTTCTAAGTGACACGGTTTTCGAGTAACATCTCGTCAAAGATTGCTGCCTTTTTGCACTTTGGACTCTTCAGGGATATCGTCGGTACAATGTAGCTCCGACTGTTTCGACATGTTTGGGTGAGAAATAGGACCATGCCTAGCATAAATGTACCCATTCGGACGCGTTGGAACAGTCAGTTTGGTCGCATCAGGAGCAGGACGAAAGTTACACCCCTTTGCAACTTTACACTGCCTCCTTCTGACGATTTTTGGGGCAACAGAAAACCTTTCACCACGGGCAAATGCCTAAGAGCTATAAAAAACTGAGAGAGGTTATTGTAGAGGCACTCTACGTGATCCCCTTGCCTCAGACGGAATGTTTCTAAGTGACACGGTTTTCGAGTAACATCTCGTCAAAGATTGGTGCCTTTTTGCACGTTGGACTCTTCAGGGATATCGTCGGTACAATGTAGCTCCGACTGTTTCGACATGTTTGGGAGAGAAATAGGACCATGCCTAGCATAAATGTACCCATTCGGACGCGTTGGAACAGTCAGTTTGGTCGCATCAGGAGCAGGACGAAAGTTACACCCCTTTGCAACTTTACACTGCCTCCTTCTGACGATTTTTGGGGCAACAGAAAACCTTTCACCACGGGCAAATGCCTCAGAGCTATAAAAAACCGAGAGATGTTATTGTAGAGGCACTCTACGTGATCCCGTTGCCTCAGACGGAATGTTTCTAAGTGACACGGTTTTCGAGTAACATCTCGTAAAAGATTGCTGCCTTTTTGCACTTTGGACTCTTCAGGGATATCGTCGGTACAATATAGCTCCGACTGTTTCGACATGTTTGGGTGAGAAATAGGACCATGCCTAGCATAAATGTACCCATTCGGATGCGTTGGAACAGTCAGTTTGGTCGCATCAGGAGCAGGACGAAAGTTACACCCCTTTGCAACTTTACACTGCCTCCTTCTGACGATTTTTGGGGCAACAGAAAACCTTTCACCACGGGCAAATGCCTAAGAGCTATAAAAAACTGAGAGAGGTTATTGTAGAGGCACTCTACGTGATCCCGTTGCCTCAGACGGAATGTTTATAAGTGACACGGTTTTCGAGTAACATCTCGTCAAAGATTGCTGCCTTTTTGCACTTTGGACTCTTCAGGGATATCGTCGGTACAATGTAGCTCCGACTGTTTCGACGTGTTTGGGTGAGAAATAGGACCATGCCTAGCATAAATGTACCCATTCGGACGCGTTGGAACAGTCAGTTTGGTCGCATCAGGAGCAGGACGAAAGTTACACCCCTTTGCAACTTTACACTGCCTCCTTCTGACGATTTTTGGGGCAACAGAAAACCTTTCACCACGGGCAAATGCCTCAGAGCTATAAAAAACCGAGAGAGGTTATTGTAGAGGCACTCTACGTGATCCCGTTGCCTCAGACGGAATGTTTCTAAGTGACACGGTTTTCAAGTAACATCTCGTCAAAGATTGCTGCCTTTTTGCACTTTGGACTCTTCAGGGATATCGTCGGTACAATGTAGCTCTGACTGTTTCGACATGTTTGGGTGAGAAATAGGACCATGCCTAGCATAAATGTACCCATTCGGACGCGTTGGAACAGTCAGTTTGGTCGCATCAGGAGCAGGACGAAAGTTACACCCCTTTGCAACTTTACACTGCCTCCTTCTGACGATTTTTGGGGCAACAGAAAACCTTTCACCACGGGCAAATGCCTAAGAGCTATAAAAAACTAAGGGAGGTTATTGTAGAGGCACTCTACGTGATCCCGTTGCCTCAGACGGAATGTTTCTAAGTGACACGGTTTTCGAGTAACATCTCGTCAAAGATTGCTGCCTTTTTGCACTTTGGACTCTTCAGGGATATCGTCGGTACAATGTAGCTCCGACTGTTTCGACATGTTTGGGTGAGAAATAGGACCATGCCTAGCATAAATGTACCCATTCGGACGCGTTGGAACAGTCAGTTTGGTCGCATCAGGAGCAGGATGAAAGTTACACCCCTTTGCAACTTTACACTGCCTCCTTCTGACGATTTTTGGGGCAACAGAAAACCTTTCACCACGGGCAAATGCCTCAGAGCTATAAAAAACCGAGAGAGGTTATTGTAGAGGCACTCTACGTGATCCCGTTGCCTAAGATGGAATGTTTCTAAGTGACACGGTTTTCGAGTAACATCTCGTCAAAGATTGCTGCCTTTTTGCACTTTGGACTCTTCAGGGATATCGTCGGTACAATGTAGCTCCGACTGTTTCGACATGTTTGGGTGAGAAATAGGACCATGCCTAGCATAAATGTACCCATTCGGACGCGTTGGAACAGTCAGTTTGGTCGCATCAGGAGCAGGACGAAAGTTACACCCCTTTGCAACTTTACACTGCCTCCTTCTGACGATTTTTGGGGCAACAGAAAACCTTTCACCACGGGCAAATGCCTAAGAGCTATAAAAAACTGAGAGAGGTTATTGTAGAGGCACTCTACGTGATCCCGTTGCCTCAGACGGAATGTTTCTAAGTGACACGGTTTTCGAGTAACATCTCGTCAAAGATTGGTGCCTTTTTGCACGTTGGACTCTTCAGGGATATCGTCGGTACAATGTAGCTCCGACTGTTTCGACATGTTTGGGAGAGAAATAGGACCATGCCTAGCATAAATGTACCCATTCGGACGCGTTGGAACAGTCAGTTTGGTCGCATCAGGAGCAGGACGAAAGTTACACCCCTTTGCAACTTTACACTGCCTCCTTCTGACGATTTTTGGGGCAACAGAAAACCTTTCACCACGGGCAAATGCCTCAGAGCTATAAAAACTGAGAGAGGTTATTGTAGAGGCACTCTACGTGATCCCGTTGCCTCAGACGGAATGTTTCTAAGTGACACGGTTTTCGAGTAACATCTCGTCAAAGATTGCTGCCTTTTTGCACTTTGGACTCTTCAGGGATATCGTCGGTACAATATAGCTCCGACTGTTTCGACATGTTTGGGTGAGAAATAGGACCATGCCTAGCATAAATGTACCCATTCGGATGCGTTGGAACAGTCAGTTTGGTCGCATCAGGAGCAGGACGAAAGTTACACCCCTTTGCAACTTTACACTGCCTCCTTCTGACGATTTTTGGGGCAACAGAAAACCTTTCACCACGGGCAAATGCCTAAGAGCTATAAAAAACTGAGAGAGGTTATTGTAGAGGCACTCTACGTGATCCCGTTGCCTCAGACGGAATGTTTATAAGTGACACGGTTTTCGAGTAACATCTCGTCAAAGATTGCTGCCTTTTTGCACTTTGGACTCTTCAGGGATATCGTCGGTACAATGTAGCTCCGACTGTTTCGACGTGTTTGGGTGAGAAATAGGACCATGCCTAGCATAAATGTACCCATTCGGACGCGTTGGAACAGTCAGTTTGGTCGCATCAGGAGCAGGACGAAAGTTACACCCCTTTGCAACTTTACACTGCCTCCTTCTGACGATTTTTGGGGCAACAGAAAACCTTTCACCACGGGCAAATGCCTCAGAGCTATAAAAAACCGAGAGAGGTTATTGTAGAGGCACTCTACGTGATCCCGTTGCCTCAGACGGAATGTTTCTAAGTGACACGGTTTTCAAGTAACATCTCGTCAAAGATTGCTGCCTTTTTGCACTTTGGACTCTTCAGGGATATCGTCGGTACAATGTAGCTCTGACTGTTTCGACATGTTTGGGTGAGAAATAGGACCATGCCTAGCATAAATGTACCCATTCGGACGCGTTGGAACAGTCAGTTTGGTCGCATCAGGAGCAGGACGAAAGTTACACCCCTTTGCAACTTTACACTGCCTCCTTCTGACGATTTTTGGGGCAACAGAAAACCTTTCACCACGGGCAAATGCCTCAGAGCTATAAAAAACCGAGAGAGGTTATTGTAGAGGCACTCTACGTGATCCCGTTGCCTCAGACGGAATGTTTCTAAATGACACGGTTTTCAAGTAACATCTCGTCAAAGATTGCTGCCTTTTTGCACTTTGGACTCTTCAGGGATATCGTCGGTACAATGTAGCTCCGACTGTTTCGACATGTTTGGGTGAGAAATAGGACCATGCCTAGCATAAATGTACCCATTCGGACGCGTTGGAACAGTCAGTTTGGTCGCATCAGGAGCAGGACGAAAGTTACACCCCTTTGCAACTTTACACTGCCTCCTTCTGACGATTTTTGGGGCAACAGAAAACCTTTCACCACGGGCAAATGCCTAAGAGCTATAAAAAACCGAGAGAGGTTATTGTAGAGGCACTCTACGTGATCCCGTTGCCTCAGACGGAATGTTTCTAAGTGACACGATTTTCGAGTAACATCTCGTCAAAGATTGCTGCCTTTTTGCACTTTGGACTCTTCAGGGATATCGTCGGTACAATGTAGCTCCGACTGTTTCGAGATGTTTGGGTGAGAAATAGGACCATGCCTAGCATAAATGTACCCATTCAGACGCGTTGGAACAGTCAGTTTGGTCGCATCAGGAGCAGGACAAAAGTTACACCCCTTTGCAACTTTACACTGCCTCCTTCTGACGATTTTTGGGGCAACAGAAAACCTTTCACCACGGGCAAATGCCTCAGAGCTATAAAAAACCGAGAGAGGTTATTGTAGAGGCACTCTACCTGATCCCGTTGCCTCAGACGGAATGTTTCTAAGTGACACAGTTTTCGAGTAACATCTCGTCAAAGATTGCTGCCTTTTTGCACTTTGGACTCTTCAGGGATATCGTCGGTACAATGTAGCTCCGACTGTTTCGACATGTTTGGGTGAGAAATAGGACCATGCCTAGCATAAATGTACCCATTCGGACGCGTTGGAACAGTCAGTTTGGTCGCATCAGGAGCAGGACGAAAGTTACACCCCTTTGCAACTTTACACTGCCTTCTTCTGACGATTTTTGGGGCAACAGAAAACCTTTCACCACGGGCAAATGCCTCAGAGCTATAAAAAACCGAGAGAGGTTATTGTAGAGGCACTCTACGTGATCCCGTTGCCTTAGACGGAATGTTTCTAAGTGACACGATTTTCGAGTAACATCTCGTCAAAGATTGCTGCCTTTTTGCACTTTGGACTCTTCAGGGATATCGTTGGTACAATGTAGCTCAGACTGTTTCGACATGTTTGGGTGAAAAATAGGACCATGCCTAGCATAAATGTACCCATCTGAATGCGTTGGAACAGTCAGTTTGGTCACATCACGAGCAAGACACCAAAAATGCAAAGGTTGCTTTGTGCAACTTGACAACATTGACACTTTTTTGCAACATGACTCAAAGACTCAAACTGACCCCAAATGACTCAAAGTGACTTAAAATCACCTTGATTATAGAGGTCAAGGCGCTCCTTATCATTCATTCATTATGAGCGCCTTGGGAGAATGGTATATAGGTCATCATCATGATTGGGCGCCCTGGATCCAGAGTGTTGGAGAGATCATCAAATGGTGTCTAGTAGGGTGAGTTATGAGTTTGGTCGCATCAGGAGCAGGACACCAAAAATGCATAACATGATGATGTAAAAATGTGTACATATGTGTAAAAATGCAGGAGGAAATAAAAAAAGACAAACCTTACAAATTAATGTGCATACTTACAACTCAATGTAACATAACTTTACAAAATCAATGTGAATACTTACAAATTAATCCAATGAACCATCTGGATCTGCTCTACTCTTTATTGTGTCAAGTATTGCTTCATGGTCAGACTCACGCACCTTCCACAATATTTTGTTCAAAGGTCTACCCCGATACTTTATCAAATGAACATTGGATGCCACGACAAGGTTCGAGTAATGAAGAATCTTTCGATGCATGTCAAAGTCCTGAAATAGCCAAATATTAACACTCTTATGTGGGTACCTTCTAAGCCATGTTCCAGTAATAACCACTGATCCTGTAGGGTATTCGATGTTTTCTCCATCTGTAACAGGGGCCTCCAATTTCTTTTTGGCCTCAACACAACGACATAAGTAATAATCTGTTCCCTCTTCATTATCTTCATCTGCAATAACTGCATATACGTGTCCTACATTGATATGTGTAGCAAATTAGATGAAATTAGTCAACATTACAAAAACACTACAAAGTAAGATGACATTACCTGGTTGAACTAGATGAAATTAGATGCATATATGTGCCCTATATTACCTGGTTGAACTAAATCTGATATGTGGTCAAAGTCAACTGACGATTCCATCTGTGTTAGTTCCAGTGCCGTCGGGGGTCGATACGTGTAACGTGGGCTAAGATAACTTAACTGCCATTCGTCAACCCACTCCTTTGACTCGCACTCATCCTAGACTTGAATTGTACAGGAAGAACAAAAGCATGACATCTTTCGTGTATGGATACTCCATGAACCTGCAATTGAACTTCTGAAAGAGTGCATCTCATTTGATCCTGTCAGTGTACAACAATCCTCATATGGTGCAATGTTAGTATCATCTATCAACCAAAAAAATCTACGAACTAAAGACTTACCTTCATTACCTGGACCCATGGAAGCATTACACCACTCGACAATCAATTTTGCATCTGTCAACTTTGCATTGTCTTTATACTTTAACTCTTCTCGTGCTATGGCTCTTTTGATACATGCTCCTGCACCATCATGCTCCCCCTTTCCATGCCCGGCCTCACAAAAGTTCCACATATGTTGAATACCTGTAAAATTATGCCTCCTACTCAGCCAATAGAAATTCCGCGAGTTCTTGAATTGTGATGCACAATTATCCGACCATATGATATGCTGACTGAACGATATGCCCCTTCTAGCCAAATCATTATAGAACACCTGAAAGCAACCTTGCACGAACTCCGTAGAATGCGTGCGATCATCACTAATATAGAAATGATACTCCCTTATGATCTTTCTGTCATCCTCTGTACTATCATTCGCATGAATGAATGCGATGTGCACAAATATAGAAACCTGTGTGGAGTTGTAATATTGTGATTGCACCTCACGCTGTGGCTGTAGACTGTAGTTCTCTGCAAAGTCGACGACTGAAACAATGCTACCAACTGGAAATGTGTCCTTGCATAACTTGAATTGCAAGTCCAACCATCGAGCTCTATGGGCATGTCTTGCATACTCATACACTATGCTGTCACGAAATATAGGCATAAACTGATACACTGGAATCTTTTCAATAACTAATTCACACCTCTTTGCTTCTTTACCATCTTTTGTATTGTATGCCACTGTTTTATACTTGCCAAACTCTACTAGTTCATTTCCAACCGCATGTGTTATTTCCATATGTTCACATATTGGCAAATGTTGCAAGCCACCGCAACGATGACATGTGCCATCCAAGCATAATTTCTTGTAGAATATTTGACCTTCCTCTCTTTCACATAAAATTCTTGGTATGAAGTCTCTTGAAGATGTTGGTGGGGCACATATGGCACAACCCTGCAAATCATTGTTAGTATGCATATCTAAACATATAGACCTATAAGCATCAAAATGGTTAGAAAATTCAATATGTAATCTACAACAACAAGTAGTGCGTGTGTGATTTATTTTAACATAGAAAGGTTTTAGCATTTCAAAATATCTTTGACAAATTTTAATTTGAGGATACTTCTCTAGAAATTTACCATAAAACTGTGTTTGAGTCTCATCCAAAAAATGCTTTGGATGTGGCTCGCGGTTCTGACTACCAATTCTCCTTCTTACCACATCCCTTTGATTCGGAGATACCCTTGTGTAATTCTTCCAAAAGTCTTCAATTAGTGACCTCAATGCTTCAACAATTGGTTTATCTTTTCGTGGTAGTCTCCCCGAGAATGCCCATAATTCATTGGCATTAGTGTCCTCAATTCTTTGGCGTCTTCCAACGGCTCTTGATAAAGTTTTCCTATTAATTCTCAATTTTTGACTTGTCTTTCTAATAAGACGAGCTTTCCTCATTTGACTACTTACTATAGTCGATGTAATCACACGCCGTGTTGCATTACTATCTTTTGTGCGTGAGGTGTTACCCACACTCTCATACGCACTCATTAGATTCTTGACAATAGATTTTTCACTTGAAGCCTCTGATGTTCTCAACCCAAGAATCTTCATGATAGACCTATACTTTATACTTCGCATCATTTCAACGAATAGTTGACATCTTGCAGTCTCATTTAACTTTTCAAAGAACAATCTCCAAATCTTATTAGCATATCTTCTACAAGTGCGTTTTGGAATCTTACCTTCCATTGGCTGCAAAATATTCTCATCAATATCAATCAAATACTTTGGCTTTCTATGCAAAATTCTAGGTGGTGTCAAGTTAGGTAAATTCATCTCAACATTAGGAATTTCATCAATATTTAAATGAGATGGGTTAGATGGCATACCTTCGATCGAAGATGGAATAGATGACATACCTTGAGGTTGAGGTGGGAACGATGGCATACCTCCTTCATCACATGTGAGTGATGATGTACTCTCAACTTGAGATGTGGTAGATGGTGTCCCTACATGTTGTCTTGCGATAAAGGATGTGTCTCCAACTATGGTATTTAAATCTCTTGTACCACGAAGTTTTTGCATTCGTTCTCTTTGTGCCGCCAATACCATATCTCTTTGTGATGGTTGTGGTTTCTCTTCAATTGGTATGTCTTCATTTATCGTGTCCAATTTCCTCTTCTCACGAAGTTCCCTCATAGCCATTGCTTTCTTTGCATTCTTAGCTTCTATCTCTTCCTGTGTTGGTTTAATTCTTGATCGTTTCCTCGGCATGACGGAGAATTTGTCTGTAGCATGATAAAGAGACCAATATTAGTTCCTAAGAAATGAATACATGATAATAGTGGGATTGTATTTTTTTTATGTTGTAAGGATTTATTCTTGTATAGTTTGACATCATGGTATGAACTAAGGTTTGTTTATTACACATAATTATTAAAGAGCCCAAGTGTAGAAAATATACATGGCATCATGTGAGATTGTAGGTTGCTTTCTTGATTGGAAATGTGTCTATTTTAAACATGTATGATAATGCATGATAAAGTAATTCAATCCGAAATAAGGAAAATGTAAAGAACATGCATGTAAAGACTTGACATACCTAAAAAACAAAGATTTGAATGGAGAGAGTACCCAATTATGTAGTGTTTTTATCTTCTTGCATCAAACTCCTCAACAATTTGAGTTTTTCACCACTTGCTTCCTTTTTAATGTTAAATTCTTAAAATTGAATCAAAATTAACATTGTAATACTACAAAAATTGAAACTTGTATAGATATATATCAAATTTGGTTTGAAAACTATGTTATTTCCTCCTTCTCAAGTTGGCAAAGCAGAAAAGGTGGTGGAAAGATCATGCAAAGGTGGTACAATGTGTCAAATGTGCATGTGAACTTCCCAATAGCATGAAAGCACTTCTTTTTTGTCGGAGCACGCGCAGAATCAGTAAGAAAACAGAGCATGTGGGCCTGGATCACGGGGGTAACCACTTTTTTACCGTTTCAGTAGAAATACAAAATGCGAGCGCGTTATAACGCGCTCGCGTTTTGTCCTGCTATAGATCTCTAAACCCTAAACCCTCAACTCTGATCCCTTGACCCTCAACCCTCAATGTCAAATCCTAATCCCTCAACCCTATCCCTAAACCCTCAACCCTCAATGTCAAATCCTAATCCCTCAACCTCAACCTTGTCCCTAAACCCTAATCCCTTCAACCTCAACCCTATCCCTAAACCCTTGACCCTCGAACCTCAGCCCTCGACGTCAAACCCTAATCCCTTGATGCAGAGCGAAACAAGTTGAACATTAACACAGGTGAAAAAATCCTTGAAAGTCCACCCTGCCAATCGGTTACAAACCTTTCAGACATTCAGTTTGGTTACAAATGGTAATGACACGTACACAAACTACTCAACATTATGCCGTTACTTGGCCAAATTCTAATCCCTCAACCCTTCACTCTAATCCATCAACCCTAAACCCTATCCCTAAACCCTCAACACTATACCTTAAACCCTAATCCCTCAACCCTAACCCTAAACCTTGTCCCTAAACCCTAATCCCTTCAACCTCAACCCTATCCCTAAACCCTTGACCCTCGAACCTCAGCCCTCGACGTCAAACCCTAATCCCTCAACCCTTAACTCTGATCCCTCATCTCTCAACCCTAACCCTAAACCCTCAACCCTCAACATCAAACCCTAATCCCTCAACCCTTAACCCTAATCTGTCATCTGTCATCCCTCCACACTCTACTTTAACCCTAATTCCTCGACCCTCGACCCTCGAACCTCAACCCTCAACCCTCAACATCAAACCCTAATCCCTCAACCCTTAACTCTAATCCCTCGACCTTCAACCCTGATCCTAAGCCCTAAACCCTCAACGCCAAATTCTAATCCCTCAACCCTTCACTCTAATCCCTCAACCCTAAACCCTATCCCTAAACCCTCAACACTATACCTTAAACCCTAATCCCTCAACCCTAACCCTAAACCTTGTCCCTAAACCCTAATCCCTTCAACCTCAACCCTATCCCTAAACCCTTGACCCTCGAACCTCAGCCCTCGACGTCAAACCCTAATCCCTCAACCCTTAACTCTGATCCCTCATCTCTCAACCCTAACCCTAAACCCTCAACCCTCAACATCAAACCCTAATCCCTCAACCCTCAACCCTAATCTATCATCCGTCATCCCTCCACACTCTACTTTAACCCTAATTCCTCGACCCTCAACCCTATCCCTAAACCCTTGACCCTGGAACCTCAACCCTCAACCCTCAACATCAAACCCTAATCCCTCAACCCTTAACTCTAATCCCTCGACCTTCAACCCTGATCCTAAACCCTAAACCCTCAACGCCAAATTCTAATCCCTCAACCCTTCACTCTAATCCCTCAACCCTAAACCCTATCCCTAAACCCTCAACACTATACCTTAAACCCTAATCCCTCAACGCTAACCCTAAACCTTGTCCCTAAACCCTAATCCCTTCAACCTCAACCCTATCCCTAAACCCTTGACCCTCGAACCTCAGCCCTCGACGTCAAACCCTAATCCCTCAACCCTTAACTCTGATCCCTCATCTCTCAACCCTAACCCTAAACCCTCAACCCTCAACATCAAACCCTAATCCCTCAACCCTCAACCCTAATCTGTCATCTGTCATCCCTCCACACTCTACTTTAACCCTAATTCCTCGACCCTCGACCCTCGAACCTCAACCCTCAACCCTCAACATCAAACCCTAATCCCTCAACCCTTAACTCTAATCCCTTGACCTTCAACCCTGATCCTAAACCCTAAACCCTCAACGCCAAATTCTAATCCCTCAACCCTTCACTCTAATCCCTCAACCCTAAACCCTATCCCTAAACCCTCAACACTATACCTTAAAACCTAATCCCTCAACCCTAACCCTAAACCTTGTCCCTAAACCCTAATCCCTTCAACCTCAACCCTATCCCTAAATCCTTGACCCTCGAACCTCAGCCCTCGACGTCGAACCCTAATCCCTCAACCCTTAACTCTGATCCCTCATCTCTCAACCCTAACCCTAAACCCTCAACCCTCAACATCAAACCCTAATCCCTCAACCCTCAACCCTAATCTATCATCCGTCATCCCTCCACACTCTACTTTAACCCTAATTCCTCGACCCTCAACCCTATCCCTAAACCCTTGACCCTGGAACCTCAACCCTCAACCCTCAACATCAAACCCTAATCCCTCAACCCTTAACTCTAATCCCTCGACCTTCAACCCTGATCCTAAACCCTAAACCCTCAACGCCAAATTCTAATCCCTCAACCCTTCACTCTAATCCCTCAACCCTAAACCCTATCCCTAAACCCTCAACACTATACCTTAAACCCTAATCCCTCAACCCTAACCCTAAACCTTGTCCCTAAACCCTAATCCCTTCAACCTCAACCCTATCCCTAAACCCTTGACCCTCGAACCTCAGCCCTCGATGTCAAACCCTAATCCCTCAACCCTTAACTCTGATCCCTCATCTCTCAACCCTAACCCTAAACCCTCAACCCTCAACATCAAACCCTAATCCCTCAACCCTCAACCCTAATCTATCATCCGTCATCCCTCCACACTCTACTTTAACCCTAATTCCTCGACCCTCAACCCTATCCCTAAACCCTTGACCCTCGAACCTCAACCCTCAACCCTCAACATCAAACCCTAATCCCTCAACCCTTAACTCTAATCCCTCGACCTTCAACCCTGATCCTAAACCCTAAACCCTCAACGCCAAATTCTAATCCCTCAACCCTTCACTCTAATCCCTCAACCCTAAACCCTATCCCTAAACCCTCAACACTATACCTTAAACCCTAACCCTAAACCTTGTCCCTAAACCCTAATCCCTCAACCCTCAACCCTAATCTGTCATCCGTCATCCCTCAACTCTAATCCCTCATTCCTAAACCCTAAACGCTATCCCTATTCCTAGACCCTCAACAGGCTCGATACTATACCTTAAACCCTAATCCCTCTACCATCGACACTCTTATTTAACCCTAATCCCTTGACCATTAACCCTATCGCTCAACCTCAACCCTCAACCCTCAACCCTCAACTCTCAACATTAAACCCTAATTCATCAACCCTAAACCCTAATCCCTCAAACCTAAACCCTATCCCTAAACCATCAACCCTCAACCCTAATCCCTCATCCCTCAACTCTAATCCCTCATCCCTAAACCCTAAATGCTATCCCTATTCCTAAACCCTCAATAGACTCGATACTATACCTTAAACTCTAATCCCTTATCCCTAAACCCTCCAACCCTATCCCTAATCCTTACACCCTCCACACTCTACTTTAACCCTAATCCCTTCAACCTCAACCCTATCCCTAAACCCTTGACCCTCGAACCTCAACCCTTAACCCTCGACGTTAAACCCTATTCCCTCAACCCTTAACTCTGATCCCTAATCTCTCAACCCTAACCTTAAACCCTAAACCCTTAACCCTCAACGTCAAATCCTAATCCCTCAACCCTAAACCCTATCCCTAAACCTTCAACACTATACCTTAAACCCTAATCCCTCATCCCTCAACCCTAAGCCTTATCCCTAAACCCTAATCCCTCAACCCTCAACCCTAATCTGTCATCCCCCAACTCTAATCCTTCATCCCTAAACCCTAAATGCTATCCCTATTCCTACACCCTCAACAGAATCGATACTATACCTTAAACCCTAATCCCTTATCCCTAAACCCTCCAACCCTATCCCTAATCCTTATACCCTCCACACTCTACTTTAACCCTAATTCCTCGACCCTCAACCCTATCCCTAAACCCTTGACCCTCGAACCTCAACCCTCAACCCTCAACGTCAAACCCTAATCCCTCAACCCTTAACTCTGATCCCTCGACCCTCAACACTATACCTTAAACCCTAATCCATATCCCTCAACCCTTAACCCTTAAAACTTAAACCCTATCCCTACACCCTCAACACTTGACACTATATCTTAAGCCTTAAACCCTCATCCCTAAAGCCTCAACCCTCAATCCTTAAACCTTAAACCCTAAACCCTATCCCTAATCCCTCTACCCTCAACACTCTAACCCTAATCTCGACATTAAATGCTAATCCGTCAACCCTAAACCCTAATCCTAAACCCTCAACCCTAAACCTTATCCCTAAACCCTAATCCCTCAACCCTCAACCCTAATCCATCATCCCTCAACTATAATCCCTCATCCCTAATCCCTAAATGCTATCCCTATTCCTAAACTCTCAACAGACTTGATACTATACCTTAAACCCTAATCCCTTATCCCTAAACCCTCCAACCCTATCCCTAATCCTTACACCCTCCACACTCTACTTTAACCCTAATCCCTCGACCCTAAACCCTATCCCTAAACCCTTGACCCTTGAACCTCAACCCTCAACCCTTAATGTCAAACCCGAATCCCTCAACCCTTAACTTTGATCCCTCGACCCTCAACCGTAATCTGTCATCCCTCATCCCTAAACCTTAAACGCTATCCCTATTCCTAGACCCTCAACGGGCTCGATACTATACCTTAAATGCTAATCCCTCATCCATAAACCTTTCAACTGTATCCTTTATGCCTTAACCCTCATGATGAATAGCCTTGAATGTAAAAAAATTTGAGTGGGACATAACGCGAGCGCGTTATAACGCGCTCGTGTTATGTCAAACATGGCAAAAGACAGACTTGCGGGAAAAAATGTAAGGCAAGAAATAACGCGAGCGCGTTATAACGCGCTCGCGTTATTTCTTGCTTTGGGAATCCCAAGCCTTGGGCTTGGGATTTGCTTTGGATTTCCAACCCAAAGGCTTGGAGTGCCTTATGAACAGTCACAGACGTGTTTTTCTGTATTCTTCAAAATTTCACATAATTTCGTTCGTGCTAACCCTCAGATTTGCACGTGTTTCAAGGTTGAACAAATCGAACACATGGGTAATGTTAGGCTTTCTCTTAGCTATTTGACGATGCGATTTTTTTCACATTTTAACAATGTTAAGCCTTTCATCTTTAATTTCTTTTGTTTGTGTGTCCGTTTTTATGCAAAAACCACTATTTGGTCTTTTTTTCATTGTAAAATAACTATTCATTCAAATTTCAAAAAAATTACATATTTAGAAACTAGACTCCATTCTACAAATATTAAAAAAATAAAAAAATGATTTTCAATTAGTTTTCAAAATTTATAGGGGTAGCACGGCCAAAATTCTATTTTTTAGGATGTGTCCACTTTAAAAATTAGTAAAAAATCAAATATTCATCAAAAAATTATCAGAAAAATCGGGCATAAACTACATGCTATTAGCTAATTTCTCACCGAAGCGATTTTAAAAATACCAAAAAAAAGTTGACCTTTTGAGGGAGCCACAAAACATGCTATGTTATGTTTTTTTGACAGAAACAACACCAATTTCTGTGGCTCCCTCTTTTGAACCCCTTAATCTATGCCATTTTCAAAACAAAATAGTAGTTTAGAAAGTAGACTCGGAGCACTACGCACATTGTTTTGGTTGCATCTCTAAATTTTGAGTGTAACTATGCTCAATTTCTCATCCAAGGCCAGTATTTCCTGATTTCAGAAAAAAAGTGGCCACTTAAGACCCCTTTTTGGCCCCCCATCTTCTTGCACTTACCCTGCAGTCATGGCACACAAGAAATGTAAATGAAAATTTGTGATGAATTGATGTCATGGTGTACTAGTACAATGTCTATATGGATAATTTATCTTTAGATGCTTTATAATCAAATTTATTAGGTCGACTAGAAGTGCATGTAGGTGTGGGCCACTTCAAGTGAAAATTTATTATCTTGCACTTGTGTTTACATTAACATATTGGAATATATCATAGATTTAGAATACATGGATAAATTATTGAACAATATATCAAAAAAATGAGAGTAGAATTCCTATCTTTCCAAATGCTAAATGGGAATTCCATGCTAAAGGAGTGCCGTATCTAGGTAAATGTAGTAGAAATTCTTGGTTAGTCTCCAAGTAGATTCAACCTTTGCCTGCATATGGGAGGTGAGCCTAGCCTTGGTAATATGGCACATTTGGCTCGAGAGAAACTACCGTATCTTCAGGAAGAAAGCTAGGGAGATACAAAAAGTATGTGAGGATCTAGAGAAAGCAATTTTGGAGATTGTCATGACCAAAGTTAGGAAATTAGTTAACCACAACACAAGTGGACAAGTTGGGATGACTTAGTAGCAAGTAAGTGGAAATGCTTGAAATCCATTTCAAATGGGGCAACCCTACAAATCATGCATTAGAAAGTGGACAAGAATAAGGTGAAATGGATTCCTCCACCACCTAATTTGGTAAAACTAAACTTTGATGGGGCATGTAAAGGAAATCTAGGCATATCAGGCACACCATGTATAATTAGTCTGACCATAAGGGACAACTAATAGTGGCAAAATCCACCAAAATCCTAGATGAAATAATGAGGCGAAAGCTTGGTCACTACTCCATGGACTACAGTTAGCTCTAGATCATAATTACAGAGACATATGGATAGAGGGAGACTCGATGAATATTATAATGATAGTAAAATCTAGGAAAATAGAAAACTGGAGACTAGACTATACATTTTACAATAGATCATAATTCTCATGGGGAGACTAAATAGATTCCAAGTTTCACACTACTACAGAGAAGGAAACAAAGTCGCAGATGATTTGGCCAATAGAGCCATTGATTATAATGAGGAGGTGGTGGTTTTCTATCCACACCAACAGAGTTTTCCAACTTAGTTGGCCAAATCGATCAAGGAGGATAGTGGAAATCTGAATGGATAGTCTAGTTGGCAAGTACTAGGTCAATTATTAACAACTAACCAATGGAGGATTTCAAATGTAGATGATGAGACATCTCCATTAATTTATGAGTAACTGGGTTACACAAAGGGCTTGTCTAAAGATAGAAGCATCAAGATAATCATCATTGAAAAGATTTTGAAGCAGTACGATGGACACTTAGCAAGCCAGGAGGATGGTGGGAATCCATAGATATAACTATAGGCAAGGTACAGATTAAAGGCCACTGGATTGAATGCCTTCTTAATTAGGGAAGATTTCAAATGGAT
Source organism: Cunninghamia lanceolata (assembly GCA_027924645.1). Taxonomy (NCBI): domain Eukaryota; kingdom Viridiplantae; phylum Streptophyta; class Pinopsida; order Cupressales; family Cupressaceae; genus Cunninghamia; species Cunninghamia lanceolata. The sequence continues at coordinate 991,772 of BSBN01001584.1, read as the reverse complement.
CCTCCTATCAAGTCACAAAATAGAGAACATAAATTTTAATGCACAACAGACAGGAGCTAGGTGAAGGTTTAATATTGACACGCTCTAAATCAAGAAGGCCTAATCCTTATTTATAACATGATAGGCTAGCTTTCAATTCCTGACGCCAAGCATAATGGAAAATATGATAAAGGTAGAAAAATGAATCTTTAATAAAAGAGCTTGTGTCCCATCTCAGAATTATATATTACACATCCAAAGGAGTGACTAGCACCTTAACGAGTAAATAGCTCTATCTCCTTGCTCTCTCTATTACGTTTTCTATTTTTTGCAAGTGTAAAGATGGACAATGACAACATCAACTAGTGACTACTATTCTCGGTAATCCCATGGGAACTAGAGATCAGGGGCAGGGTAAAGATCATGGATCTGAACTAGATATTTGACATTGATTGCACGATGGCACAATTTGCAATTAGGAACACCTGCGGATAGAAGTGGTTGGAAAGCATGGAGGATTGGTGACTACATTGGTCAGACATCAACTCCACTCTCCTCTCAAATGTCATGGATATTATCTAGGATGGCCATTATGTTCATGCCATAGCCTCAGTCCTAGTTTTTAATTATCTATACAGTTTGGATAGGTGGAAATTGGCCTTGCAAGGATATGGCTTGATGAAGGGTGAGGCAATAATAGGTGGCCTATTTCACATACAGAATCTTAAGACCTCCCCGATGGAAGAATACATGTTTTTAAATCTATGCAAAAAGGGTTGGCATGTGGCTATATTGCAGGTTTGGATAGAGCTCTTCATGGTCAAAGTTTCATTTTCTCCAAGCAAAGTGTAACATCCAAGTTCTAAAAACATAGTAAAACCAGAAATTTACCATAGAGTAAATTAACAAGGTAAAAATGAGATAGAGAAATTTTTTCTTTTATTCAACATATAATCAAGTAAGTACAATTACAAGATTTCTTTTTATAAAATACAATAAACCATATTGTCTTTCTCAATTTCAATGTTTACAAAAGTAAATCAATTACATATATAATTTTGGAATAAATACTGCTTCTGAATATTTGACATATTTATCACAAGTCCTGGTATGTTTCTTGCTTGGAGAGAGAGTATCATTCCAATGATTTACCTCCATCCACAGACCGGCGGTCTCCCACAAATCTTCCACATAGGAAGTAGCCCTACCCTTCATGAGGAATATAGACCTTAGGTGACCAATGGTAATTTGCCTTTCTTGAGTACATAGTGTTGTATTCTACTCAACTCTATCAACCATGCAACCCTAAATACCCTCTAGCTAAGTATGATTTCTGATAGGATGAGCAATCCGAATACAGTGAACCGACAATGCATGTAGAAAACAAATGCATTGTTTTGGCCAAGGTTTTAATAATAATATCATTCATAATGAACGTAGTCATTGTGTTCACCCACCCCTACTCGACTTGGATATTGTCATATTCTCGTAGTTTGTTCACTTCAACTATGACCATGTAAAAAGTTTAATCATTGCATCATGATAATAGTATCTTTGAATTAAATAAGTCTATATGACATAACCCTTCAATTTTATAATCGAATCTAGGGTTTACCTAATATCCTTTGTTAATATGATATTACAATATAACCATATCTCTTATCTAGGTGTTCTAGATTCACAAATAACCCTTGATTAACTCAACCAAGGTTAAGAATACTATAGTTCTTAAATAGATAAAATTTCCTATACAACGAATGTAGAATAACTTTGATAATGTGTTATAAACAAAACATACCCTGAATATCTATCCCTACATGGTCATTCTCTAGTAGACTTAGCCTACTCATTGTATTGGATCTTTCCAAGAATAATATTATCAAAAGATAAATAAATATATAAGGGTTCTCCCATAAACCTTATTTCCATCTACCATAATATCTCTAAGATCCTTCATTCAAAGAGAACAATAATTGTCTAAAGATTCCTATGAATCTAAGTTCTCATGGATAGAAATCATTTCCATTATTTTCATATAGAATCTAACAAGAAAATACTAAATATTACCCAGACTCAAGGTCTAAACTATTCTACTCAAAACTAAGAGTATACTACCAAAGTTCAATCAACTTTAATAAAATTTGAGAGTCTATTGTTTGGTTATCTCATAATCATTTCATTGGTCTGCTACAAACTTATTCAATATAAAGACTAATTTTCAAGCTCATAACAACTATGACATTCTCCTACTGTGATGATCGTTTTATCCTCCATACTAAAATTTGATATGATTATCGGTTTAACAATCAGTAAGAAAATGGTCGATTTAGAATACTGTAATAGAGTACTCACTTGTATTACCAAGCATCAGTTGTATACTTTGCATTCATTGCCTTATCAGTTTTAGATCAGAATAGTTTACTTAAAAATGTTATCTGCATTTCCCTAACCAACACTTAATAGTTTACAACTAAATACTCAAAACATACAGGAGGTTATACCTCTCTAGCATACTCACATAATTGTCCAAGACACAATAATAGACAGTCTAAAAAGAATTATCCGATTTCCTCATTGTTAATAAACATAGGAAACTAAGGAATACCTAGTAATCAATAGGCTTGAGTTGATAATATGTGCACCAAGACACAATAATTGACCCTTCTGATTGCCTATTCCCTATCTCTTTTATCCATGACTCTTCTTTTTGTCCCTGTTTGATGCCTTACTCTTAAGTTTTTAACCTTTTTAACATGACAACCACGGCTCAATCTGAGTCATCATTGTTAATGACTCAGGCATGGCTCCTTTTTAGTCACCTTACTTCGCGCCTCCACTTAGATACAATTGCTAACTTTTAATGAATGGATAACAGTCCATAACGATTTAGTCTTAACTGACACCACGTTTTAAGTAGAGTTTCCACTTGTCGATGGGAGATAGCCATTTCTTGGCTCATCGGTTGTGGTGGTTATTCCATAGTCCTCCTCTTTTGAATGAGGCCGACACATTGCTTAAAATCTGCTAATCATTAAAGGATCTCTAATAAGTGGTTTGATCCTCCACTAACATTTTTGAAGACTCTTCCTAAATGTAAGCCTTCGACTACTCAAGCATAACATCATTGACTCATTATGAGGTATTATCCTCACTTGATGCATATGCATTTACATATTTGATTACATCAAATATGATTCACATAACATCGCCTCTATATTATATAGTTATGGTTTTATCAATACAATGATAATATAAAAATAAAGGATTATGGATATTATGATTGGGTTGAGCTTGTCTCCCCTTCACAATCCATCGACAATATTCACATCTTAACTCGATGAAAACGTCTTAACGTTAAGAATCGTTTATAACACCTCCAGGGACTTAATAATAATAATACAACCTTTTTATGACAATAACGTCGTAATATTTATGTTAAACGTAAATAGTTACAAATCACACTTAAACAACGTCATTAACGTTATTAACAACTAAGACAACTTACTACGACTTAGAAAGATTTGTAAATAATATCAACTACCTATCAATTAGGTTCAGAAGCAAACTGACAAGACAAGACTCACCTCTTATGACACATTGGTTCACGTTTCTATTGAACACTTTATACTTGATTTGGCAAATAAACCACTCGTAACCTGAGGTCTATATCTCTCTCCTGGAAGGATACTCTCTCTCTTTTCTCTGAGAGTCATCTGAAAACCTGTAATCCTGTATCAAACTCGTTCCCAAAGAAATTATGATCAGTACATCATTATTCAAATAATAGATCAAATCTCATAATGCAAATATTAAATCGATAATATCATAATCATTTCCATAATTTCATAAATGACATTCAATATAATCCATTTCTTTCCTTGTCATTAATCTAAACATTATAATAAATTTACTTATGTCCCAGTAAAAAATAAAAGTATAGCAAGACAAAAATTAGGGATGTAAAATATCCTTCCCCTCAAGATTCATCGTCCTTGATGATATAAAGTATTAAAAAGTAACTAAAAAGCAAGTTCATTATTTTCAACTGGTAACATTATTAAATAAATGAGGAAACTTTTGATAAATTTCATAGTAATCCTCCCATGTAGCATTTTCCTAGCATATTGGTCCCATTGGACTTTGCATTGCAAGACCTCTCTATTACGCAAGCGGAGCTTGCACATTTCTAACACCTTGAGTGGCTCGATCGTGACCACCCCTGGGTCTTGCATCTGTAAAGAATTCCAAGTCAAAATATGATTATTACCTAAAATATATTTCTTCAAATAAGACACATGAAAAACATTGTGCATTCTAGATAAGGCTGGTGGTAGAGCAATTTTGTAGGCAACTGGATTGACTACTTCAAGCACTTCAAAGGGTCCCACATATCGAGGGGATAGCTTAGAAGACTTCCCAAACTTAATAGAACTTTTTTGAGGTTTGACCCTCAAAAGAACATTTTCTCCAATAGAGAATTACCTCAAAACATGCTTTGCATCCGCATAGCTCTTTTCCTATCATTGGCTTCTGCCAATATTTTTCTGATCAACTTAACTTACACTTCCATTTCAACTAGCATTTCTAGTCTGATGCTAATCATATCCTCTAACTTATCCCAGCTTATAGGAGTTTGACATCTTCTTCCATACAATGCTTTGAATGGCACCATCTTAATAGCAGAATGATAGGAATTATTGTAAGCAAATTCCACAAGTGGTAAGTATTCTTCCCACTTGTATTGTTGATCCATGCAATACATTCGCAACAAGTCTTCCAAGACTTGGTTAACTCTCTCAATTTGCCCATCAGTTTCAGGATGGTAAGTTGTACTCACATTGAGTTTAGTCCCTAGAGCAGAAATCAAAGTTTGTCAAAACCTTGACGTTACATGCACATCTCTATCTGAGATAATCTTTTCAGGGATACCATGCAATCTAAACACCTCTTGCACAAAATTGTGAGCTAACGCAGGTGCTCCATCAGTCAAATTCCCTGGTATGAAATGTGCTACCTTTGTGAGTTTATCAACCATTACTAAATGGCATCATGCTTATTCCTTTACATAGGAAGACCTTGAACAAAATCCATGCTAATAATTTGTCATTTCCACTCTAGCACATCATGAGGGTACAATAATCCTGTGGGGTGTTGATGCTCTGCTTTTACCCTTTAACATTGTAAACAACTTGCTACAAATCTTGCAACATCATTCTTCATTCCTTTACAAAAATAAAGAGGTTTAACATCCGCTAGAAGTTTGGTTACTCTTGGATGTCTAGAATATGGTGCAGTATGAACTTCTTTCCATACTAGATCCCATAATCTAGCTGAGTCAGGAACATAAATTCTATCTTTATACCTCAATAGTCCATCTGACTCAAATAGAAAACCATCATACCTTGGATCTCTAGGATTATCTTTCAAAGCCTGCTTAACCTACTCATAAAATTCATCACTAAACAAATTTTGCAACACCAAATCCTTGAAATTTCCATGAATAGAAACAATAGAAGATATATGTCTTCTGCGGCTCAAAGCATCATCTACTCTATTCTCTTTTCCCTTGATGTAGTTTATCTCAAAGTCATAGTCAGATATCAATTCTAACCATCTCCTTTGTCGAGCATTCAAATGCGGTTGAGAGAAAATATACTTAAGACTTTGATGGTCTGATTTAAGTACAAAAGTCTTCCCCAACAAATAGTGTCACCACATTTGTAAGGCATGAGTTACTGCTGCTAATTCCAGGTCATGCGGTGCATAATTTTTCTCATGGGATTTCAATTTCCTTGACTCATATGCTATAACTCTTCCATCTTGCATAAGCACTCCTCCTAATCCTTCTCCCGAGGCATCTGTGATTACCTCAAATTGTCCTTCGGGGTTAGGAACTTTCAAGATTGGAGCTGAAGTTAACTTTTTGTTTAAGAGATCAAATGCATCCTAACATTTGTCCATCCATTCAAATCTCTTTCTTTTCCTCTGCAGGGAAGTGATTGACTAGCAATACTGGAAAAATTTAGAACAAACTTTCTATAATAGCCTACTAGGCCCATGAAACTACACTCCTCATGCACATTTGTTGGTACAGGCCAATCCAGAATAGCTGTGATTTTTGCAGGATCAACAAATATTCCATTAGTTGATATGATATGCCCTAGGTATTGAATAAATGAGTATATCATCCAGGAAGACTAAAATAAACTTGTCTAAACAATCTCTGAATATACTATTCATGAGATTCATGAATGCAGCAGGTGCATTCATCAAACCAAATGGAAACATTGTGAACTCATAGTGTCCATATCTGGCTCTAAAAGTTGTCTTAAGAATATCTTCATCCTTCAGTCTTAACTGATGATAGCCTGATCGCAAATCAATCTTTGAAAACATAGCAGCTTCACACATCTGATCAAAAAGATCATCAATACGTGGCAAAGGATATTTGTTCTTTACCGTTGTTTTATTAAGCATACAATAATCAAAACACAATCAAAGGGTTCCATCCTTCTTCTTAACAAAAATAACCAGAGCAACCCAAGGTGAAACACTGGATCTGATCAAACCTTTTGCCAACAATTCTTGTAATTGTGCTTTCAATTCCATTAACTCAGTAGTTGTCATACGATAGGGTGCTTTTGATATAGGTTCAAATCTTGGTTTAATGTCAATAGAAAAATCAAAAACCCTCTGGGGAGGCAATCCTGGTAGTTCTTCTGGAAACACATCTTGAAATTCTCGAAGAAAAGGATAGTTTTCTCCAAAAGATGAACTAGGGTTTTCTACCCCTTCCTCCACTTGTTCCATTTTAACTACAAACAACTGACAACCTTTCCTTTTAGCCCTTTTCAATTACTTGGCATAAATAGGTCTGATTTTAACTTCTCTTTGAATCCCTTGGAATTGGATCTAATTTCCCAAATCATCTAAGCATTCAACTATTTTTGAAAAATAGTCTACCTTAGCTCTATGCTTCCATAACCAACTCATTCCTAAGATTACATCATAGGAACCTAGGGGAGCTACATTTAGATTTACTTTAGTTGAGAAACTAGGAAGATCAATCTTGGCTTCAAATAAACATTGCTCTACCTGAGCCTTAGATTGGTTAGCATATTTTACTGACCATGGTTTAGACATGTACCCAACTTTTCTAGGAGATTTATGCAAAATTCTAGGAGAAACAAAGTTTTCAGTTGCTCCTGTATCAATCAAAATAGATATAGGGACTCCAAACAAAGTACCTGTAATCTCAATGGGTGTGATTTAATACTCTGCTTGATGATTGTCGAGAGCTGCATGAATCCTTTGCTGGAATGCTTCTTGTTGAGTAGATAGTGCATTTCCTCTTTGTTGACCATTTTGATTCTTCTTAGGGAAATGCTTTCTATAATGGTGGCCCCCACAAGTAAAACATCCTCTAATGGGTCCTTTCTTATCTGTAGTCTTCCCATTGTTATCCTCATTTCTTTTGTAGTTACCATTCTTTTTCTCATTACCAGATCCACCCTTGTTGTTCTGAGGTCCTTTATCTTTTCTCTTATTATCATAGCTCTTTTCATAGCTTTTCTTGTAAGGTTGATTGTTAGGAGTTCCATTAAACCTGTTGCGGATTCTATCACAATAAGCTGAGATGGATTTCAGCTTTTGCTCTTTCTTGATCACCTTCTCGTACACTTGATCCATTGTTGTGGGACCATGCACATCCACCTCACCACCAATTTGAGCATTTAAGCCCATGATGAATTTTCTGATCCTGAATCTCTCATCCTTTTGATATTGTGGAACATAGTTCAGGAGTTAAGTGAATTTTTCACCATATTCCACCACTGTCATATCTCCTTGTCGAAGATTCTAAAAATCGGTCAGTTTTTTATCAAAATAGAGTTGCGGTAACCATTTCTTGCGAAAGAGTTCCACGAACTCATCCCAAGTTACCCTTAGAGAACTTAAATTCAATTCCATCTTTTTATTCATCCACCAAGTGGATGCTTCTCTTGCTAGTTAGAATGCTCCCAATACTTCCTTGGTCACTTCTGATTAATTTCTTATCTCGAAATATTTTTCCATCTCTGTTAACCAAGCTTCTGTAGCATCTCTGGTCTCTGTCCCATCAAATTTTGGTGGAGTAACTTTCTTCATATCCTTTGAGAGCTCTGAGGTCAATCTATCCCTTGCCTCTTTATGAGGTTCCATACTCTTACTTTGATCTTCATGATTTTCTCCGCTTTCACCATGAGAGTTTTCACCTCCGCCCTTAGTATTCCCTTTATCACCCACCTTCTTTTCCAAACCAACCAATATTTTCTTAGTTTCCTCAAGCATGGTTATGATTTGGTCCAACTTATTATTTGGCGGGTGGTTTCCCTCTTCACTTTCTCCTTGGTTAGTTCTTGTTCAAACCATGGTTATCGATTTCTCATACCTAAGAATATTGAGTTGTCCATTAGTTCAAGATTATAATGCATCCCATTAAATCTAAACATAATAAACTTAATTTAAACAATAGTTTGACACAAAAATAACTCTTTTTTTTAATTCCAAAGTAAAGAGTATCCTTCAGTTATACAAGAAATGACTTCAAAAGTCATGCTCAAGAGGAGCATATCCTTCAGACTCATTTTCATATACATAATCTTGAGGTATATAACCCTCTGACTCACTATTGGACCTAACTTCTATGATCCCAATAGTTGGGGGTATGCGGTGATCTCGCCTAACCATAGTTGTTTCCTCATCTGACATATACTCTATGATTTTGGCAGTGATCCATGTTCCCTTCTCACTTGCTTGATTCGAGTTAAGGCAGTCGCTAGAGTTTCAGTATCACTTAACCAAATGTCACTCTCATCATTGGTTCCCCAAAGGTTTTGATAATAGCCCCACGTTCTCTTTTGGCTATAAGGAAATGTTGACTTGAATTAACAGACTTTCTTGTTGTTTTCTTAAAATGTACCATCCTGGTACAAATTTTCAAACATTAGCCAACCGCATAATGTTGACTACAGGCAAGCATAGTGGTCTCATAAGCCCTAGTGCTGAACCTGGTAGCTCTAATACCATATGTAACATCCAAGTTCTAAAAACATAGTAAAACCATAAATTTACCATAGTGTAAATTAACAAGGTAAAAATGAGATAGAGAAATTTTTTCTTTTATTCAACATATAATCAAGTAACTACAATTAGAAGATTTCTTTTTACAAAATACAATAAACCATATTGTCTTTCTCAATTTCAATGTTTACAAAAGTAAATCAATTACATATACAATTTTGGAATAAATACTGCTTCGGAATATTTGACATCTTTATCACAAGTCCTGGCATGTTTCTTGCTTGGAGAGAGAGTATCTTTCCAGTGATTTACCTCCATCCACAGACCCACAGTCTCCCACACATCTTCCACATAGGAAGTGGCCCTACCCTTCATGAGGAATATAGACCTTAGGTGACCAGTGGTAAATTGCCTTTCTCAAGTACATAGTGTTGTATTCTACTCAACTCCATCAACCATACAACCCTAGATACCCTCTAGCTAAGTATGATTTCTGATAGGATGAGCAATCCGAATAGAGTGAACTGACAATACATGTAGAAAACAAATGCATTACTTTGGCCAAAGTTTTAATAATAATATCGTTCATAATGAACGTAGTCATTGTGTTCACCCACCCCTACTCGACTTGGATACTATCGTATTCTCGCAGTTTGTTCACTCCAAATATGACCATGTAAAAAGTTTAATCATTGCGTCATGATAATAGTATCTTTTGACTTAAATAAGTCTATATGACATAATCCTTCAATTTTATAATTGACTCTAGGGTTTACCTAATATCCTTTATTAATATGATATTACAATATAACCATATCTCTTATCTAGGAGTTCCAGATTCACAAATAACCCTTGATTAACTCAACCAAGGTTAAGAATACTATAGTTCTTAAATAGATAAAATTTCCTATACAACGAACGTAGAATAACTTTGATAATGTGTTATAAACAAAACATACCCTAAATATATATCCCTACATGGTCATTCTCTAGTAGACTTAGCCTACTCATTGTATTGGATCTTTCCAAGAATAATATTATCAAAAGATAAATAAATATATAACGGTTCTCCCATAAACCTTATTTCCATCTACCATAATATCTCTAAGTTACTTCATTCGAAGAGAACAATAATTGTCTAAAGATTCCTATGAATCTAAGTTCTCATGGATAGAAATCATTTCCATTATTTTCATATAGAATCTAACAAGAAAATACTAAATATTACCCCGACTCAAGGTCTAAACTATTCTACTCAAAACTTTAATACTACCAAAGTTCAATCAACTTTAATAAAATTTGAGAGTCTATGGTTTGGTTATCTCACAATCATTTCATTGGTTTTCTACAAACTTATTCAATATAAAGACTATTTTTTAAGCTCATAACAACTATGACATTCTCCTACTATGATGATCGTTTTATCATCCATACTAAGATTTTATATGATTATCGATTTAACAATCAATAATCAAATGGTTGATTCAAAATACTGTAACAGAGTACTCACTTGTATTACCAAGCATCATCCGTATACTTTGCATTCATTGCCTTACCAGTTTTAGATCAGAATAGTTTACTTAAAAATGTTATCTGCATTTCCCTAACTGACACTTAATAGTTTACGACTAAATACTCAAATCATACAAGATGTTATACCTCTCTGGCGTACTCACATAATCACCCAAGACACAATAATTGATAGTCTAAAAAGAATTAGTCGATTTCCTCACTGTTAATAAACACAGGAAACTATGGAATACCTGGTAATAGATAGGCTTGAGTTGATAATATGTGTACCAAGACACAATAATAGAGCCTTCTGATTGCCTATTCCCTGTCTCTTTTAGCCACAAATCTTCTTTTTGTCCCTATTCGATGCCTTACTCTTAAGTTTTTAACCTTTTTAACATAACAACCATGGCTCAATAGGAGTCTTCGTTGTTAATGACTTAGGCACGACTCCTTTTTAGTCACCTTACTTCGCACCTCCACTTAGATATAGTTGCTAACTTTTAATGAATGGATAATAGTCCATAACGATTTAGTCTTAATTGACACCACGTTTTAAGTAGAGTTCCCACTTGTTGATGGGAGATAGCCGTTTTGCTGGCTCGTCAGTTGTGGTGGTTATTCCACAGTCCTCCTCTTTTGAATGAGGCCGATACATTGCTTAAACTTTTCTGATCATTAAAGGATCTCTAATAAGTGGTTCGATCCTCCACTAACATTTTTGAAGACTCTTCCTAAATGTAAGCCTTCGACTACTCAAGCATAACATCATTGACTCATTATGAGGTATTATCCTCACTCGATACATATGCATTTACATATTTGATTACATCAAATATGATTCACATAACATCACCTCTATATTAGATAGTTATGGTTTTATCAATATAATGATAATATAAAAACAAAGAATTATAGATATTGTGATTGGGTTGAGCTTGTCTCCCCTTCACAATCCGTCGACAATATTCACGTCTTCTTAACTCGACAAAAACATCCTAACATTAAGAATTGTTTATAACACCTCAAGGGACTTAATAATAATAATACAACCTTTTTATGACAATAACATCATAATATTTATGTTAAACGTAAATAGTCACAAATCACACTTAAACGACGTCGTTAACGTTATTAACAACTAAGACGACTTACTATGACTTAGAAAGATTTGTAAATAATATCGACTACTTGTCAATTAGGTTCATAAGCAAACTAACAAGATAAGACTCACCTCTTAGGACACATTGGTTCATGTTTCCAGTAAACACTTTATACTCGATTCAACAAATAAACCACTTGTAACCCGAGGTCTATATCTCTCTCCTGGAAAGATAGTCTCTCTCTCTTTTCTTCGAGAGTCATCTGAAAACCTGTAATCCTGTATCACACTTGTTACCAAAGAAATTATGATCAGTGCATCATTATTCAAATAATAGATCAAATCTCATAATGCAAATATTAAATCGATAATATCATAATCATTTCCATAATTTCATAAATGACATTCAATATAATCCATTTCTTTCCTTGTCATTAATCTAAACATTATGATAAATTTACTTATGTCCCAGTAAAAAGTAAAAGTATAGAAAGACAAAAATTAGGGATGTAACATTGATGTAGGAGCATCCAGGGTGTAAGAGTAATCTTGCATCAACAAAAAAAAATGTTGTTTCTTTTCAATAAGGGCTAAATTTGGCAGGGTTAATATTTTTAGTAAGTTTGCATTTGTGCACGGTTGGATACAAAATCTTACACAGACCTCTAGAATGGTGAATTGAAGCTAATGGTGAAGAAATCACTTCAATATCATTTGTCATTTGTGAGATATTAAAATTTCAAATTCCAAAAATCCTATTGAAATATTCTAAGTCAAATTTGAGGCACTTAGAGGCTCCGGATGGGCCCAAAATTTGGTGGGAAACCCAAGTAGTCTACCTTTAGGTACTAGTTGTACACCATCATCTTTTCAAGAGCTTTCCAAAAATGTATTATAATTGAAAATCCAACAGTCGGATCGAAAGTTATGGCCTCGCAAAGTTGACTTGGAGGGAGATACAAATTTCAAAATTAAGCTGGTGGCCACCAAAAAGGGCTATATATGACCATTCTTGGGAACCCTTAGGGTAGTAGAGTTAAGGGGGAAGGTGTAGAGTCAAGAAAAAGTAGGAAAATAGAAACCCTAGTTGATTTAGGGTTATAGAAGGCTGAAGATTCCAGAGTCTTAAGAGAGGGAGTTGTAATGTGTTGCAACCTGTAGGAGATTCATCCTCTGATTGTATTTGAGCTTCTATAATGTAATGTTTTGCCCATCTTATAAAATATCATTCTATTTTCTGTGTGCAATTTATGTTGTTGTGTGTTTTATGATTTACCGCCCTCATCAAACACAAAGTAGAGCCCGATGCAGAGAAGTTTTTATATCCATGCGCTCCTTGAGAACACATGCCCTAGACTAGGCCCCTCACCTCCTCAAACTAATGCCAAATCTAGACGGGACACCATTCTTGGACCTCTAGGAGGAATTAGAAACATCCAATGTACCTCTCATGACCGGGCAAGATATGACAACACCAATGGGAGTGCAATTGGAGGATCACAGAGGATGAGATATGGAGAACACAAAACCATAACACTAGGTTAGATGGTTTAGGATAGCTGCATATTGTGAAAGGAGGATGGGCTAGTAAAATATATTTTTGTTTTCATGTTTTTAAACTATGTCTATTTTAAGTTTTAAGCATAATCGTTATCGGCCACTGTATGGGCCATAAGCTCATAAATGTATAAACTTTTAGCTCTGGTATTAGGTGATAGAGCATAACCATCCTTGTTACCCCTCTTTTTTGTAAATATTGTAAGAATCTAATATCAATACATGTCTGGTGGTATACAACCTTTTCTCTAAAAAAAAAGTCTTGAAAAAATGATAAATCCAATCTTTACGCCACTTGGGCTTTATGATAAAAATAGAAGACATGCTTGATTGTTTCTTAGTGCCCACAAAAAGGGTAACATGGATTAATAAGTCCCAAATGAATCAATTTGGCACCAATAAGAAGACCCTAATATATGAGGTACTTAGAAATATGAGCAAACTTTAGCTGAATTATAGTTGATGAAATAGTTCAAAGTCTACACTACCATGATCTAGTGGAAGATTTAAGAGCCCATCTATCATTAAGATTCTACTATAATTTTAAAGACTATTACTTATATATTGGACATTGTTTCAATGCTTATTTTACTAATATAATATGAATCATTTATGGAGTACATTGAATAAATATGAATGTCATGACCCTGATAATGCTACTAGCTCTAATATCTTCTAGATATATCTATCACAAAAATGTTGAGAGATTTTATTCTCAATGTGCATATTATAATGGAGTATATTAAATAAATATGAATGTTATTTCCATGAATGCTACTAGCTCAAGTATCATAACTATATAACTATCTAAAAACACAAAGAGATATCAATCTTGAGGTGACTATCATACCTATTTGATGACTATTATAAGATAGGTCCATCAAGAATGACATCTCTCAGTATTTTTCAAATAAATGTATCTAAGATATCTAAGGTAGCCACTATAATAATATTTATTATTTCCTCCCAACTAATTAATAGTTAATGTGTTTTTGTCTTAAATGGGTTCCTTTAACTTACATAAAATTTATTATTGACATAAATGAAAAATATCATTAAATATAATGACTATTCATTGAATTCATTGAAAGGAAATTTGTACAACGAGTACCAAAATCATAGACAAAATTTGACACCAAATGAAAGGAAATATAGATAGTTTCCTACATCAAACCTAGTATGATATTTTTATTATATTTATCTTTAAGTAGCATAGATAATAACAATTAGAGTTAAACATTGGTGTGCTTTTGAGGAATCTTAAGCACAAGATAAGATCAATGCTAGTATTATCTCTCCCTAATCTTCAACAACCATTCAAAGTAGAAGTTGATGCAAGAAAGTATTCCATGGGGACAATGTTTCTACAAGGAGGTGGACCCAATTACATTACCATTAAGAAATGTTCAAGGGGGCTATCATAAGCTACAATACATATGATTAAGACCTCCATGCCTTGGTTTTAGTGATGAAGAAGTGGGAAGACTATCTCATGGGAAAAGAGATGGTTATTCATACCGATCAATAATGTTTGTGATAATTGCAAGTAGAAATTAAGTTGCAACATTGCACCATTATAATAGAATTGGGTTCTTGTAACAATTCCATATCATCATCAAATATAAGTGTGGTGTAACCAGTAAGGTGGCTGATATGCTTTCTATACCACTTTTTCTCTACATGGTGAGAACTCTTTCTATGCTAGAACCATTTGGTAAATAGGTATATATTCAAGATTACATGCATGATGATGATTTTTCTGAGGTGTATCAGTTAACAATTATTTAGGGTAAAATTAGATTTTGTTAATCTTTGTTGTTTAGATGTTAAAACCCTCCTTTCCACTAAACATTGAAGGATCTAGGGTTGAGTGGTGAGCACCATCATACCCTAGGTCATTTGCAAATGAAGGGAAACTTGGATTAGGGAATTAATTATCAATTTTTCCTTCTCTTATGTCCAATTAACCATTAAAACCCTAATTATGCAAATATGACAACAAATTGATGAATAACAGAAAAATCTCTTGTAGACGGGAGTAAAATAACAAATCATAGAATACCTATTTTCAGGGTTCTGAGGTAGAACAGTCAGGGACTAAGGTGAGGGCGCCCAAGTCCAAGGTACCTACTTTTTCGGGCAATCTGGGCCTCCTTCCAACATTGATCAGCCTTGTAACTTCTATTTCTCAAGATCTATCTGCGGAGGACATTGGTGCGAGTGCCCAAGTCCTAGAAGTACTCCTTTGTCTGACTTCTCTTCATATCTTGAATCCTTGATGTCTGCCAAGCCTTCTTGCAACTTTACTTTTTCCAGATGTGACACTTGTAACCTGTAATCACAAGACTTGGTTTGGGGGTTGTGGTGTTTAGAGGTTTGCCTCAGTCAAACCCCAGAGAACACTTAAGTCTTTGAACACCATTGTCAGGTAAAGAGGGTGTGGCCTTGTGAGGCAGAGGCCAAAAACCAAAGGAATCAATGATAAAAACATAATGATATGTCACCTTGTAGTGAAGCTCTCATGGAGGAAGATGCTCTTCATGCCATGAGGAATTTGAGTCTCAAATATGCAAATATCAATACACAAAACACAAAAGTCTGCTCTTGCAACACAATAGAAGCCTTGAATCACCTTGAGAACACTTGAACATCACACTTGTAATCTAATTGCCATATAGTTTACAAATGAATGCCTACACATGCTTACATATGCACATACAAGCATTCCCGCAAAGATTTTAAAAATCAAACTTTACCATGTCGGCAAAAGAACCTCCTAACGGTCATAAACCGACACTTAGAAATTGGGGCTATCCCAAAATAGGGCAGGAATAGGGTGCAAGTGCCCAAGTCCTCCCCCCTATTTTGGGTAGGGTATAGGTCAAGAGGTCCACCTAGGTCCCATTTGCCATGAAACCCAAGTCTCATTCCATCGGGATGCTAAAATATGAACTAAAATGTCTTAAATGCACTCTAAAGACCCAGGAGCTAAACCTTATGAGGGAAAAGCCCCCCAAGGGGACATTTTCTGACGTTACATTTAGCCCCCACTTTAATGTATGTATGAACATGAGGCCCATACATGCATTAAAGTAAGGTCACAAACACAGTAAACACACCAATCATGGAGAAGACACGTCAATCGCCTAAAAGACAGTAACAGGAATGCAAAACATGGAGAAGACAATTACAGTCACACAGAACACGAAGTAGATAGTCAATGCATAGAAGACACATTAATGCATGGAAGACATAAATGATATCTTTTCTTTTCTTTTTCTCATATATATGAAATGCAAATGCAAGTACTGGAAAGTAAACAAACCTCCCATAATACCATATGCACTACCTTAAGGCATAGGTCTCAGTATATATGGGGCAACACACATGCAATACACATAAAACCTCCAAAAATACATGAAGCACTACTCAAAGGCATTGGTCTCTATATATGGGGCAACAAACACGCCATACAAAATAAGCATGCCAAAACACACACTTGAAGACACACAGCAAAAATGACAGACAAGTGATGGAGTGTACCTATTTCTAGGTCCAACACCATCTCAGGCACATTACAGGCACACACCGACAATTGGGCTTTGCCACAACAATCATCGAAAACACACTAAGGGTTGAGTTAGTCACATAACTGCTCCCCGCCTCTGTAGAGAACTTTTGAAAATGACAGGATGATGTAATCTGATCTAAAAAATACACCATTCCCACCTCCGTAGAGGGTTTAAGAAAAAGGATATGCTCAATATCCCACCTCTGCAAAGGGCTTACATGATTGATTGATTGCAAACAAGCTCCGGATGCACGATGCACTACTCTGGGATGCAAGTCTTTGCATCTAAGGTCAAACACATTGCTAACATGTATAACAGACAACTTACCTTATATATGCCCCCACCTTAAGGTGGTTGATATCAGTTATTGATCTCAAGCACATTAAGTTAGGAAGAAAACACACAAGGGAACACCGACTTTCACAAAGCCCATGCCCCACAGAGGTGACATGTACCTTACGATTGCCAAATGTTCCCACAAACACATCCCTGCAAGAAACATGTTAGTGTCTACAACATCATGATAAACAACAACATCAATGCATATGACTAACCACACAAAGAGCCACGGTTATATAATGAATTCAGAGTTCAAGGATAACCGGGGGCTATATCACAAAGCTCTCTGAATCAAGTACCGCCAAGGCTAGATTCAAAGGCAAATAAAGGTGCACGGAGCAACAGTAATGTTAAGGTTTGTAAATGCAACAGAAACATCATCAAATTCACTACGTGGAAAGCATGAGTGCTTCCACTAGCCAAGCGTAGGATAAGATATACAATCCCATCATCATATTAGGAACTAAGTCCATTTTTTGATTGCTCTTGAAAGGGACACTAGGTCCACATCAGTATAAATGCTTGTCGTCATCCGCCCGCTAGATGGAAACACTAGAGGAAGGGAAACAATAAATAAGAGAGGAGAAAACAAGTGTCTTAGGGAGAATCACATAGGAGGGTGCCCACAAGTCACCAACCACGACGCTATGTCCGTAAGACACAACACACCACAATGAAATCAGAGAGAGAGCAATTTAGAAGAATGATGATACAAATAGAAGAAGGGTCACAATAGAGGTGGTCTCCTAGTATCCCGAACTTTACAAGAGAATCCGAGGTCATTCCAGGAGGCCTAAACAACACATAACACATTATGGGGGAAGCACATTACAATAGAATTAATAGTTTATAGATACTTACCTGTAGGGTCTTCATATTATATCTTGGAGCTTTCGAACCTCTTGGAGAGGTACTTGATCATGTTTAAAGCAAAATTTGAGTGGTTCTTATGAAAGTCTTGTTTGTTATCATATGATGCTTGTTTATTAAATCCTTGTTTAAATGAGACTTTTTGTTCCTTATGAGGGGGAGAACTGCTATTATTTCCAACTATTGATTGTCATTTTGCTCTTTTCTAATTTTTAGTGAGTTTTCATTGGTGAATCTTTCTAGAATAGTAATAGGAATCATCCTGTACCATCTTACTCATTTGTATTGGTTGTTGTTCTTTCTTTTCTGATGTATTTTGATTATCTCCCGATCCATACAAGGATAATGGGGGAGGAACCTTAGCATAAATTCTGCTTCTTCGAGGACAAGGTGGATTATCCATTTATTTCTTATCTACTTCAATCATACTCACGATGCTATCATAGTCTAAGTAATCATCCTCATCTACTTCCACTAAATCTTGTTCCATAGATTATTTTCGGTATGTTTAGAAAAAGGATTAGTGAAGATTTGTAAATTCTAATTCGGTGGAGCAACTGACTTATTTCCATTATCACTCACACTTGATACCTGGATTACATTTGAATTAATAAGGTCTTGTATCTCATGTTTAAGACACATACATCATTCAGTGTCATGTCCTTGCGTTCGATGATAATGACAAAAGACATTAGCATTGAAATAAGGTCCTTGTTTACTAGGGTCAACATACTTGATCGGGGGAAGTTTCAAAATGTTATTACTCACAGCTTGATTCATGATAGAATGATAGGACTCAGATATTGGAGTAAATTTTCTTGGTTGATACGACGCTTTCATTGGATTATTTATAGCAGACACATTCGTATTCGGTCCATCGATCTTGATGAAACTCCTATTATTGTTCCTTTTAAAATTGTTTTGTGATGATCCACCCAAGGATCGACCAACTTGAGCCGATGAGTTTTGGTTTTCATACTGACTAGATGAAAGTTGATAATCACGAAGAGCGGTGGATAAATGTTGAAAGGAGTTGTATTTCATCAAAAGAATCTTATCACGAATATTAGGTTGCAGATTTGTAATGAATATCTTTTGAACATCCTAATCTTTCATCTGATATTGAATTTGTGCATAAAGTCCTTGATATTGACCAATGAATTCAGTCAACTTTTCTTTCAGACCTTGTTTACATTGAACCAAATCAATAAGGGTGACTTGGGGTCCGATATTTGCTTGAAAATGTTGTAAAAATTGATCAATCAACTGTGAAAAGGAGTGTATGGAATTTAGAGGCAATGAGCAAAACCATTCTAAAGCAGTATCTTTGAGAGATCACAGGAAAAGTTTTTCTAACAAATCCTCTTCAAAATAAAAATCACTACACATAGCTGTAAATGTTGCCACATGAATATTAGGATCACCTTTTCCACCATATTTTTCAAAATGAGGAATCTCAAACCTCTCGAGCATAGGAGTTCTCAAAATTGCAAAGTATAACAGATTATAGGCATGATATGTTAGTAGACTAGGCTGTGAAGAATTTGTCAAATTTGTTACCTTTTGTTGCAAAGCAGTCATGCCCTGTAAAAGTTGGTTTAGGATGGCATCATTGGGAGATGTGGTTTGTTGTGAGGAATTAGAACAAAGGTGAGGAGGTGATTGAGCTTGAGATACAATAGGTGGAGACTGAGAATATGTTAACGATAGTTGGCCATAATGATAGGTGGAAGATGGTTGCGAGTATGTAATAGGTGGCTAGAAATGAGTGGAATAGATAGGTGGTTGAGAACAATTATGTATAGAGGAGGTCCCTTTAGGAACCAAATTCTGATAATTAAATCCCACATCTTTGTAATTAGTGTCATTAGATACTCCAATACTAGTGGTAGCATTATTACAAGTGTTTGCATTAGTTGTAAAAGTGGATATTCCCGTAGTCAGTATGGGTGCGAAAACTTGAGTATAGGTTGGTGATAGAGTGTTATTTATCGTTTGCACACATTCAGTCACTGGCATGATATTGGTTTGTACAATTTGTGCTAGACCACGAATTGCATTAACACCATCTTGTCCTTCATTTATCAATTCTCTTATATTATGAATTGTAGGAACGACTTCTTCAGCTATTCTCTCATTTTCCATAAATGTTTGAAATTAATCTAGGTCTTTATCCAACTTTTCTATTTTCTCATCAGATACATATCCTGTTGCCTCAATAGTGTTATCAACATCATGAAAATTTTGTTCTTCCATTGAGGTTGGAGGATGTATAGTATCTTGCACAATTTGAGTTTCTCCCTTTGTAAAGAAGGTGTCCAAAGTACCAACTTCTTCAAAAGCACTAGATCCTATTAATCTTTTACTTCTTCTCAAAGGGATTTTGTTTTTAGGATAGAGTGTCATAAAGCTTATAAAAAAGTATACAACACTCAAACTAAGAGAACAAATCCTAAGAGAAGGATATGACTCAATGCCAATGAGTGGGACAAAGGGTGCTGTAAGGATTTTAGTCAAGGGAAGCAATTTATATATCTGATATCAGTCTAAAATAGCAATCTAATCACTCTCAACACACTCTTGATTGAAATCCAAGATAATGCCAAGTCAAAATATAGTGAAAATATGTAAAAATGAGCACTTTTTTCACCAAAATTCAATGCAAAAGAGCATAACAAAGGGTGTTGTGAGGAAAATGATGATGGAAAGAAAATAATATCATCAATAACAGCCACTTGATGCAAAAAATAGCCAACAAAACATGATTGTAGTGACACTTAAGGTAAAACCCTAGTGAAAATATAGCAAAATATGCAAGTTTTCACGGTTTTTCAACTCCAAGACCTAGCAAAAGGGGTGTTGTAAGTAATTTGAGGAGATAAAACAAATAATATCAATAATATCAGTGACCTCAATCCATTAAATTGATCACAACATGCTTGGAGTGCAAACGAGGTCAAACCCTAGGGTAAAAATAGCCAAAATATGTAGTTTTTCACCAAAGTTTCACTACAAGAGCCCGTTAAAAGGGTGTTGTGAAGATTTTTATAAGGGACAAAAAATTATTACCCTTATAACAACAAAATAATGCCAAAATAACTATTACAACACACCTACGGTGCAAGTTTAGAGAGTCGATAAGGCCAAATTTAGTGAAAATCGTTGTTTTTGAAGCCCTAGGTTTGAGATCTTGGGACAAAATTATATGAGCACTTTAAAGTCTAATTTATGATGAAATTGAATTAATCTTAGATTTGAAAATGATTTTCAAGCCTTAACATGCAAAATGCCCATGCAAATTTAATGAAAATGCATCAAAATTGCTAGTTTTTGTAATTTTCTATGTAAAAATACAAATATTTTAAATCTAAATGCAAATTCACACTAAAATGCAAGACTACAGCCCAATGAAAATTTGAATGAGCCTCTAAAATCAATAGAAAAATCTGATAAAAGATTTTGCCTACTAACCCTAGATTTTGGAATTACTAGGTTATATAAAATTGTCAAAATTTCCACAAAACCCTAGCAATTAAATGATGAAAATGCAAGGTAAATTTCTATTTTTTTGTATTTTTCTATATTTATATCAGATCTGATGTAAAAACCATGAATTAGGAAAATTTAGAAAGAATTGATGCAATTTAGTAAGCCAAACAATGCAATTTTTTTGTATTTTTTAAAATTTTCAATTTTTTTGAAATTTTCTCAATGCAATGAAATAAATGACCAAATGAAAGAATGAAATCAATCCAAATATAAAAATAAACACTTAGCAAGTTGCAATTTAAATCCAAAAACATGGGTTCACCGAAATGTTTAGGGTAAAATTGGATTTTGTTAATCTTTGTGGTTTAGATGTTAAAAGCCTCCTTTCCACTAAACATTGAAGGATTTAGGGTTGAGTGGTGAGCACTATCATACCCTAGGTAACTTGCAAATGAAGGGAAACTAGGATTAGGGAATTAATTATCAATTTTTCCTTCTCTTATATCTAATTAACCATTAAAACCCTAATTATGCAAATACGACAACAAATTGATGAATAACAGAAAAAGCTCTTGTGGGAGTAAAATAACAAATCATAGAATACCTATTTTTAGGGCTCTGAGGCGAAACAGTCCGGGACTAAGTTGCGGGCACCCAAGTCCAAGGTACCTACTTTTTTGGGGAATCTGGGCCTCCTTCCAACACTAATAAGCCCTGTAACTTTTGTTTCCTGATATCTATTTGCAGAGGACACTGGTGCGAGCGCCCAAGTCCTAGAATTGCTCCTTTGTCCAACTTCTCTTCAAATCCTAAATCCCTGATGTCTGCCAAGCCTTCCTGCATCTCCACTTTTTCTAGATGTGACACCTATAACCTGCAATCACAAGACTTGTTTTGGGGGTTGTGGTGTTTAGAGGTTTGCCTCAGTCAAACCCCGGAGGACACTTAAGTCTCTGAACACTGTTGTTAGATAAAAAGGGCGTGCCCTTGTGAGACAGAGGCCAAAAACTAAAGTACTCAATGATAAAAACACAATGATATGTCACCTTGTAGTGAAGCTCTCATGGAGGAAGATGTTCTTCATGCCATGAGGAGATTGAAGCTCAAATCTACAAATATCAACACACAAAACACACGTCTTCTTTTGCAACACAATAGAAACCTTGAATCACCTTGAGAACACTTGAACATCACACTTGCAATCTAATTGCCATCTAGTTTACAAATGAATGCCTACACATGCTTATATATGCACCTACAAGGATTCCCGCCAAGATTTTAAAAATTGAACTTTACCATGTTTGCAAAAGAACCTCCAAACGGTCGTAAACCGACACGCAGAAATTGGGGTTGTCCCAAAATAGGGCAAGACTAGGGCGTGGGTGCCCAAGTTCTCCCCCTATTTTGGGTAGGGTATAGGTCAAGGGGTCCACCTAGGTCCCATTTTCCATGAAACCCAGGTCTCATTCCATCGAGATGCTAAAATAAGAACTAAAATGTCCTAAATTCACTCTAAAAACCCAGGACCTAAACCTTATGAGGGAAAATCCCCCAAGGAGACATTTTCCAATGGTACATTTAGCCCACACTTTAATTTATGTATGAATGTGAGGCACATACATGCATTAAACTAAGGTCAAAACCATAGTAAACACACCAAGCACGGAGAAGACATGCCAATCACATAAAAGACAGTAATAGGCACGCAAAACACGGAGAAGACAGTTACAGTCACACAGAACATGGAGTGGACAATCAATGTATAGAAGACACATAAATGCATGGAAGACATAAATGATATCTTTTCTTTTCTTTTTCTCATATATATGAAATGCAAATGCAAGTACTAGAAAGTAAACAAACCTCCCATAATACCGGATGCACTACCTTAAGGCGCAGGTCTCAATATATATGGGGTAACACACATGCAATACACGTAAAACCTCCCAAAATGCATGAAGCACTACTCAAAGGCACTGGTCTCTACATATGGGGCAACAAACACACCATACAAAACAAGCATGCCAAAACACACACACTTGAAGACACGGAGAAAACACGGTAGACAAGTGATGGAGTGTACCTATTTCTAGGTCCAACACCATCTCAGGCACATTATAGGCGCACATCGACGATTGCACTTCGCCACAACAATCACTAAAAACATGTTTAAAAGTTGAGTTAGTCACAAAACCACTCCCCACCTCCATAGAGGACTTTTGAAAATGATAGGATGATGCAATCTTCTCTGAGAAATACACCATCCCTGCCTCCGTAGAGGGCTTAATAAAAATGCTATGCTTGACATTTTGTCTCTGCAAAGGGCTTACATGATTGATTGATTGCAAATAGGCTCAGGATGCATGATGCACTACTCTGGGGTGCAAGTCTTTACATCTAAAGTCAAACACATTACTAACATCTATAACAGACAATTTACCTTAAATATGCCCCCACCTTAAGGTGGTTGATATCAGTTATCGATATCAAGCATGTTAACGTAGGAAGAAAACACACAAGGGAACACTAACTTTCGCAAATCCCATGCCTCATGGAGGTGACATGTACCTTACGATCACCAAATGTTCCCACAAACACATCCCTACAAGAAACATGTTAGTGTCTACAACATCATGATAAACAACAACATCAATGCATATGATTAACCACACAAAGAGCCAAGGTTATACAACGAATTAAAAGTTTGAGGATAACCAGGGGCTATATCATGAAGCTCTCTAAATTGAGTACCACCAAGGCTAGATTGGAAGGCAAACAAAGGTGCACGGAGCGACAGTATTGTTAAGGTTTGTAAATGTGATAGAAACATCATCAAATTCACTACGTGGAAAGCACGAGTTCTTCCACTAGCCAAGCGTAGGATAAGATATACAACCCGATCATCATATTAGGAACTAAGTCCATTTTTTGATTGCTCTTGAAAGGGACACTAGGTCTGCATCAGTATAAATGCTTGTCATCATCCGCTCGCTAGATGGAAACACTAGAGGAAGGGAAACAATAAATAAGAGGAGAAAACAAGTGTCTTAGGAAGAATCACGTAGGAGGGTGCCCCCAAGTCACCAACCACGATGCTATGTTCGTAAGACACAATACACAACAGTGAAATCAGAGAGAGCAATTTAGAATAATGATGATACAAATAGAAGAAGGGTCACAACAAAGGCAGTCTCCTGGTATCCAGAACCTTACAGGAGAATCCAAGGTCATTCCAGGAGGCCTAAACAACACATAACACATTATGGGGGAAGCATATTATGATAGAAATAAAAGTTTATAGATACTTACCTATAGGGTCTTCATATTATATCTTGGATCTTTTGAACCTCTTGGAGAGGTACTCGATCATGTTTAAAGCAAAATTTGAGTGGTTCTTATGAAAGTCTTGTTTATTATCATATGATGCTTGTTCATTAAATCCTTGTTTAAATAAGACTTTTTGTTGCTTATGAGGGGGAGAACTACTATTATTTCCAACTATTGATTTTTGTTTTGCTCTTTTCTAATTTTTAGTTAGTTTTCATTGGTGAATCTTTCTAGAATAGTAACAGGAATCATCCTGTACCATCTTACTCATTTGTATTGGTTGTTGTTCTTTCTTTTCTGATGCATTTTGATTATCTTCTGATCCATACAAGGATAACGGGGGAGGAACCTCAACATAAATTCTATTTTTCTAAGGATGTGGTGGATTATCCACTTGTTTCTTATCCACTTCAATCATACCCACAATTCTATCATAGTCCAAGTAATCATCCTTGTCTACTTCCACTAAATCTTGTTCCACCATATTATTTTCAGTATGTTTAGGAAAAGGATTAGTGAAGATTTGTAAATTTTGATTTAGCAGAGAAACCGACTTATTTCTATTATCATTCACACCCGTACCTTGATTACATTTGAATCAATAAGGTCTTGTTTCTCATGTTTAAGATGCATAAATCGTTCAGTGTCATCTCCTTGCATTGGATGATAATGAAAAAAGCCATTAGCATTGAAAGGTCCCTATTTGCTAGGGTCAATAGGCCTGATCTGGGGAAGTTTCAGAATGTTATTACTCAACTTGATTCATGATAGAATGATAGGACTCATATATCGGAGTAAACTTTATTGGTTGATAGAACGCTTTCTTTGGATTATTTGTAGTAGACACATTTGTATTCAGTCCATTGATCTTGATGAAACTCCTATTATTGTTCCTTTTAAAATTGTTTTGTGATTATCCACCCAAGGATTGACCAACTTGAGCCAATGAGTTTTGGTTTTCATATTGACTAGACAAAATTTGATAATCACAAAGAGCGGTGCATAAATGTTGAAAGGAGTTGTATTTCATCAAAAGAATCTTATCATGAATATTAGGTTGCAGATTTGTAATGAATATCTTTTGGACATCCTCATCTTTCATCTGATACTAAATTTGTGCATAAAGTCCTTGATATTGACTAATGAATTCAGTCAACTTTTCTTTCAGACCTTGTTTACATTGAACGAAATCAATAAAGGTAACTTGGGGTCCAATATTTGCTTGAAAATGTTGTAAAAATTAATCAATCAACTATGAAAAGGACTGTATTGAATTCAGAGGCAACGAGCAAAACCATTCTGAAGCAGTATCTTTGAGAGATCACAGGAAAAGTTTTGCTAACAAATCCTCTTCAAAATAAAAATCACTACAAATATCTGTAAATGCTGCCACATGAATATTACGATCACCTTTTCCACCATATTTTTCAAAGCGAGGAGTCTCAAACCTCTTGGGCATATGAGTTCTCAAAATTACAAAGGATAATGGATTACAGGCATGATATGTTGGTAGACTAGGCTATGAAGAATTTGTCAAATTTGTTACCTTTTGTTACAAAGCAGTCATGCCCTGTAAAAGTTGGTTTAGGATGGCATCATTGGGAGATGCGGTTTGTTGTGAGGAATTAGAACCAAGGTGAGGAGGTGATTGAGCTTGAGATACAATAGGTGGATGCTGAGAATATGTTAATGGCAGTTGGCCATAATGATAGGTGGAAGATGGTTGCGAGTATGTAATAGGTGGCTGGAAATGAGTGGAATAGATAGGTGGTTGAGAACAATTATGCATAGAGATCCCTTTAGGAACCAAATTCTGATAATTAAATCCCACAGCTTTGTAATTAGTGTCATTAGATACTCCAATACCTGTGGTAGCATTACTACAAGCATTCACATTAGTTGTAAAAGTGGATATTCCCGTAGTTGGTATAGGTATAGAAACTGGAGTATGAGATGGTGATAGAGTGTTATTTATCATTTGTGTACATTTGGTCACTGGCATGATATTGGTTTGTACAATATGTGTTGGACCATGAATTGAATTAACACCATCTTGTCCTTCTTTTATCAATTCTCTTATATTATGAATTGTAGGAACGACTTCTTCAGCTATTCTCTCATTTTCCATAGATGTTTGAAATTCAGCTAGGTCTTTATCCAACTTTTCTATTTTCTCATCAGATACATATCCTGTTGCCTCAATAGTGTTATCAACATCATGAAAATTTTGTTCTTCCATTGAGGTTGGAGGATGTATAGTATCTTGCACAATTTGAGTTTCTCCCTTTGTAAATAAGGTGTCCAAAGTACCAACTTCTTCAAAAGCACTAGATCCTATTAATCTTTTAATTCTTCTCAAAGGGATATTGTTTTTAGTACAACGTGTCATAAAGCTTATACAAAAGCATACACCACTCAAAGTAAGAGAACAAATCCTAAGAGAAGGATATGACTCAATGCCAATGAGTGGGACAAAGGGTGCTGTAAGGATTTCAGTTAAGGGCAAAAAGTTATATGTCTGATATCAGTCCAAAATAGAAATCTAATCACTCTCAACACACTCTTGATGCAAATCCAAGATAATGCCAAGTCAAAATATAGTGAAAATATGTCAAAATGAGCACTTTTTTCACCAAAATTCAATGCAAAAGAGCATAACAAAGCGTGTTGTGAGGAAAATGATGATGGAAAGAAAATAATATAATCAATAAGAGTCACTTTATGCAAAAAATACTCAACACAACACGATTGTATTGCCACTTAAGGTAAAACCCTAGTGAAAATATAGCAAAATATGCAATTTTTCACAGTTTTTCAATTCCAAGACCTAGAAAAAGGGGTTTTGTAAGGAATTTTATGAGGTAAAACAAACAATATCAGTCACCTCAATCCATGAACTTGATCACAACACGCTTGGACTGCAAACTAGGTCAAACCCTAGGGCAAAAATATCCAAAATGTGTAGTTTTTTACCAAATTTTCACTACAAGAGCCTGTTAAAAGGGTGTTGTGAAGATTTTTATAAGGGGAAAAAAATATTACCCTGATAACAGAAAAATAATGCCAAAATACCTTTAACAACACACCTACGGTGCAAGTTTAGAGAGTCGATAAGGCCAAATTTAGTGAAAATCGTTGTTTTTGAAGCCCTAGGTTTGAGATCTTGGGACAAAATTATATGTGAGTACTTTGAAGTCTGATTTATGATGAAATTGACTTAATCTCAGATCTGAAAATGATTTTCAAGCCTTAACATGTAAAATGCCCATACAAATTTAATGAAAATGCATCAAAATTGCTAGTTTTTGTTGAAATTTTCTATGTAAAAATGCAAATATTTTAAATCTAAATGCAAATTCACACTAAAATGCAAGAATACAGCCAAATGAAAATTTGAATGAGCCTCTAAAATTAGTAGAAAAATATGATAAAAGATTTTGCCTACTAACCCTAGATTTTGGAATTATTAGGTTATATAAAATTGTCAAAATTTCCACAAAGCCCTAGCAATTAAATGATGAAAATGCAAGGTAAATTTCTGATTTTTTATATTTTTCTATAGTTTATATCAGATCTGATGCAAAAATCATGAATTAGGAAAATTTAGAAAGAATTGATGCAATTTAGTAAGCCAAACAATGCAATTTTTTTGTATTTTTTAAAATTTTCAATTTTTTTGAAATTTTTTCAATGCAATGAAATAAATGACCAAATGAATGAATGAAATCAATCCAACTATGAAGACAAACACTTAGCAAGTTTCAATTTAAGTCCAAAAACACAGGTTCACCAAAATGTTTAGGGTAAAATTAGATTTTGTTAATCTTTGTTGTTTAGATGTTAAAACCTTCCTTTCCACTAAACATTGAAGGATCTAGGGTCGAGTGGTGAGCACTATCATACCCTAAGTCACTTACAAATGAGGGAAACTTAGATAAGGGAATTAATTATTAGTTTTTCCTTCTCTTATGTCCAATTGACCATTAAAACCCTAATTATACAACTATAACAACAAATTGATGAATAATGGAAAAAACTCTTGCAGACAGGAGTAAAATAACAAACCACAGAATACGTGTTTTCAGGGTTCTGAGGTAGGATAGTCAGGGACTAAGGTGCGGGCGACCAAGTCTAAGGTACCTACTTTTTTGAGGAATCTGGGCCTCCTTCCGACACTGATTAGCCCTGTAACTTCTGTTTCCTGAGATCTATCTAGGAAGGACACTGGTGCGAGCGCCCAAGTCCTAGATGTGCTCCTTTGTCTGACTTCTCTTCAGATCCTATATCCCTGATGTATGCCAAGCCTTCCTGCAACTCCACTTTTTCTAGATGCGACACCTGTAACCTGCAATCACAAGACTTGGTTTGGGGGTTGTGGTATTTAG
The DNA here is from genome assembly GCA_027924645.1 of Cunninghamia lanceolata. Classification (NCBI taxonomy): domain Eukaryota; kingdom Viridiplantae; phylum Streptophyta; class Pinopsida; order Cupressales; family Cupressaceae; genus Cunninghamia; species Cunninghamia lanceolata. Next base: position 962,580 of record BSBN01001584.1, on the reverse strand, counting down.
AGGTTTGCCTCAGTCAAACCTTGGAGGACACTTAAGTCTCTGAACACTGTTGTCAGATAAAGAGGGCATGCCCTTGTGAGGCATAGGCCAAAAACCAAAGGAATCAATGATAAAAACACAATGATATGTCACCTTGTAGTGAAGCTCTCATGGAGGAAGATGCTCTTCATGCCATGAGGAGATTGAAGCTCAAATCTACAAATATCAACACACAAATCACATAGGTCTACTCTTGCAACACAATAGAAGCCTTGAATCACCTTGAGAACACTTGAACATCACACTTGCAATCTAATTGCCATCTAGTTTACAAATGAATGCCTACACATGCTTATATATGCACCTACAAGCATTCTTGCCAAGATTTTAAAAATCAAACTTTACCGTGTCAGCAAAAGAACCTCCTAACAGTCATAAACCGACACCTAGAAATTGGGGCTGTTCTAAAATAGGACAGGACTAGGGCGTGGGCGCCCAAGTCCTCCCCTCTATTTTGGGCAAGGTATAGGCCAAGGGGTCCACCTAGGTCCCATTTTCCATGAAACCTAGGTCTCATTCCATCGGGATGCTAAAATATGAACTAAAATGTCCTAAATGTACTCTAAAGACCCGAGAGCTAAACCTTATGAGGGAAAAGCCCCCAAGGGGATATTTTCTGATGTTACAAAAATAAGGGGTAATAATGTTGGATTTGACCATAAAATTGAATACTACCTCTTAGATGGGATTCTATATGTAATAATAGAAATTACACAACCATAATTCCCTTTTGTTAAGTTTTGACACTCATTTTAGTGTTTTCCCTAGTTGTCCATTCTTACCCCTTTCTAGTCTATTTTCCCTCTTTTCTTTATCCTTTTCACCTTTCCATGTGTCTTGACCCTTTCCTGGGTCCTATTTTGTATCCCTATGTCATCCTTTCCTCCTTTCATGTGTCTTCTCCCCCCTTATGCTTCCTTCACACTTAAAGCTATCCATGTTTCTATTTCCAAGGTGATTGCTCCAAAGATTAAATGCTTTCTTATCCCCCCTTATGGAAATCTTATACTTCCACCATTTTTTCCATAACATGCACATTAGAACTCCAATTGAGCTTAAACTACTTCCTATATTGACCTTGTTTTGATCCTCTCTTCTTATGCATCACATAATACCTTCCTTAGGATATGGGCTAGTTGCACCCGTACAAAGGTAGGGGCATAACTACCCTACCTTCTCTTGGATCTAAAACATAAATGGAACTAATCCCAATCCAAATTGTTCCCACTTAATTAACAAAATTTGGTCTTAGAAAATATACAAAAGGAACCTTCCTCCTATCATTTTAACAACACACTCAAGTTGCCTCTTGAATATTGAAATATTTATTTGTTTGTTTGTTTTAATCCAAAGGTGAATAGCACCTGGAATACACACACACACACACACACACACACACACACACACACACACACACACACATATATATATATAAAGAAAAGATTACATAATAGAGGTATTACAAAATGGGCTTTTAAAGATCTCAAGATAGATCATTCAAGACCAAAAAAATAGAGAAACCCAAAACCAAAATTCTCTTGAACACAACAAGATATAGCTTTACATATGATAAACTAAGATAACACTAGGCACTAAACATGTTGTTAATTAATATTAATGTCCTATCGAACAACATCTTCATTGGCATTCTCTCCTTCATCTTCTTCAACATCATCTTGAGGTTGATTCTGGGGTTGAATGAGTAGCATAACAACATCAAAGACATCTTGAACCTGACTCGCAAGGGCATCTCCAATCTCATGGCGGTGAGCATTCAATGAGTGGTGAATTGTAACAGGGAAGACATTAAAGATCCTATGCTTAACCGCACTATAAACACAGTGAACAATAGACAAGTTTTGAATATCTAAGATTTTCAACAATCCTCCCACTTTGGCTTGTCACATGTTGAAGAGATCGTAGTTGGAAATAACATTATCAAACCCTTCCTCTGAAATCATGTAATCTTGGATAAAAGAAAATGTCACCCATTTAACAATATCAACATCTTGGACTGAATCCATGAGGTTAGATAGAAAGCATGAAATTACCTAGGAATAATATAGCATACGCGGTACTTCATCCAGGATTTCTCTGCCTGTAATTTCTCAAATTGCCTCTTCTTCATCAGGGTTGGAGAATTTGAATACCTTCGCTAGCATGTCTGAATCAAATCCACTAGAAATAGGGTATTCCCACTTGTGGATAACAAAGAACATCCTTTGATTTAGTTGTTGCTCCATTGGAAATGAACAAACTAGAATGAATAATGAAACAGAGGGACTGAATTTATTGTGAAGCTGCCTGATGAAGTGATCATGGCGATTGAAAATCACACAAGGTAGTATCAATGTTGCCTTACTTCATATAGCGTAATCTAGCTTACGGAGGGAGAGACTAGACATGAAAGGAGATTTGGCACATGCAAAACCAACCATCCGACCGCTAGGGAGAAAAGTAGAATGTCTTGGAAAAGAGGAACATTTAAGAGGAGTACCAGTTAAATCAATGCCATCCACGTTGGTAGCTGCCACATGCCATAGGTACCAGCTAGACATATTATGACATCCCAACCGCCACATAACCAAATGTAGCAATATCCAAGTTAGCAAAAGACACATGGAAAGAACACCTGCATAAACAAATGTTAGAAAAATTAAAAATTGAGCTTCTCTCTATCCAATATGACCTGCACTTGTTGGAAGCATTAAATATAGTTGTTATTTATATCATCAAACTCTTCAATTTGGTCACACCCCAAATTGGCTAACTCATCGGCATGATAGTTTCCTTCCCTGTAAGTACGGTTTACCATGAAAGATTCAAACTGTGAAAGAAGATGCCAACTTTCTTGAAGAATGTAATCAATTTGCCAATTTGGGGAGGATTGCTTTTGAACTGTATTTATAATAATAATGGAATCAACTTCAATGGACAAATTACACACTTTTGATTTTAAAGCAAGTCAAAGCCTTGCTATTAAGGTGTAGGCTTCGACTTCATTATTTGTGCAAACACCCAACTTCACAGCTTGAGCTGCAATCGATTCTCCCTTGCAATTATGGAGAACACATCCTACACCTGAAACTCCAAGATTGCCACATAAGGCTCCATCAAAATTAAGTTTGAGGAGATCATCAGGGGAGGAATCCAGGCTATCTTTGATCTGTCAATATTTTTCTATTTTTGGAAACATCTTGATAAAGGAAGTTTAAGGAGATTCCACTTGGAGACAATAGTAGAATCCCAGGAGGTAAAATTAAGAGTTGCAAGGCTAGATTTAAAAACCTAGGACATGACTAGTCACCACTTCTGATATTGACTTCTCAATATGAGCTAGAACTTTTGTAATGCTAGATTTATGCTTTCTAAATATTCTTTTATTTCTCTCAAGCCACATAGACTAGATAATAATTGAAGGGGATACCACCCATATAGAGGAAAAAGTTGAATCCTTGTAAAGAATGGGCCAGCTCCAAAATAATGAAAGCAAAGAGTTAGGGAGAGGAGCAAACTAGAGATTCTTTGAGCACAACCAACTCTAGCATTATGAGGAAAACTTACAATTTAGTAGGAGATGATCAGTAGATTCTTTTTCTTCATCACACAAGGGGCAATTAAAAGGTTGGGAAATGCCATGTTTTGATAGTCTTTGACTAGTTCAAATTATGTTCTTCAGCACTAACCACAAGAAAACACTTACCTTTGGTAGACATGCATTGTTCCAACACAAATGTAAAGGCCATTTGTCAACTTCCCCATTATTATTATTATAAATTAAGGCCTTGTACCCCTAACTCATAGTATAGTGTCCTGATTTTGAAGGAAGCCAAACAATCTCATCAATTATTGAAATATTTATTTGCTATCTTGAAGATTCAGATCCTTTGGGAATTGGTCTACTATTGGTACATCATCATAAAGATTTAGATCCCATTCATGCAACATTTTGATACCATGGAATAGATTTATGTGTTCTTATTCATCTCTTTCTTCATCTCATACCCTTTCTTCTTCCTCCCCAATTTCCTTGCCACCTCACATTATTTTCCCCTATTTTTTCTCTTTACCATTTCTTCACTCTTCAGCTCCATACCAATTTTGTCACCTTTTGTTTTGGTTTTACCCTCCATTTCCTTCTTCATATAAACCTTAGTTCCCTTCTTTCTATATCCTATTGGTAAACACATTAGAGTTTTGATTTTTTGTTTCAATTAGTGATAATGGAAACAACATATTGAAATCAAATTTGAAACAATGTGTGGCCTTTACATTTGTGTTGGAACCTTATTTGTTTCAATGGCCCCCCCATTGCCATCTACGATCATTAAGCCAATTTGGAACATTCTCATCCCAAGTTAAAAAAGTAGATTTAGATGGAGAGATCTTAGCACCTAAAGAAAGACAAAAGACTTCCATTCTTGCCTCGAATCTATCAAATTCCTACTTATTATTTCTAGGAAAAAGCATTGTCTCATCAACAAACTGAACATTAATCAATTTATCACCATTAGGTAAGGAGATACCTTCCAGTTGTCCTTCTATTAGTTATATCCTTAAGAGAAAATGAAGAGCTTCTGATGCTATAACAAATAGGGAAGGAGCAAGAGGGAACCCTTGCCTAATTGATCTCTCCACCACAAAAGGATGCGACAACTCTCCATTCACTTCCACCTAGGCAGAGGCATCATTAAATAATATTTTGACCATTCTACAAAAATGTTCAAGGAATCCTATGGCTCTTAGTATTTTCATAACAAATGACCACTCAATCCTATCATATGCCTTTTCAAATTGCAGGAGTAGAATACCAACACATTATTTTGTTTATTTAGCCCACTCAAGTGCTTCCCAACTTGTGATTAAATTCTCTAGGACATATCTTCTTTTATGAAACCTATTTGAGTGCTACTGATTATTCTAGGAAGACAATCTCTTACCCTTAATGCCAATACTTTAGGTAAGATTTTATAAGAAACATTTAGCAACGTTATAGGTCTCCAATTCCTAATGTTGGTTTTGTCACCAGCCTTGGGTAAGAGCTTGATGATCCCTCTATTTATTTCATTTACCATTATCACTATAATGTGGATCTATGTTTGAATTACCCATAAGGGGGTTGAATAATGTATCTTCCTCTTTTTACCTAACCATCTTGTAAGGTTTCCATTAGAAAAAAATGACTTGGAGGTGATTTACCAAATATTTTGTTTAAATTGGATAGGTAGGACAATTTGAAGAGGTGATTAGGACATCAACATGAACAATGTCAAAAAAATTTAGGTCATTTAAAGCCTATATAGTAGCACCCCTTGGTGCACTAAATAAATTCCCCCACTAAGGTAGGGACACAACTTCTCTTGCAAAAATATCAGTCCTATACTCAACAAATTAAACAAGGAGTTTTCTAACATCTCAAATAATTGTTGTTTCATTATTTTACTTTAAGTTTTCAATTAGATATGGGCCTTCAAATCTCTCATTTTCTCTCTCCTATTTGCATGCATTTCCTTTGTATTTTTACATTAGGTTTCAACATCTTATTCCTAATGTTTATCCCATTTTTGTGACATGTAGATGTTAGATCTAGGGCACACAACTGAGAGGGGGGTGGTGAATTAGTTGTGCAAAAACCTTGCTTCTATTTCAAACACTTGATTCTTCTTGTTAGTTAGCAGCATATCAATTAATCAATCATGAAAGCAAAAAGCATAAACACCAGAGAAGATAAACATCAACACATTAGACACCAAGATTTTTGACGTGGAAAACCTGGTTAAGGGAAAAACCATGGGGTGATTAACCCAAGGATTATTCTCTGTTAGAAGAATAAGAAAAATGCATGGCACATGCCAGTCAGGGCTCACTGCTTGAGCACACTGCTCACAAAGAGGCACACTATCTACAAGATCATAAGGATTACAACCTTGAACTAGAGAATGACATCTTCACCATGTCTGGATCAGTTCCATTTAAGCCTAAAACACTTCTGCTCTGCCTTTCACTTTTTCGCTATACCACACTCATCTGCTCCACACCACACACTTCGAAACGAACTCACAATCCTTTATTTATACAAGACATCGACTTAGGAACAATCATCTAAGTCGACAATCAACCATAAGAACATCCACAAGATGAATAACACATCCGGTCGGCCACCACAAGAACATTCGCAGGATGAACAACTCATCCGGTCGGCTAGTCTGAACAAGAACTTCATTTGGAAGAATATCTTCAATTCTAGGCTCTACCATTAATGCGGACCAACAACACAACCTCAACATGATCCAAGAACCTTCACAAGCCTGCCTGAATGACCAAGTACATCCGCACTTCCTCTGCTCATTGGAATCTCTTCTCTTTCTCATCTGGAACTTCAAGAACATAGTCTATCGCCACTGTCATACTGCAAGAGTTGCTTCCAGACCTCCAAACCACATACCAATCAAGATGACACATCACAAGGACATCCCAAACACTCTGTCCAATCCGCAGAATAGGACAATGCACTTCTGGATCTCACCGGACCTTTTTGTAACATTCTGTCATTCCGGAGCATCTCCCGGAACCGGTTCTACTTGATCGGTCACAACTTCTTCACATCTTCATGCGGACCTCTGAAATCTTAACTGGATCATCTCAAGACTCATATCCACAAACCCTTTAATCTGCATCCTCTAAATCTCAACCTATTAAGTACTTTTGCCTTTTTCTCATCACTGTTCTTCATTATTCCTGATTGAGACTAATTTTCTCAATATCCTCAGCACACAGCTTATTCAATCCTTCTTGTCAAAGCAATATGAGTATGTTGACATCAATGACAACACTGGTTCACCTCATACTTGCAACAATCTCCCCCTTTGTCATTGATGGCAACATATGATGTGAAAAACCATCAAGACAAGAACTTCTCCTTTCTGTCATAGCTCCCCCTATCAACAACAACTCTTCACATGTCTTCTCTTCCTTTACTACTCCCCCTTTGATCATAACCACTTGTTTTTCACATGTCTTCTCTCCCCGTTTGACATCAATGGCAAAGGGCTCATACTTGCAATACTAACACATCAGAATCATATCAGCTGCTCCCCCTTAGTAGCAGCTCCCCATCATCAATCCAGATCACAAGATATGACTGTGATATCCACCGGATTGATGCACATTAGTGCATCCTAGTTCATCTTTGGAGGGGCCATGACCCCTAACTTCTCCCTGAGATACTCAAAAGAGTCCTTGGGAAGAGGTTTAGTAAAGATATCTACAATCTGATCCTTCGAGGATACATACTCCAATCTAACTTCATCCTTGTTCTCTTGCTCTCTCAGAAAGTGAAACTTGATAGATATGTGCTTGGTCTTAGAATGCAACACCAGATTCTTAGAAATATTTATTGCACTTGAATTATCATAGAAAATTGTGATAGGCTCCTCATATTCTACTTTAATATCTTTTAGCATCTGCTTCATCCATAAGATTTTAGTGCAACTACCTGCTGTTGCAATGTATTCTGCTTCGGTTGTAGACAGAGATATTGCATCTTGTTTCTTGCTTAGCCAAGAAACCAATCTCTTTCCCAAAAAGAATGCTCCACCATTGGTGCTCTTCCGGTCATCCACATCTCCTGCCCAATCTGTATCTGTGTAAGCATGAAGAGAGAAATCATGATCTCTAGGATACCACAAACCATACTCCACTGTCCCTTTTAGATATCTAAAAATCCTCTTGATTGCCATAACATGAGATTCTCTAGGATCAGCCTAAAATCTTGCCACAAGACCAATAGCCTGCATTATATCTGGTCTAGTTTGAGTGAGATACAACAATCCACCAATCATTGATCTATACTTTGTCTGATCTACCTTAGGAGAGTCATCATCTTTGCTCAACTTACATCCGGTTGCCATAGGAGTGTTCATTGGCTTTGAATCTTCCATACTGAATTTCTTCAACAATTCTTTCACATATTTGGTCTGAGAAATGAAGATCCCTTTCTTTGTTTGAGTAATTTGCAGACCCAAGAAGAAATTCATTTCACCAAGCATAGACATTTCAAACTCACTTTTCATTTGATTTGCAAAAGTTTTACACATACTATCTCTTCCTCCAAAAATGATATCATCCACAAACACTTCAACAATCAAGATGTTTTCATGATCAATTTTGAAATATAAGTTATTGTCAACAGTAATTGTGTTGAATCCAATCTGCACAAGATGCTTATCCAACCTTGCATACTATGCTCTTGGGGCTTGCTTCAATCCATACAATGCTTTCTTCAACTTGCAGACCATATCATCATTATCAGACAATTAAAATCCATCCGGTTGTTCAATGTAAACTTCTTCTTCCAGATCACCATTTAGGAAGGTAGACTTGACATCTATCTGATATACCTTGAAGTCTTTGAAGGTAGCAAATGCAAGAAATAATCTGATTGCTTCAATTCTTGCCACCGGAGCAAACGTTTCTTCAAAATCAATTCCTTCTATTTGAGAGTAGCCTTTGCAGACCAATCTAGATTTGTTTCTGATCACTTCACCAACTTCATTTAGTTTGTTCCGGAAGACCCATTTGGTTCCAATCACATTCTTGTTTCTAGGTCTGGGAACAAGATCCCAACTACGATTTTTCTCAATTTGCATCAATTCTTCCTCCATTGCTTTGGTCCAGTTTTCATCATTGCAAGCTTAATTAATTGTCTTAGGTTCAATCTTTGAAATTAGACAACATTCATTTGAATCTTGAGCAATTCTTCTCCTTGTTTGTACCCCTTTGCTTTTGTCACCTATGATCTGATCTTCAGAATGATTTGGAGTTACATACCTTGGAATTTTGGGAGATTCTTGCACTACTGTTTCTTGATCAGGCTCATTTAGACACACCTCTTCTTCCTGATTTACCGGATTAGTCTGAATCTAAATTTTAGAGGAGGATTGAGCTCTTTCCACCAGAGAATCATTATGATCATCTTCATCATATTCATAGAATCTTGTGGGCTTCTTAATTCCTTCATCAACCTTCACATTTGTACTTTCTATCATCTTTCTCAATCTCTTATTGTAACACCGGTATGCTTTGCTTTGAGTGGAGTAACCCAAGAAAATTCCTTTATCACTTCTAGCATCAAACTTTCCTAGATCTTCATCTCTTTTGATATAACACTTGCTACCAAATACTCTGAAATATCTCATAGTAGGAGTTACACCAAACCAAAGTTCATAAGGAGTCTTACCGGTTTTGCTTTTGATTTGAACTCGATTAAGAGTGTAGACTGCAGTGCTGACAACTTCTCTTGAAAACATTTGGGGAACATTTGCTTCCATCATCATTGTCCTGGAAGCTTCCTGGATGGTCTGGTTCTTTCTCTTAACAACTCCATTCTGCTGTGGAGTCCTAGGGGCAGACAACTGTCTCCTTATGCCATGCTTCTCACAAAAGTCTATGAATTCACCAGATGTGAATTCACCACCTCTATCAGACCTCAGACATTTCAGTTTCAATTTGGTTTGATTCTCTACCATAGCTTTGAAGATTTTGAACTTCTCAAGGGCTTCTAACTTCTCTTTTAGGAAGGTAACCCACATCATCCAGGAATGATCATCAATTAATAACATGAAATATCTATCACCTTGCATACTCTTGATCCTTGTCGGACCACATAGATCAGTATGGATTAATTCCAGTAATATGGTAGTGGACTGATCCTTGCTTTTGAAAGAGACTCTGCTCTGTTTACCTAGCTGACATTCTTTGCACAAACTATTTGTAGGTTTCACCAATTTAGGAAGATCTCTTACAGCCTGAGTATTGCTTATCTTGATGATGTTATCAAAATTCACATGACACATCCTTCTATGCCATAACCAACTCTGATCAACTTGAACAAACAGACAACTTTTATTAGAACCAACTAGATGGAAGATATTACCTTTTGTTTGAGTACTGGATGCAATCTCAGTTCCGGAGCTTTCAAAGATCCTACATCTTCCATTCTTGAACCGAAGATCATAACCTTTGTCCACCAACTGACCAACACTGAGAAGATTGTGCTTCAATCCTTCAACATATAGTACATTACTGGTTTTTCTCTTTCCATCAAAAGAAATAGTTCCCCTACCTCTGATTCTGCTAGTGGAATTGTCTCCAAACCTTACCATTCCTCCTTTATACCTTTCCAAATCTAAGAACTTGTTCTTGTTGCCTATCATATGGTGAGAACAACCACTGTCAATAACCCAATCATCCTTTTCTTCAACTTGGGCAGCCAAAGCTCTTTCTACAACCTTATGATTGATAGATTCAGAGGATATTGAATCTTCTTCCTTGATGGCAATAAACACCCATTCATTTCTAGATTTGCTTCTCATTTCTGATTCATCATCTATTACTCCTTCATTATCATCTTCTTCATGAACATAATAGTAGTTCTTTTGAAACCTTTGTCTGTTAGTATTTGACCTTGCAAATCTTTTCGGACATCTTGAGGCAAAATGACCAATCTTATTGCAGTTAAAGCACTTAAAGGGTAGTTTTCCTTCATACTTATCGGATCCTCTTGGCAGTCTCTTTGCAATGAGGGCTTCAAGTTGAGCTATTTCTGCTTCTTCCTCTTCCATGTCTTTCCTTGCTTGATCATACCATGACAACTTCCTTGAAGAATTCTCTCCCAGATCAAATCTTTGTTTGCCTTTCACATAGGCACTGGCCTTGAGTGCAAATTCAGTCTTGGGGTGATCATCTCCAAACTCAGTCATTTCAAATGCAGCCACTTTGCCAGCCAATTGCTCTCTTGTGACAGTTGTATGCACTCTGAATTCATCAATGGCAGCAACCTTGATTTTGTAGGCAGCAGGAAGAGATCTAAGAATTTTGCAAACAATTTCATTTTCATCTAGAACTCCACCAACATTCCTAATTCCACACACCAGCTCATTCACTCTTGGCATAAAGGTAGTGATATTTTCATCATCTCTCATCTTCAATCTTTCAAATTTGCCTTTCAGACTTTGCAACCTTGCACTCTTGACAAACTCATCTCCTTCATACAAAAGTTCCAGTTTAGTCCAGATCTCATATGCAGTTGGTAGGTCAATAACATTTGAGAGATCTGAGTCATTCAATGCGCTTAGAAGAGCTTCTTTGGTCCGCAAATTGTTTTCAGCATCAGTGATTTCATTCAGAGTTGACGGACCACCCTATGGAGGTACATATGGTTTTGAAACCATGGCCAAGTATGCTTTTCCCATACACTCCAAGTGACATTTCATGCAACCTTTCCAGAGAGTGAAGTTGGAACCATCGAACTTTGGACTATCCTTCTTGTATGACAACATCCTGGATCTCCTCAAGCGGTTAAGCTCCTTTCAGAGGAACTTAGCTCTGATACCAATTCTTAGATCTAGGGCACACAACTGAGAGGGGGGGTGAATCAGTTGTGCAAAAACCTTGCTTCTATTTCAAACACTTGATTCTTCTTGTTAGTTAGCAGCATATCAATTAATCATTCATGAAAGCAGAAAGCATAAACACCAGAGTAGATAAACATCAACACATTAGACACCAAGATTTTTGATGTGGAAAACCCGGTTAAGGGAAAAACCACGGGGTGATTAACCCAAGGATTATTCTCTGTTAGAAGAATAAGAAAAATGCATGGCACATGCCAGTCATGGCTCACTGCCTGAGCACACTGCTCACAAAGAGGCACATTGCCTACAAAGAGACACACTGTCTACAAGATCATAAGGATCACAACCTTGAACTAGAGAATGACATCTTCACCATGTCTGGATCAGTTCCATTTAAGCGTGAAACACTTCTGCTCTGCCTTTCACTTTTTCGCTATACCACACTCATCTGCTCCACACCACACACTTCGAAATGAACTCACAATCCTTTATTTATACAAGACATTGACTTAGGAACAATCATCTAAGTCAGCAATCAACCATAAGAACATTCGCAAGATGAATAACACATTCAATTAGCCACCACAAGAACATTCGCAAGATGAAGAACTCATCCGGTCGGCTAGTCTGAACAAGAACTTCATCCAGAAGAATATCTTCAATTCCAGGCTCTACCATCAATGCGGACCAACAACACAACCTCAACATGATCCAAGAACCTTCACAAGCCTGCCTGAATGACCAGGTACATCCGCACTTCCTTTGCTCACTGGAATCTCTTCTCTTCCTCATCTGGAACTTCAAGAACACAGTCTATCACCACTGTGATATTGCAAGAGGTGCTTTCGGACCTCCAAACCACATACCAATCGAGATGACACATCACAAGGACATCCCAAACACTCTGTCCAATCCGCAGAATAGGACAATGGACTTCCGGATCTCATTGGACCTTTTTGTAACATTCTGTCATTCTGGAGCATCTCCCAGAACCGGTTCTACTTGATCGATCACAACTTCTTCACATCTTCATGCGGACCTTTGAAATCTTAACTGGATCATCTCAAGACTCATATCTACAAACCCTTTAATCTGTATCCTCTGAATCTCAACCTATTGAGTACTTTTGCCTTTTTCTCATCACTGTTCTTCATTGTTCCTGATTGAGACTAATTTTCTCAATATCCTCAGCACAGCTTATTCAATCCTTCTTGTCAAAGCAATATGAGTATGTTGACATCAATGACAACACTGGTTCACCTCATACTTGCAATAGTAGACACCTAGACTCATTGGAACTATTACCCTTGCCTTTGAAACTAAAAAAATCAAAAGTTTTGTTTATTGAGCTTATTCTTCATTTCCTCATCCACCATTTCTTTGCAAATTTTGGTACACAGGTCTTGAGCTTCTCTACACTCTACTTTATTGTCTTCATCCTTAAACAAGTTTTCATAAAAGCTCCTAAAGGCTTCCAAAATATCCTTCTTATTCTCCAAACACACCCCATTTTCCACCACCACATCAAATCTATGAGCAATGGGAACTCTCCAGGTGTTGATGGTCTTCCGGTAGAGTTCTATAAGGCCAACCTATCTTGGATTGTGGATGATTTATTTGATCTGTATATAGAAGCAATTGAATTGGAGACTCTGGGAAATGAAATAAATAAAGACATCATCAAGCTCTTACCCAAGGATGGTGAAAAAACCAACATTAAGAATTGGAGACCTATAACGTTGCTAAATGTTTCTTATAAAATCTTAGCTAAAGTATTGGCATTAAGGATAAGAGATTGTTTGCCTAGAATAATCAGTAGCACTCAAATAGGTTTTATAAAAGGAAGATATATTCTAGAGAATTTAATCACAAGTTGCGAAGCACTTTAGTGGGCTAAAGAAATAAAATAATGTACTGGTATTCTACTCCTAGACTTTAAAAAGACATATGATAGGATTGAGTGGTCGTTTGTTATGAAAATGCTAAGAGCCATAGGATTCTCTGAACATTTTTGTAGAATGGTTAAAATATTATTTAATGATGTCTCTACCTAGGTGGAAGTGAATAGAGTGTTGTCTCATCCTTTTGTGGTGGAGAGATAAATTAGGCAAATGTGCCCTCTTGCCCCTTCCCTATTTGTTATAGCATCAGAATCTCTCCATTTTCTGTTAAGGACAGAACTAATAGAAGGACAACTGGAAGGTATCTCCTTGCCTAATGGTGATAAATTGATTAATGCTCAGTTTGCTGATGATACAATGCCTTTTCCCAGAAATAATAAGCAGGAATTTGATAGATTAGAGGCAAGACTGGAAGTCTTTTGTCTTGCTTGAGGTGTTAAGATCTCTCCATCTAAATCTACTTTTTTGACTTTGGATGAGAATGTTCTAGATTGGCTTAATGCTGGCAAATGGTAGTGGGGGGACCATTGAAATAAAATAAGGTTCCTTGGTATCCCCTTTGCCATATGTCCGTCTCTGAAGTTAATGTGGGATTGGTTGTTTGCTAAAATTGAAAGAAAGTTAAAAAACTGGAACGAGCTTCATCTCTCCTTGGCTAGTAGAGCTCAGGTTTGTCAAAAGATTCTTTCAACCTATTCCATTTTTTACTCTTTTATGTGGCTCTTTGCTAACTATCAATTTAAGATCATTCACAAGATTATAAGGAACTTCCTATGGTTGGATGGCAAAGGAAAGAGCAAAAAACATTTGGTTAAGTGGGAGTGGTGTTGTATTACTAAATATATAGTTGGGGGGTTTGGGGCTCAAGGACTTGGGGATTCAGGGTATTGCACTTGCAACAAAATGTATAATCAGATCCTTGTTTGGGGAGGAGCCTTGGAAGGTTCTTGTTAGAAATAATATTCTCAAAATAACTCTGGGGAAAAATAGGTGCTGGGGGAAGTTCCACTTTCATGATGCCTTGCTTGGGGATTTCAAAGCCAAACTAGGGGGATCTTTGGTTTTTTGTAGTATTTGGAAAATTTGGGAAGTGGACAAGACTCTTATTGTGGATAGAGATGCAGTTAATTTGGAAAAAAAATCTATTTGAGGACATAGATCAATTTGGTGCAATGTTAAGCACAAGGGTAAGTTCTTGGCCCAACTTCAATGTTTCTCTGCCAAAAAATGCAACCTAAATGGGCTTTCTAAACTTTTAGATCTTTATGATAGAGGGTCCCCCAAAAAAATGGTTGCAAATTAAAGAAGACTTTGGTCTAAATGATAAGAACTATAGAACTTTTTCTACTCTTTATAATAATTTAATGTGCATGCTTCATTCTAGAGTAACTCTTGTGGATGAAGAATGTTCTGAGAATTTAATTTGGGTGGATGGGACTAATATTCTAAATGTGAAACCAAGATTGATATATAAGATGTCAAATTCTCAAGTGGTTTTCCATCATATTAGCACATCTTGGGGTGACACTTTGGGCCACAATGCATTGTCAAAAACCTTCCAATTGATATGGTCAAAAGTATTAGAACCTAAGAAGTCATGTTTTAGGTGGCTTTTAATTCTTATTAAAATGTTTATTAGCTATGATAAAACTGAATGCTCATTATATAATATTCTCGAAACTATTTTTCATATCTTTTTGTATTTTGTCTATGCTAAGATGATTTGGTTTTTTTTCATGGGCAGTATTTCTATGTGGTGTCCCACTGTCAGTAAAAATTGGAAAGAGATCTTGTGTGGTTAAGTAGAGGGTCTTAACAGAAGAGCTAATATATTTTGGTTTGTTTTTTCTACTGAAGTCTTATGGCTTATTTGGAAAAAGAGGAATGAGAACAAGTTTCAAGGCAGGGAGAGGGTACTCACTGAGACCTTTTATAGTCTCACCAAATTTAAATTCTTTGAGCAGGTAATGGTTGCTTTGGAGCTCTCACTAGACAAGTTCAAAGAAATGATGGAGATTGGGACCATGATATACAAAGAGGAAATTAAGGAAACTGACTTCTGTACAAGAAACTTGAGGAGATTTGATCAAAGGTTCTATAACGAGTACATAGATTTCTAGGAATTATATTGCAAATAACACCAAGTAGAAAAGGAAAAAAGTAGAATTGTACAAACATATGGAGAATACATGCTAAAATTTTAGCATAAGTATAGATTTGCTGAGGAGCTCACCCAAAATTGGTGTTGTACCAGGATTAGATTTATTCAATGATAGTGGCAACAGGGAGCATATCTGGGACTAGGATAGTGGTTGGGCAAATGATCAGTGGAATGAGTTGAAAAAAGTAAGATTAGAAGAGACCTATTATGGCACAAACCTAGATGGTAGCCAAGGCTATTACTATCAGTATGTAGAGTTTGGTGAGCATGAGGTATCAAAGTAGCATCAAAGGGGTTCAGTGGGGAATAGTGTAGATGGGAGATTCAGCAACAAGGAAGTACCTGTGGAACCAGAGCTAGTAGGTGATATCATGGAGTAGTAAAAACTACAGAAGGCTACACAAACATACATGCAAGTAGCAGAAGACTATACAAGTGTTTTGACTATGGAATACTATGATGGCAAACTTAAACAGTATCATAATGATTAGATTTATATATAACTTATGCTCTAGTACATACTGATGTTTTGAAGTCATGCAAAACTGATCGTATGTAATAGGGTATTGTCTATTGGATTGACTTTAGGTACAAAATTTTTGCTGTGGTTTTCTTGACCACAAGGATGTAAAACTCTTTATGGTTTGAATATATTTGTGCTTGATTTTCAATCTAGAAAAAAAAATTCAAAAGTTTGAACTTATTCTAAGCTAGGACATCGAATCAACACCCCTACACTAGCACAAACACATATCATATGGCACTTGCACTCCTACCTTCATGTAAATAGCAATTGTACTACTAATGTTACGAGTCCCTTTTTGTGCTAAGGAATGTAAATAGAAATTGTACTACTTGATTGAAATATAAAGAAATGCTGAAAGAATGCTGGAAATGAAATATTGCAAACATAATTGAATTATTTCAAGAGTAGAACAAAAAAGTGGAAATGAATAGGAACTTGATATCAAGAGGACAAGCCCTTTGCTAGGGATGATAGCACATTGTGTGGACATCTATGCGTTTCACTATAAAAAATACAAAATCATAACTTTGTGTCACTTCTAGTCACATGTATAACACAACACAAAATGAAATATGATACCAGGAGCTTCCAAGTGACAAAAATGAACTAAAATTGTAGAGGAATGGACAATACAATTCTAAATAAACAAAATGAATAATAGAAATGAAAGGGTTTGAGGAGAGAGATAAAAAAACTAGTAAAAAGGAATAGAGCTTCCCACTCAAATTTGTAACCTGCAAAGAAAAGGAAAATTGTTGGGGTTGTTTTGGGGTTTTTCCTTCAGGTAAAACCCATGTTTTGGTATTTCTACCTCCACAACAACCATGATTGAAAATATGGAAATAAATGTGTGAGATGATATTTTCTATGTGTGTATAGAAGGAATACCAACATTGACAAACAATTTATAAATATAGAATAAAACTAATTTACTCAAGCATGAGAGCAAACTAGTGTGATTGATTAGAGGAGAGAAAGGATGATGGAGATAACCCACACACTTGCAAAAAGAAAACTAATGGATTAAACTACAAATGAATAATAAAAGAGGGTAAATGGAACTAAATCACCTAATGAATATGATGCAGAGGCATCCACACTAAAACCTTGACATACAGCATGTATGTCTACAACCCATCATCATCATCATATTTTCTGTTAACATTGTCAGCATCATCATATTTTCTCTTGCCGACCGATATCCTCCTGCAGACAAACCTTCGACCTTTCGCCTGTTAGCAGCATCATCATATCCAGCTATCGGCAGCATCATCATATTCGGCAAGCGCAATCATCCTCCTGACGATCACTGTTCATCTTACCGCCAACCTCTATCTGCAGCATCATGATGTTCGACATCATCTTCATCAGCAGGATATAAAATATCTGGTTCCTCCCATATATCCTGATGACGACACTCTCATGCACCTTTCCTTTAGACGCTTACGTCACCCTGATCTCCGACCTACTTAAACAAGCAGCATCAGGACATGACTTATCCGGTCATATTGAAACATCCTGATGATGATACTCAACTTTATACTGATGATGAATATTCTGCCGAATATCCTCCTCCCGATCCACTTAACTTCTCAATGCCTTATGCCGATACCAAAACACTTATGGTCAGCAGGATAAACCTTTATCGGGTGATATTTCAGAATGTCCTGATGACGATTATCCTGATGATGATGACGTCATATGCAGTTCCTTCAATATCCTGCTGTCGACCAAACTTAACATTATCGGCCCGCGATGATTTTATCAACCCGATCGACTAACTTATGCCGATATACTCTTCCTCGGCAACACCTTGTGATGATCACCCCGAAATGCATTCACCTTATGCAAACAACTGTATCATGCTCACCTCCATCTACTCGGATGACGCCTGAAGTAACTGCAGGATATACACAGAAATATCCTGATGATGCTGTTGCGACAAATTTCTAACCTTAGTAAATTTCGATCCGCCGAACCTCCTGAGGTGACCCGATCTGCTTCCTGGACAACTTTCCAGACTCGAACTACCAGCACGACCTAGCACATACCCATGCTAGGGTTCTCAACACCTCTCGACGACGATCCTGCAAACATACATGCGAACAAACAGAAAATGCAAACTAAATCCTAAACTATTGTACATAGCCATTCCACCAATTTGATGAATCAACCGGTGGAATGGATCAGTGAATCCATGTAACCACCAGAACAGCAACTCGATTACACAATGGAATCCAAACAGAAAATTGACACAAACAGGATCTCTTTATTGATTTCAAAAGATGCAAATACAGTACTCTGTCTCACTCTGAAATCTAACTCCTCAATCTGTATCTATCTCTCTATCTCAATCTGTCCTAAGACCAACCGATCCTACTGCATAAATAGGAACTGCTTGCGAGTACTACCACTCGATTCCAAGCGGCTGGGAGCTTCCAAGCGGCTGGGAGGATCCAACTGAACTAACAAACTATACAGTTGTCATCAGCTGTCATAACAAACTACCTAAAAATAGAAAAGCACGGTCAACTTGGACCTTATTACATGCATTGGTCTTATAAGACCTTCTTGGAAACATTAACAAGACCTATAACAAACTAACTGCCTCATGGAGGCCAGCTGTCAGGTAGGTGCTCCTGCACCATACTCCCCAACAGAAAAGAACTCATGTCCCATGAGTTAGGTTGTGGAAGTCCTCCACCTTTACACTTTGCCTTTGCAGTGTCTTGACCTGTTCCAGCTTTGTCCTCTGCTGGCTCTCGGCTGCTCCAAGACTTCTGAACTGTAACTTGCTTTCTTGCAAGTAAATCCTCATGCCTGTCAATGTAGGTCCTTCTCTCACATACCTTGTGTTTGTCAGGTTGTTTTACCAGAACCTCTGTCTGAACTGCCTCTTGAACTTCTGTAATGTTCAACTCTGTCTTTCTTTCAACCTTTATAGGACAAACAATAGTCCCAACTATGACAACATCCTTGTCATTCCTCTCAACTGGTTGCTGTTTGCAAACCTGTTGCTGAACCTGCTGCTGACCTCTGTCAGTCAAAACTGAAACTGTCTTCAAACTGTTGTCCTTAACAACTTCTTTCCCTGCAATGTCCCCAACTGCCTTTATGCCTGCTCCTATAGGCTTCTGCACAAATTCCTTCTTTCCCACTAAAATGATTTTTGCTGCCTTCTGTACTACAGCTGCTTCCTGTAATGGCATCAACATAATAGTTTTCCCATCTTTTTTGATGGTGTAGGTATTAGTATACCCATCATACAGTACCCTCCTATCAAATTGCCATGGCCTACCCAACAGTAGGTGACAACATTCCATGGGCAAAATGTCACACAAAACTCTATCATGATATGCTCCAATCTGAAAATCAACATATGCCTGTTCATAGACAAAAAGTGATTGACTATCACTCACCCAAGATGCCTTGTAAGGGTGTTGGTGTGGAATCCTTTCCAAATTTAGTTTATCCACCATTTCCTGAGATACCATGTTATCTGTTGAACCAGTATCAATGACAACCTTACATACTTTACCTTTGCTGTTGCATGTGGTCTTGAAAAGAGCTCTTCTTTGCATCATATCCTTTGATGTCTGCAAACTAGTTCTCCTTAGCATCAATGCTTCTCCCTCCTCAGGATATCCATAATTGTCAGGAACTCTATCTTGATAAGTGTTTAAACTTTGTACACATTCCTCTACTTTCTCTTCTTGCACAAGTTGTACTCTCTTGTCATTCGTTCTATCATTTCTGGATGATGAACCCTTGTTTTCTGGACATTTGAAAAATGGATGACCAAACTCACCACAGGTGTAACACTTTCCTAAAAATGTAGTAGAACCTCTACCACTTCCAAATCTGCCTCTATTACCTTTCCATCCACCTCTGAAATCAGACTGTCCCTGTCCTTTACCAGTGTCTTCTTGACCCTCATTGGTTTGCCTTGTTGTAGGGGCTAATCCTCTTCCCCTCATATTGCTGCCTCTTCCTCTCATGGACTTATCTTGTCTCCTATTCATCTTTTCTTCAATCTTGATTGCCATTTGGTAACAATCCTCCACACTCTTAGGGTTAGCTAAAACTAACTCATCCTGTATGTTCAATCTCAAACCAGCCAAGTACCTAGCCACCTTTTCTACCTCATTCTCATGATGACCAGATCTCATACTCAACTTATAAAACTCCTCAGTATATGCCTTCACATCCATTTCCTTCTGCCTTAAAAATTGCAGCTTCTTAAACATCTGAATTTCATAATCCTTGGGCAAGAATTTACCTTTGATCCTTGCTACCATTTTATCCCATGAAGTGATCTTTGACCTTCCTTGTTTCCTTCTCTCAGATTGTACATAATCCCACCATACCAAAGCATGACCTCCTAACTTGGTCTTTGCAATCTTTACCTTCTGATCCTCAGCAACATCTTCACATTCAAAGTGATTATCAAGTGCAGCAATCCAATCCAGTAACTCATCTTCATTCAAACTTCCATTATACTTGGAAACATCAACCTTTACCTTAGGTTTATCACTCTGCACTGCCTTTAACAGTTTTGCAAATCTCTGGTCTTCAGCATCCAGATCTTCAGCTACCTCTTCATACTCTTCAACAGCATCTTCATCTTCTTCTGATTCACTGTCGTCCACTTCCCTCTTTTTGTTCTTCTCCAAGGCTACAAGCCTGGCTTGAAGTGCTTCAGCAAGCTCCTTCATCTTCCTCATCTCTCTGGCATGTTTTTCCTTCATCTCCTGCAACTCCCTTGCAGTACCATTACCTTTCGGAGGCATTTTGTCAACCTCTCACTCCTCTACCTCTGTCTTTTCAGTGACAGAATCAACACACAACAGCCCAGACCTTTTGCTGAGCTCTGATACCACTATGATGCAGAGGCATCCACACTAAAACCTTGACATACAGCATGTATGTCTACAACCCATCATCATCATCATATTTTCTGTTAACATTGTCAGCATCATCATATTTTCTCTTGCCGACCAATATCCTCCTGCAGACAAACCTTCGACCTTTCGCCTGTCAGCAGCATCATCATATCCGGCTATCGGCAGCATCATCATATTCGGCAAGCGCAATCATCCTCCTGACGATCACTGTTCATCTTACCGCCAACCTCTATCTGCAGCATCATGATGTTCGACATCATCTTCATCAGCAGGATATAAAATATCTGGTTCCTCCCATATATCCTGATGACGACACTCTCATGCACCTTTCCTTTAGACGCTTACGTCACCCTGATCTCCGACCTACTTAAACAAGCAGCATCAGGACATGACTTATCCGGTCATATTGAAACATCCTGATGATGATACTCAACTTTATACTGATGACGAATATTCTGCCGAATATCCTCCTCCCGATCCACTTAACTTCTCAATGCCTTATGCCGATACCAAAACACTTATGGTCAGCAGGATAAACCTTTATCGGGTGATATTTCAGAATGTCCTGATGACGATTATCCTGATGACGATGACGTCATATGCAGTTCCTTCAATATCCTGCTGTCGGCCAAACTTAACATTATCGGCCCGCGATGATTTTATCAACCCGATCGACTAACTTATGCCGATATACTCTTCCTCGGCAACACCTTGTGATGATCACCCTGAAATGCATTCACCTTATGCAAACAACTGTATCATGCTCACCTCCATCTACTCGGATGACGCCCGAAGTAACTGCAGGATATACACAGAAATATCCTGATGATGCCGTTGCGACGAATTTCTAACCTTAGTAAATTTCGATCCACCGAACCTCCTGAGGTGACCCGATCTGCTTCCTGGACAACTTTCCAGGCTCGAACTACCAGCACGACCTAGCACATACCCATGCTAGGGTTCTCAACACCTCTCGATGACGATCCTGCAAACATACATGCGAACAAATAGAAAATGCAAACTAAATCCTAAACTATTGTACATAGCCATTCCACCGATTCGATGAATCAACCGGTGGAATGGATCAGTGAATCCATGTAACCACCAGAACAGCAACTCGATTACACAATGGAATCCAAACAGAAAATTGACACAAACATGATCTCTTTATTGATTTCAAAAGATGCAAATACAGTACTCTGTCTCACTCTAAAATCTAACTCCTCAATCTGTATCTATCTCTCTATCTCAATCTGTCCTAAGACCAACCGATCCTACTGCATAAATAGGAACTGCTTGCGAGTACTACCACTCGATTCCAAGCGGCTGGGAGGATCCAACTGAACTAACAAACTATACAGCTGTCATCAGCTGTCATAACAAACTACCTAAAAATAGAAAAGCACGGTCAACTTGGACCTTATTACATGCATTGGTCTTATAAGACCTTCTTGGAAACATTAACAAGACCTATAACAAACTAACTGCCTCATGGAGGCCAGCTGTCAGGTAGGTGCTCCTGCACCAGAATACAAGGTGCAAACTACTCAGCTGAAGATAAACCCAGCAAGTAGTGGTCCCAAGAAACCCCACAAAGAAGCTGCAAATTCTCAAGAAATCTAACATAAGCTTGTATACAACAACACAGCCACAAAAATCCTTGAGAATATCAAATAGAATGTTGCTTGCAAGCATAACAATAGAAATAGCTTCATAGATTATCCCCGAGTTGTAGAAGAGAGCCAAAGGAGAGTTTAAAATATTGCTTGACAGTGAAAATAGTTATTTTCAAAATAAATGAATGAGAGGGACAAAGAAAGGACATGTCAAATAAGGTAATTTAAGAGAACAGAGGCATTACAAGGAATACTTCACATCACAAGACATGGCCTGTAATGCCCATAAATAGTCACTTGGTGCCACATAGACGTGGGATGCTAGTGCGACATCCAAACATCCACACTAAGCACTAGCATCCAAGTGACTCTATCTCTTGGTTGTTGAACACCCAAAATACCGAGAGGGGGGGTGAATCAGTATTCTCTAAAACCACTTAATCATTTAAACATTCATTCCACATAGCATACTTAATTTGCAGTAAGAAAGGAAAGCATGAAATCAACCATTAAAGCACATAACACATGAACACCAGATTTTTATGTGGAAAACCTAGAAAGGGAAAAACCACAGTGAGGATTAGCTCACAATATATTAATAATGCAACTAGTTAAGGTTGATACAATTGGTGGACTCACTATCCAAAAGAGAATGCTCACTGTAGGTGGCTCACTTCCAAAGAACTCACTGTCCTGAATAGAAAGAGATAGAAGAAAGGATGGTTCACTGCCAAAATATGAACTGCTAGTAATTTATCTGACTTATGCTAAATATACAGTTCCACTAAGGCTTAGAATACTGACTTAGCACACTTCATCTTCACCACAATCTTATCTTATCCTTCTCTGAATTATATTTCACTCACACACACTTATCTCTTCCACATCAACACACACACACACATCTACACAAGAATTCAATCTTGTTTATATACTGCAATCAAGCAAAACATCAAAAGGGTCAGCAAAATAGATATATTATGTGACTTCTTGACCTGTTGGCCCAAAACTCAACTCTATATGCTTTGTGGATAGAACCAAAGCATGTAGCACATTTAGATAGGTCAGCATAACCTATTTTTACTCCCATGACTTTTTTCCATTCATGAATCGACTCCACACAACTTCAACACCTTTAGGTCGGCTCAACTAGTGAAGTAGCAATAGCATGAACTAATTGTTAGTTCAGAACTCAACATGCAGACCAAAAAAATGCTTACCACTTGGAGGCAACACACTTTTGACATCCATAAACTTATCCTCAAATCTGCATAGAAAAACATTCATCTGCGGTGGAATGCAGAGCATTCCAATATGTCATTAGTATTATCATAACACTGTCATTATAGAGTCCGATACTTTATCAATTCTACCTTTCACTCCAGAGGGTTTCAAGGCTTGAAACTTTGGATTTAGACTCCATTATTATGCACCAACAATACCTTGCAACTGCATAGTAAGATTCTTCATAGCAGAGGAGTGTGGACCAAGAAGCTGGTTCCCTGAATATTGGAGACAATACATTCTAACTTAGACAAATTTACAGAGTGATTGGTGCATTGGTCTTCTCTGAACCAACATGACTACATCTTTATTCTTTGTTGTTCTCCTACACATCACACTTAACAATCTCCATATCACACTTAGTAACTTCTCCAGATCAACACTTAGATGTATTCTCTTCCATATCATTCTTCGGAGCAACACAACTATATCCTTACACTTTGTTGCCATTCTCTGAACCAACACAACTATGTATCTACACTTTGTTTCCATCAATGACAACACTACTCACTATCATGCTCATAAACCTCTTCATCATCATACATATGTTGCCAACAATCTCCCCCTATGTCATTGATGGCAACATGCACCAAAAGTTATCCACCTTTGTCATTTATGACAAAGGAACTACCTATACATCTTCAAATCAAAACCTCTTCCGCTATCTCAAAACTAATCTTGCTTTTCTATGTACATACTCCCCCTTATTGTTTTACTCCTATACTTTAATATGTAGATCTAAGTATCAAAATTGTTTCTATCTATCCACATATGTACAAGAAATCAAAGTATGAACCTTATTACTTGCTGGGAAGAATATCCTTGTATATATTCTTTAGTAGTAGTACTGCAGAGGCCCAATGTGTCTTGGCAGAGTTGAGAATTTGTATCTGTCCATTAATTTGAAAGAGAAAGTCTTCTGATTCAACTGATACAGGTGTAGCATTCATCTGTCCAACCTTATCAGCCTCCTTCAACAACCCTATCAGCACAATCATCTTAAAAATGACAATCTCCCTTAACTGACTCATCTGATCCTTAATCAACTCTCTTTGATTCTAAAGTTTCTTGATAATTGCATGAGTCTTTTCAATTTCAACCCTTATATTTCCATTGTTATCCTTTAAGGGGTCATATATTCTGGAGATGTTTGTTATCTGTACTTTAGGGCAATCAATCTTGTCTTTTATATCTTTTGTAGTTATAGGCCATGATAAGAAAAAATGATACATTACATTTGCATCACTCAGGGCATTTTGAATACTCTTTACACTAATACTCAATAGACTGTGTGCCTTCGAACACTTTTCTAATATATATATTAGTCTCTTATTGTTAATCTATTCCATTACTCTCGTCTCATCTTCCTTTTCTAAAGATATAGAGTGACTGTTGAGGGACTCTAGTAGATGTTTCATTTGTTGTGCAGGGGTCAAGGAAATATCTTTCTTTGTATCTAGTAGAATTTTATCAAGGGCTTTCATTGCTTCCTCTAGAAGCTCATTTCGTTCTACTTGTGATTGTAGTATTTCTTCCTAAGTAGTAGCTTGAAAGATGGTTCCAAGTTGCAATTTCTTAAGTGGAGAGATATTTGACAAATTGATTTGTCCATCCAAAGATGGCAATTGGAATAACTGAGGGGAGAATTTGTCAAGCTGCTAAGCCAAGAAGTCTCTGATGGAGTCTATTGGAGAGACTCTGGAAAACTCACCTTCTACTATTCTTCTTCTCTTCATCTTCTTTGTTGTCTGGAGGAATAGAGGCATTATCCATAGTGTTTCCTACTTGTTCATTTTCCTTCATGATAGTCTCACTCTGTTATCCTTTTTCTTCATCTTTCTTCTCTTCAAGAATCTCCTTTTCTTCAACATTCTCTATATTCTTTAGAGGTGGATTGACAACACTCTAATCCTTTGCATCAATGTTCACCGAAGGAGATGGCACATCCTGTTATGTTAGAAGATCTTGTTATGTACTAGTTGCTGCAATCACATCATTTTTATCTGGAATGTCATCAGCCTTTTCTCTTTCCTCAGAAGAAGACCCTTATTCTATTATATCAATTTTCATTTCCTTTAGGATATCTGTAGTTATTCTCAGTGTCTCCTTTTCTAACCTCTTTATTTCCTCTTTGTCACTGGACATTAAGGTATTCAATCTCCTTTTTGTTCTAAATTCTTTGGCTAACCTTTGAATAGCCTTAGTCTTTTCTTAACCAGAAATTAAAGGACAAATTTTCCTAATTGCGTTATTTCTCATTTCAATATCCTTATTCATGGCTTCATCTCTTCTCTTTGTTAATAAACTAGCAAGACTATTAGGTAATTGATTAATAATCTCTATTAATCCAACATTGAAAGCATCCATGTACTTGATTATTGTTGTTTCAATGATTGATTTGTCATTTGAGGATATTTCATCTACTACTTCTTTTAGATTTCTATATTTTGTTATGGAACTGACAATAGCTTCAAGTTGCAGGGGTGGAGGACTTGATTCCTTTGACTTCTTTTTCTTTCATTTTCCCTTAGGAGACTCATCTCCTTTCTCTTCTCTTCTTTTAAGAAGGAAACCTTCCTTTTTCTTTTCACCTTCTTCCTCACTTCCTATGTCAATAGTATCAATTATTACTTTCTTGGTGCTTGTTTCTTCTTCAAAGGTTTGAGGCCCTCTTTTCTTCTTTTGGACCAATTTAGGTCCTTCTCCTTCTCCCTCTTCTTCATCATCATCATGGCTAATGTATTTTTCCCTTGTAGCTTTTTCTTTTACCCTTCTCTTCTTGGGAGGTTGTTATTGCATAGAGGCACTTGAAGATGTTTTCTTTGTAGAAAATGTAGCTCTGGATGCTTTTAGAACAGTAGGAGTAGAAACAGAAGTCCTGGTGGACCTTCTTGTGCTAGGAGACTCTTCTAGAGCAATAGTTGTGCCTTTGGATTTCTCCGCAAGGCCCTTTAGTGAAATCATCTCCTCAACCTTAGTCCTCATTTTCTTAACATTTTCTTTTATTTCTCTCTCCTGGTGCTTCAAATGCACTTCAATGGATTTCTCTTCGTAGGTTCCAAATCTTTTTGTAAAGGTATCTCTAGGTTTTCTTAGCATTAGGTCTGCAAGACTTGTAATTATATCTCCTACAACCTCATACCCCATCTCCAAAATCTAGATTGTTCTAGGTTCCACAGCTTCCATATAACATTCATCTTTGTTAACCGTAAAGATGATGTCATCCTTGTATTTCTCCACTATCCTCTTTGGGATTCTTTCTCTAGCTTGCATGTTTTCTTGGAATGTTTTGAAGAAACCCCATAATGCATCTTTCTAGGTTTCTAAGCTACCCAATCTTCTTATATGATCTCTAATTTGCACTACTGCTGGAACATGTCCAAACCATACGATGTTCTTTGTGCCATGAATTTCTCTAAGAAAGTAAAATAGTAAGCAAATAATTAAAGTACCGAATTTGAAGGGGTACTTGGAGTCTTTTGTCTTCTACAGGTTCTCAAGAAATTATCATCTTATCAATTCACACAAGTCATAATCTACACTGTTCTTAACCATATCATATGTTATGTAAATAGCAGTTGTAGAGATAGAGTTCTCTCTATTAGTGAAGTATATTTTTTATCTAATCATCATTGATGCATACTTCATAGTAGGGTCCTCAATACCATTTACGGTTAGGTCTCTCTTGTCAAACTTTGCTTCAGTGAGTTTCACCACCACATCATTTTTCATAGATTTCAGTGCCAGAACTGTTCTAGTGGAGCATAACCCTATCACAACCCTAATGGCTTCCTTTCTTATTATATGTGGAAGATCCAACCACATAAATTTATCACGAATGTAGCTCAATACAT
Organism: Cunninghamia lanceolata; assembly: GCA_027924645.1. Taxonomy (NCBI): domain Eukaryota; kingdom Viridiplantae; phylum Streptophyta; class Pinopsida; order Cupressales; family Cupressaceae; genus Cunninghamia; species Cunninghamia lanceolata. The sequence goes on along the minus strand of BSBN01001584.1, from coordinate 934,881 downwards.
ACTTGACCCAAGAATCCTCATAACATAAAATAGGAAAGTCATTCTAGATGGAACACATCCAATTTCTTCTCTGTCAAACCCTTGAATTTGGTATTTAACTCAAATTCATCATCAGTTAACTCATTTACCCATACTTCTCCCAATTTAGCATGGTTATATTCTTCCATTTTTGTGTGGATGTACATCCTCACATCCTTTGTGTGTAATTCACCATATGGAATGCTAGAAAAAGTATTGTCTGGATTGGTTTCCATAGATTTAAATAGATGTCGTTTAAATTTAGGGCGAGGTCGGTCCACTACCTCTACAACTTGTGGGGTAAACATCTTCAAACTAAAACTAAGAAACTTAGGGAAAAATAGAAAACTATAAAAACCTTTTAATCACTTCCGATTAGGGTTTGATTAGCTCCTCCTTGCTCTTTCACTTTCTCTCTTCAAAGTTTGATTGCAAATGATCTTCTTGTTAAGTGAGATTGCTTAAAAACCCCCTTTTGCAAAACCATATTTGCATTCAATGCACAGATTGATAAAGTTGTCAAAGCTTCAACTGTGATACATAGTCACCTTCAATTGCTCTGCAATCTTCCACAATAAAACATTTTTCACTGGTGTTTTCTCCAATAGGTCAAGCATGTCAACCTACACCACATATCCACATGCCGAGAGTGGCAGCATCATATCTTTGGTAGGGGCTTAAAGTTTATCTGTTAAAACTCCCCCTGAGCCAAAGCTTTCTACTTAGTTTCTAGAGGAAACATCTACACTAGAGACTAACATAGCCTCATCATTCACTTTTATTTCTTCTTTCTTTTTCCAGACCTTATCTATTTCTTTCTTCATCTCTACTGGATCCACATTCTTCATTGGATCAGTCTTTACTAGATCAACCTTCACATTCTTACTTCTACAAAATTTAGCAATGTGACCTAATTTGTTGCATTCATAACATCTAGCATTTTGATTATCCTTCATTCTGGAACTGCATTGATTATCCTGGAACTGCATTGATTATCCTTATGCCCAAATTCATTGCAAGTATAATAGTAACCATTGAAAGATGAAATCATCATACCCTTATTGTAACCATTCATTATTTGATTTTTGCATTCACTAGCTCTAAGATCAATTCTATGACATGTAAAACATTGACTAGAGAATGATTGAATATTTTGATTCATCTTGCTTCTATATTCCATAGCCTTATGTATGAATTTATTGTAAGAGTAATAGTAGCCAGAGTACCTTTGTGCATCTGGTTGTCTGATAGGTTTAGCCTCTTGAAGTTTTTCTTTTGGTTCTGGATTTGTCTGCTATTACCCTTTTTGACTACAACCTTCTTCTTGTTATTGTTCTTCTTCTCAACATTATTTGCCTTTGAACTTTCACCTTTTTCAAATCCTAATCCTTCTTTATCCTTAGGAGCCTTTTGATTTGCAATCATTTCATCAAGAGGGTGAAACTTTTCTTGAATTTGTCTTCTTGAACTTTTGCTTTCTCCATCTCTGTCTTTAGAATCACAATTTCTTGTTCAAGCCTTAAGCATTCTTCAAGTTTTCCTTTCAGTTTTTCATTTAGGAATTCTTCAACTCTTTTTCCTTCCTCAACTTGTATTTTCAGACTAGTGATTGTGTCATTTGATTGATTAAGTTGTTAATTTACTTCCTTGTATCTTTCTTTGAATTTCTTGTTTTGCTTTCTCAACTTCTTGATGCATTCATCTGCTTCCTTAATATTTTATTCTAGATATTTTTTCTCACATTAAACTTTTTCTGGATCTTCAAGGGCTGATTTAAATTCTCCATTCATGTCAACTATGTAGTCTTCTTCAGTAAATCCAATAGTAGGAATTTCTGCCATAGGGATAGGATATCTCCTAGTTTCCATGCGTTCACACTTCATGATCTTCCTCAAGCGGTTAAGCTTCTTCCAAGGAACTAGGATCTGATACCAATTGTTGAACTCCTAAAATACTGAGAAGGGGGTGAATCAGTATTCAAAATGACTTAATCATTTAAACTTCCATTCCACATAGAATGCTTAATTTGCAGTAAGAAAGGAAAGCATGAAATCAACCATTAAAGCACATAACACATGAACACCAGATTTTACATTGAAAACCCAAAAAGGGAAAAATCACAGTGAGGATTAGCTCACAATATATTAATAATGCAACTGGTTAAGGTTGATACAATTGGTGGACTCACTGCCCAAAAGAGAATAATCATTGTAGGTGGCTCACTACAAAAGGACTCACTATCCTGAATAGAAAGAGATAGAAGAAAGGATGGCTTTCTACCAAAATATGAAATGCTAGTAATGCATCTGACTTATGCTAAATATACAGTTCCACTGAGGCTCAGAATACTAACTTAGCACACTTCATCTTCACCACAATCTTATCTTATTCTTCTCTGCATTAGATTTTGCTCACACACACACTTATCTCTTCCACATCAACACACACACATCCACGCAACAAATCAATCTTGTTTATATACCATAATCAAGCAAAACATCAAACAGGTCAACAAAATAGATATATTATGTGACTTCCTAACCTGTCAGCCCAAAACTCAACACTAAACACTTTGCAGAGAGAACCAAAGCATGTAGGACATTTAGATAGGTTGGCATAACCTATTTTTACTCCCATGACTTTGTTCCATTCATGAATCAACTCCGCACAACTTCAACACCTTTAGGTCGGCTCAACTGGTGAAGTAGCAACAACATGAACTAACTGTTAGTTCACAACTCAACATAAGAACCACAAAAATGCTTACCATATGGAGACAACACACTTCTGACATCCATAAACTTATCTTCAAATCTGCATAGAAAAACATTCATTTGTGATGGAATGTAGAGCATTCCAATATGTCACTCGTACTATCATAGCACTATCATTACAAAGTCTGATACTCTATCAATTCTATCTTTCACTCCGGAGGGCTTCAGGGCTTGAAACTTTAGATTTAGACTCCATTAGTGTGCACCAACAATACCTTAAAACCTCATAGAAAAATTCTTCATAGTAGAGGAATTTGGACCGAGAAGTTGGTTCCCTGAACATTGAAGACAGTACACTGGGACTTAGACAAAATTGTAGAGTGATTGGTGCATTGGTCTTCTCTGGACCAACATGATTGCATCTTTATTCTTTGTTGTTATCCTCCACATCACACTTATAAATCTCCATATCACACTTAGCAACTTCTCTATATCAACACTTAGGGATCAACACTTAGATGTATTCTCTTCCATATCATTCTCCAGACCAACTCAACTGTATCCTTACACTTTATTTCCATTCTCTAGATCAACACAACTGTGTCTCTACACTTTGTTGCCATCAATGACAACACTACTCACTGTCATGCTCATTAACCTCTTCATCATCATTCATATGTTGCCAACATTGGTCACATGGAACACCTTAGGATGATGAAAGAAACAAGGCACTAAAATAGAATCTGACAAAAATAAGCATAAAGGCTAAAACACAACACAAATGCATATGTGCGGGTTAGGGAAAAAGGATAAGACATGGCCAAAGTGAAGCTAAGAACATACTAGGGGAGTGGACACCAAAATAAGCACAAAACATAGTGTAAAATTGCAAGGGTATTCAATTTTTTAAATTACAATAGGAACCTAAGAGACCATGGGAGAGTATCTTTATGGGAGCTTCATAGGTGGGTTTTCAAAGACAAAATATGAAAATTATTATATCTTTGTTATTGTGGACTAATTTCCTATAATATACATTTAAATGGATTATAGAAAGACATTAAACAAGTGTGGTGCAATTTACTTCTTCCTCAAGCATGTATGGATATATTTTGGACTCCCAAAAAGTATCATATTAGATATAGATGCAAGGTTTCTAAGTATGTTTAGGTGTACACTTTAGAGTAGAATGGATAATAAGTTGAAATAGTCTACAACTTTCCACCCACAAACAAACGGACAAAAGAGGTAGTGAATAGAACAATCATACTACTTCAAGGGTAAAATCAATAGTATCACAAGGGTTGGAATGATAATTTGGTATACATACAACATTTTTGTAATAGATCAATTCACTCTTCTACAAATCTATATCTTGAGAATATGGGTTAATAGTTTCAATAACATTAAACTTAGTGATCAAATTTGATTAAAATAACATTGATAGAATAAAATCAACAATAACAAACGAAATGATAAAAAATATATGCAAACCATAAAGACACTAATATATGTGGGGAAAACCCTTTTGGGTAAAAACTTCACCATCAAATAGAGCACAAGCTTGTATCAATATCAAACAATAGAGTACATTAATACATCCAACTTCTTCCTTTAGTTTTACAACATTTTAGTAGAGTAACCTTCTTCTAACTTGCATGATACAACCTTCATGCCAAGCTCTGAATATATAGACTTAAGGAGATCTATAAAACTACTAGAGGACAATACTATGAGCCCAAAAATAGTCCCAAAATACCATGGTAAAAATTCTCATGACCCACTGAAAGAGAGTAGCCTCCAAAATAGATTGTAACACTCCACACAAGCATCTTTGACCATTATGACCATAATATAAAAAATAATTCCCAAGAACTCGATCATGAAGCACTTATTACACCACTCACCCATTAAATAAAGAAGATGCCCCACTATATCTCAAGTTTGACCTATTTAATGTAAATCCCTATTCAATGCCCCTTACAAACAATATTGCTAAGTGTATAGAGAATAATAAATATCTACATATATCCCTACCCTCAAAAGGGTGTCCCCTTCTTCCCCACTCCATGAAATTTGGAGATACCTACATAAATAACCATCTAAAAATATTATTGACCATCTACAAACAATTATTTTACAATAGTGATATTTCAAATTTGCAATTTGAATATCACACCTAGTCCTAAAATTTTCCCACTTAATATTTACATTGCAAGAGAATAATAATGAAACATAATATTTGCTATGGAGTGAAAGATATTGGAATTAGACCGGACAAATGAGAGGGGGGAGATGAATCAGTTGTCCCAAAAATTAACCTTTTCTTCCTTTTAATCTTCTTTCACAATTTGCAAATTGATTAATGATGTAAACATTAAAGCATGAAACAACATCACATAAGAAGAAACATAATCAACACATTTAACACCAAGAGTTTTGATGTGGAAACTTGATTAAGGGGAAAACCATGGTGGGTGTTAGCCCACAAGATTCATACCCTGTTAAAAGTACTTAAAAGGAATGGGAAGGCACTTGCCTTCGGGCTCACTGCCCAGAGCTCACTGCTCAAAAGAGAGGCTCATTGCCTACAAGAAATTTTAGTTTAACGTAGAAAGAATTAACTAAGAAATAGCATCTACTTCATGCCTAGTTCAATTTTATTGAATGCTCATAAAACTTCTGTTCTGCTTCCAAACTCTTCTTCACTAACTTTTCACTCTATTCTTCTTTTGCTCTTCTACTCCTCTTCTTTGCTTTTCTCTTGATCCTTTCTTTGGATTTATTATTTTCACTCAAGGATGATTTTCCATGACTTAGCTACACTCCTTTATATGCTTCATCAACCTTGGAATAAACATCAAGGTCGGCACACCAAACATCTTACTTAATGTGAATCACTAAGCTGTCAGCCAAACATTGCTAAGACTTGAATCTTCTTTCAGCAACACACCATGCTCCAGAGAATTGCTTTTGGAACATCCGCAATATGCTTAAATCATCCAGTCGGCCAGGACTGGGAAGAACAACAACACCAAGAAGGAAATATTCACCAACAAGCTTAAACTTCAATGCAAACCTCCAACACAGTAGACACATGATCTAGAGACCTCCACAAGCATAATGAATTCAACAAAAAAATCCACACTCCTCCAAGTCATCAGGATCACTTGCGTCTTCATCCGGAACCTCAAGAATACTATCTGCCATGACTTTCATCTTAGAAAGATTGCTTATGGACCTCCAAACCATGAACCACTTGAATGGATGATACACACTGACTTACCAAACATGCCTCTAGATTTGTAGGTCATTATTTGACATATCCTCAAGGATTTGGACTACTTCTCTATCGCTCTGTCTCTTCTGAATACTACAAAACTGGTTCTACTCAGATGGCCATAGTTTCTTCAAATCTTCATGCGGACCTCTCAAATCCTGACTAGAGCTACTTCACACAATCCTCTATACTATTGTATGATCCATATCCATTGATCTTTATTAATTTTCTCAATATCCTCAACATTCCAGTCTTCTAGTCAGGCAACAAGATAGGATATAGTTGACACCAATGGCAACAAGAATATGTTGACATCAATGACAACATTGATTAGACACATATTTGCAACAATCTCCCCCTTTGTCATTGATGGCAACATATGATGTGAAAAACTGATTCAACCATCAAGACAAGAGCTTCTCCCCTTTATCTTATCACTTCTGCAACCACTATCTTCACTGCTCCCCCTTTCACCAGCAAGTAGTTTTTCACATGACTTCTCTCCCTCTTTGACATCAATGGCAAAGGACACATATTTGCAGTCTTTTCTCCTTAGTTTTGTTTCAGATCAAACTCAAAAATTGCATGTAGACTACTCCCCGTGAGTAGTGCTTCCTTAACATCAATCTGAATCTTAAGATATGACTATGAATTCCATCAGATTGATGCACTCTATTGCATCTTAATTCTGATCAGGAGGGGTAATAACCCCTAACTTCTCTCTAGGATACTCAAAAGTATCCTTGGGAAGAGGCTTAGTGAAAATATCCACAATCTGATCCTTTGAGGACACAAACTCAAACTTGAGTTCATTCTCATTTACCTTCTCTCTCAATAAATGAAACTTGATGGATGTATGCTTTGTCTTTGAATGCAACACTAAATTCTTTGAGATACTTATTACACCTGAACTATCACAAAAGATTGTGATAGGCTCCTCAAACACAATTCTGATGTCCTTCAACATTTACTTCATCCACAGGACTTGAGTACAATTGTTTACTGCTGCTATATACTCAGCCTCTATTGTAGATAGGGAAATTGCCTCCTGCTTTTCACTTAGCCAAGAAACCAATCTACTTCCCACGAAGAATGCACCACCACTAGTGCTTTTTCTGTCATCCACATCTCCTGCCCAATCAACATCTGTATATGCATGAAGAGTGAAGTCATTATCCTTTGGATACCATAATCCATAATCAATTGTCCCTTGGAGATATCTGAAAATTCTTTTGACTGCTACAACATGAGATTCTTTAGGATCAACTTGGAATCTAGTGACAAGTCCAATTGCATTCATGATATCAAGTCTGGTCTGAGTCAGATAGAGTAGTCCTCCAATCATTGATCTATACCTTTTCTAATTTGCCTTACAGGAGTCATCATCTTTACTCAACTTACATCCAGTTACCATAGGTGTACCTACTAGCTTTGAATCTTCCATTCCAAACTTCTTCAACAATTCTTTCACATATTTAGACTGAGATATAAATATACCTTTGTTTGACTAATTGATTTACAGACCAAAGAAGATGTTCATTTCACCAAACATGGACATCTCAAATTCACTTTGCATCTGATCAGCAAATTATTTGCACATACTCTCATTTCCACCAAAAATGATATCATCAACAAATACCTCAACAATCAGAATATTCTCATGATCAATCTTGAAATAGATATTACTATCAGCAGTGCCTTTGGTGTAACCTATCTTTAGAAAACACTTATCTAATCTTGCATACCAGGCTCTTGGAGCTTGTTTGAGTCCATACAATGGTTTCCTTAATCTACAGACCATGTCTCCTTGATTAGACCACTGAAATCCTTCCTGTTGCTCAATGTAGACTTCTTCTTCTAACTCTCTATTTAGAAATGCTGACTTGACATCCATCTGATAGACTTAAAAATCTTTATAAGCAGCAAAAGAAAGAAACAATCTGATTGCCTCTATTCTTACCACTAGAGAAAAAGTTTCTTCAAAATCAATTCCTTCTACTTGAGAATATCCTTTGCATACCAACCTTGCTTTATTTCTTACAACTTCACCTTCTTCATTTAGCTTGTTCTAGAAGATCCATTTAGTTCCAATCACATTTTTGTCCTCAGATCTAGAAACAAGATCCCAAGTGTGATTCTTTTTAATTTGCATTAATTCTTCCTTCATTGCCTTTACCAGTTTTCATCTTTACAAGCTTCACTTACTATTTTTGGTTCAATCTTTGAGATCAGACAAATCTCTTCTTGATCTTCAACAATTCTTCTTCCAGTTCAGACACCTTTATTTCTGTCTCCTATAATTTGATCTTCAGGATGATTCACCCTTAGATACTTGGGAGTTTTGGGAATTGTTTGAGCTTCTATTTCTTTAGCTTGTTCTTCAACTTCTACACTATCCTCTTAAATTACTGGGTTATCTGGATCAATCTGGATCTGGATTTGAGTTTGCACTTGACTTTCTTGACTTGGATTTACATCTTGATCATCTAAATCATATCCACAAGATCTAGAATGTCATTCTTTGCTCTCATCAACTGTGACGTTAGCACTTTCAACAATCTTTTTCAACCTCTTGTTAAAGCACTGGTATGCTTTGCTTTGAGTAGAGTAACCCAAAAAAATTCCTTCATCACTTCTTGCTTCAAACTTTCTTAGATCTTCATCTCTTTTGATATAGCATTTACTACCAAAAACTCTAAAGTATTTTATAGTAGGAGGGTGACCAAATCATAGTTCATAAGGTGTCTTACCATAATTTCCTTTGATTTGCACCCGGTTAAGAGTGTAGACAATAGTACTCACAACTTCTCACCAATAAACTTGAGGAACATTTGTTTCCATCATCATGGTCCTAGAAGCTTCTTGAATGGTCTGGTTCTTTCTTTCCACAACTCGATTTTGCTAAAGAGTCCTAGGAGCAAATAATTGTCTTTTAATTCTATGCTTTTCACAAAATGAATCAAACTCACCGAAGGTAAATTCTCCACCTCTGTCGGATCTCAGACACTTTATCTTCACACCAATCTCATTTTCCACCATAACTTTAAATACCTTGAATTTGTCAAGAGCTTCAAATTTTTCTTTTAAGAAGGTTACCCACATCATTCGTGAGTAATCATTAATCAACAACATAAAATGCATGTCTCCTTGCACACTCATAATTCTAGCAGGACCACATAGATCAATATGCACAAGTTCCAACCATTCACTTGAAAATTGTTCTTTACTTTTGAATGAAATTTTGTTCTGTTTGCCCAATTGACATTTTCTACATATGTTATCAGGTTTCATAAGTTTTGGAAGATTTCTTATAGCTTGAGTATAACTTATCTTGACAATGTTATCAAAATTTACATGACACATCCTCCTATGCCATAACCAACTTTGATCTATCTGAGCAATCAAACAACTTTTTCCATAACTACTTAAATGAAAGATGTTACCTCTAGTTTGAGTACCAAATGCAATTTTAGTTTCAGAGCTTTCCAAGATCCTGCATTTTCTATCCTTGAATCGGAGATCATAACCCTTGTCAACCAACTGTCCAACACTGAGAAGATTATGCTTCAGTCCTTCCACATACAGAACATCATTAGTGTTATTCTTATCATCAAAAGAGATGGATCCTTTGCCACGAATTCTACCAGCTGAGTTGTCTCCAATTTCACAATTCCACCTTCATATTTTTCAAAGCTTACAAATTACTTTTACCACCAGTCATATGATTAGAACATCCACTATCAATCACCCATTCATCCTTTCCAACAACCTGAGCAACCAAGGCACTTTCCACGTTTGTACAACTAGCAGATTCAGTAGACACCGAATCTTCTTCCTTGATAGCAATGAACACCCAATCATCTTCAGTGGAACCTCCATGATCAAATTCATCATCTGTGACTCCTTCTTCTCTAGCTTCTTAGACATAGTAGCATTTTTTCTGACCTTTATATCTGTTAGGGTTTGGTTTTGAGAACCTCTCCAGACATCTTGAGGCAAAGTGACCAATCTTATTACAAGAAAAACATTTGAGTGGAAACTTTCCTTCATATTTACCAGATCCTCTTGGTATTCTTTTGGCAATAAGAGCTTCAAGATCTATAGTCTCAATTTCATCATTTTCAAGATCCTTCCTTGTCTTCACAAATTAGTTTGATCTTCCTGAAGAACTTTCACTCGGATCATATTTTTGCTTTCCATACACACTAGCCTTAAATGCAAATTCAGACTTAGGGAGAGAATCACAAAACTCACTCATTTCAAATGCTGAAAGCTTACCAACTAATTGATCTCTTGTGACATTTGTTACTATCTTGATTTCTTCAATGGCTACAGCTTTATGCTTGTATGTTGCAGGTAAGGATCTGAGCACTTTGGCAACAATTTCTGATTCTTCCAATACTCCACCTACATTTTTGATTGGTCACAAGTTCATTTACTTTCTACATGTAGGAAGTGATGTTTTCATCTTCCCTCATTACCAATCTTTCATATTACCATTCAGGCTTTGTAGGTTGGCACATTTAACATATTTGTGACCTTCATACAGATTTTCTAGCTTTTTCCAAATTTCATGGGTAGTTTTCAAATCCAGGACATTTGCCAATTCTGTATCAGACAAGGCAACATTTGCCAATTCTGTATCAGACAAGGCACTCAATATAGCTTCTTTAGCTCGAATATTGCATTTAGCTTCCCTAAGTTTGTCTAGAGTAGTAGGGCCATTCTTCATAATCTTATACTTATTCTTTGTTATCATCCAAAAGTCATTACCAATACATTCCAAATGACATTGCATGCGTACCTTCCAAAGGGAGTAATTTGTTCCATCAAATCTCAGATTGTCCTTCTTATAAGTTGACATCTTGGATATCCTCAAGCGATCAAGCTTCTTTTAGAGGATCTGGCTTTGATACCAATTGTTGGAATTAGATTGGACAACTAAGAGGAGGGGTGAATCAGTTTCCCCAAAAAATAACCTTTTCTTCCTTTTAATCTTCTTTCAATATTTTCAAATTGATTAATGATGTAAACATTAAAGAATGAAACAACATCACATAAGAAGAAACATAATCAACACATTTAACAGCAATATTTTTGACGTGGAAACCTGATTAAGGGAAAAACCACGGTGGGTGTTAGCCCACAAGATTCGTACCCTATTAAAAGTACTTAAAAGGAATGGGAAGGCACTTGCCTTCAGGCTCACTACCCAGAGCTCACTGCTCAAAAGAGAGGCTTACTATCTACAAGAAATTTTAGTTTAGCGTAGAAAGAATTAACTAAGAAATACCATCTACTTCATGTTTGGCTCAGTTTCATTGAATACTCATAAAACTTTTGTTCTACTTCCAAACTCTTCTTCACTAACTTTTCACTCTATTCTACTTTTCCTCTTCTGCTCCTCTTCTTCTTTGCTCTACTCCTGATCCTTTCTTTGGATTTATTATTTTCTCTCAAGGATGATTTTCCATGACTCAACTACACTCCTTTATATGCTTCATCAACCTTGTAATAAACATCAAGGTCAGCACACCAAACATCTTACTTAATGTGAATCACTAAGCTGTCAGTCAAACATTGCTAAGACTTGAATCTTCTTTTAGCAACACACCACATTCTAGAGAATTGCTTGTAGAACATCCGCAATATGCTTGAATCATCCGGTCGGCCAAGATTGGGAAGAACAATAACACCAAGAAGGAAATCTTCGCCAACAAGCTCAAACTTCTATGCGAACCTCCAACACAATAGTCACACAATCTAGAGACCTCCACAAGCATAATGAATTCAACAAAAACATCTGTACTCCTCCAAGTCATTAGGATCACTTGCATCTTCATCTAGAACCTCAAGAATACTATCTGCCATGACTTTCATCTTAGAAAGATTGCTTATGGACCTCCAAACCACGAACCACTTGAATGGATGATACACACTGACTTACCAAACATGCCTCTAGATCTGCAGATCATTATTTGACATATCCTCAAGGATTTGGACTACTTCTCTATCGCTCTGTCTCTTCTGAATACTACAAAACTGGTTCTACTCAGATGGCCATAGTTTCTTCAAATCTTCATGCGGACCTCTCAAATCCTGACTGGAGCTACTTCACACAATCCTCTATACTGTCATATGATCTGCATCCATTGATTTTTATTAATTTTCTCAATATCCTCAACATTCTAGTCTTCTAGTTAGGCAATAAGATAGGATATGTAGTTGACACCAATGGCAACAAGAATATGTTGACATCAATGACAACACCGATTAGGCACATATTTACAACAAAAGACCCATATCCTCCCTATACTAATTAAATTTATCCATGCTCATTAGCATAGTAAGTGAATCAATAATATTGTTTAAAGTATGAGGTCCTCTTATCCTCAACCATCTCATAAACAATGTGGCACTAGACATCAATATGCTTAGTACCACTTTGATTGTTACAATTGATCCTCACTATCTCACTCTTAAATCTAATAATTGAACATAGTCTCTATAACAACACTGCTTCCTTACAAGAATGTGTTGCAACCATATATTATACTTTTGTAGTGGAAAGAGCAATTGTGGGTTGTCTCTTACTCATTCAACTAACTAGATATCAAAACAAAGTAAACACATAGTTGATTGTTGACTTCATGTTATCAAAATCACCTACTGAATATACATCTACAAAACCCATTATATCAAACAACTTGCCCATATCATTAATCTCATGATAACAAATGTAATAATTAGAAGTCTCATGAAAATATCTAAACACCTTCTTTACGTAGGTCTAATGTTCCCTGCTTGGGTTAGACATAAGTGTGCTAAGCACTCCTATTTATTGGATAATATCTAGTCTAATACAAACCATAGCGTACATCAAGCTTCCTAAAATCACACAAAATATATGCATATCTTCAAAATAATCATTAGATTTAGAGCATTGTTCCAAAGAAATCCTAGTTCCAATAGGTAAAGGAACACTCACTAGTTTACAATGTTGCATACCAAATCTCTATAAAATAGTGTCAACATACTTCCTTTGATTAAGCCAAAGATTTCTTTTGGGTCGATCCATGTTGATTTTCATACCCAAAATGTATTTTGTAGCCACTAGATCCTTCTTATCAAATCACCTAAAAGATGATTTTTAAGTTCCCTAATCATTCCTTTATTGTTTCCAATAAACAACATGTCGTCAACATATAAGATAATGATTAATAATTGATCATCAACTAGTTTAAAATAAACATAATGATCAAAATTACTTCTACCAAGCTCGAAGTAAAATGAATCAAACTTTTGATACCACATTTGAGGTGATTTCTTCATACCATATAAAGTTATCTTTAACTTGCAAACCAATATTTCCTTTCCCTTCACTACAAAATTGTTAGTTCGTTTTATGTAAATCTCATCTTCAAGATACCCATGCAAAAAATAGTTTTAACATTCATTTTATTTATTTCTATATCACAAACAACAACAATAAAAAGTTGGAATCTAATAGAAGTCAATTTAGAAACAAGAGAGAAATTCTTAGTGTTAAGGGTGTCCCATAGGAATGGGGTCTTTGGAAAGAACACAATAATATAATGTTTAGAGATTGGAAATCCTTAGTGTTAAGGGTTTCCTATAAAATCACCTTGGTTGTTAGAGAGAATTTTATTCTGGCAACTCAAGAAAGAGCTTCTTCATCTTTTAAAATTGTTGTGTCTAATGGGGAGTTCAAAATGGCTAATTCTTGGAATCTTTGATTCGATATTGCTACTCATATTAGGGGTGGTAAATCCCTAAGGCTCAATTTAAAGTGGCCCTTACCTTAATCAAACTGGTTCAAGTTTAACTTTGATGGTGCATCGAATTAAAATTTGAGTCCCTTGGGGGGTGGGGACTTTTAAGAGATGAGAATGGGAAGATGTTGGATACCTTCACTAGTAGAAAAACAGAAATAAATGACTAAAAAAATACCAAAAATTGCCGGTCATTTATCTCGTGACCAAATTTATGACCAAACAAATTTTAGTCATTAATTTGGTAGTATATTTAGTCATTAATTTGGTAGTATATTTAGTCATAAATTTGGTAGTATATTTAGTCATCAATTTGGTAGTATATTTGGTAATTTGGTAGTATATTTAGTCATCAATTTGGTAGTATATTTAGTCATGTGACCATTGGTAGTTTATTGTTGGTCATTTATCTAGCGACCAAATTTATGACTAAACAAATTTTAGTCATTAATTTGGTAGTATATTTAGTCATCAATTTGGTAGTATATTTGGTAATTTGGTAGTATATTTAGTCATTTAGTCATCAATTTTTGTTAGTTGGTAGTGTATTTAGTCAATTGGTAGTTTATTTAATTGTTTTTGAGTTTTAAACATAAAACACAAAAAACATAATCAATCATTTATTTGCACATAATGAAACAACTATTAAGAAGGCAAAATACTAAAATTTTATTGAGAAAATATGTTTTTACAGCAAATACAAGACTTAAATATGTCTTTTCTTTGAAAAATGTGTTACAAAGTGTGTTTCTTAGTGCTGTGACTAAGAAAACTAAGTTACAATGCTCTATTTTTTGCTTATACAACTCTAAAACATGAAAGAACTACTTGCAAAATAAATCCTAAAGATTTCATCATGGGATTTTACATCTCAAAATTTGAATAAATGTATCAAAACTTGCATAATATTGTTAATTGTTGCATTACTTCTTTGTTGCATCTCTCGCCTTGTTCTGCACAAACATAACCCAACAATGCAATAAGTAAATTGCCCCTTTGTAACATAAAGCAAATAAGTAACTTACTTTAACATGTTCTTTGAATGAATATTTACCTTCTTGATTCCACAGATCTTCTTAGATTTGTTTAGACAGAGTAAGTCAAATTTATAAACAATCAGGTTTAGACAAACATTCTTCCAACCCCCATTCCTAGTAATCAACTTCTGAACTATGAATTTTCATTGATTATAGGTTTAGGAAGCTAGCAATCCCAACTCCAAACATGTGAAAGTTAAGATGAAACTTGAATAGAAAATTCAAATCTAAAACATACTTTATCAGCAAATCAAAGCATAATGGAAGGGGGATGTTTGACAGATATTATAGTTGTAAATGCTCTAGTAGAAATGTATGTAAAATTTGGAATAATAGTCAAGGCACGAGAATTGTTTGACACAATGCCTCAAAGAGATGTCATCCCATGGACATTCCATAACCTTTGCCAGCATCCTCCCTACCTGTGGCAAAATGGGAGCTTTGGAATAGGGTATGGATATCCATCAAAACATAAAGGATAGAGGAATTTTGTCAGATGTTGTAGTTGCAACTGCCCTGTTAGACATGTATGCAAAATCTAGAAGCATAGACAAGGCATGTGAACTGTTTGATAGAATGCCTCAAAGAAACGTGGTCTTATGGACTACAATGATTACAGGATATGCACAAATGGATTTGTTGGAAAGGCTTTACAAATTTTAAAGCAAATGCAATTTCAAATTCAAGAATTGAATTCTTAATATATTATTGAGCGTTGAAAGATTTTCATAAAACTTATGGAAGAGCCCAAACAGTTTTAGATGCAATACAATTATCTTTCAGCTCACAAGTTTGTAGAAAAGAATCACTTGTTGTGGAGGCAAGCAAGAACAATGTAACCTCAAATTGCAAAAAAAACACATATTAAAGTATTAGACACTGATGTGAGAATTTTTTTGATTAATATATCAATGCAAATTACATCCATTCACACAAATTCAAATCCACATGAAGGTTTAGACCTACACTTGTGGAGATCAATTCCACAATGATACAAGTGAACTAGAATATCAAATATAGAATTGACAAATTCAAAAATATTTATCTAACATCACAAAAAACTTTAATATTTATCTAATATCATGTAGAGTATAGTGATAGGGCACAACGGTCAAACAATATAGTGATATGGCACAACGACCACCAAATCGGTTAAGGACGGATGTAACAACCACCTTAACATGTAACCAAAGCAAACCAACCTACATCCAATTTAAAGAAACAAATTAAGCCAAGTTAATCTTTGTACTCGTTTAAATATTTTCACCACTTTCTTATTCCTCCATTATATTCCAGTTCCTCCTTTTCTCCTTTTCTTCTGAATACTTCCATATTACTCCAAATAAATAATGAAAATACACACAAGAGTTAAGTCAATTAATCCATAAAATATAATTTAATCATTATTAAAATAGTAAAAACAAAATATTAATTTAATTATATTTTAAATCTTCCTTATCAAGTTATATATCAAAATTATTTAAATTTATTAAAAATAATATAAACAGTAATATTCCTAACAATAATTATGTGTTAGGAATATTCATCTTCATAGAGTGTAAGACAGTTTCATTGAAAGACAATGTACCTAAACTTACCCATAAACGAGAGTTCTAACAACAAATATCTACTTTACTCCATAGTTAATTAATACGAATAAAAATCTCTTTAAGAGAACTACAATTTACGTTTCTAATCACATTCCATTATCATCACAGAAGAGACAATCAAAAGTCTGAAAAAATATAACCAACCACTACGAGATCATAATTTATAATATACTATATAGTATTAATTATATGTGTCTTAACTCTACAGATAGTAGCGCATTAGTAGCCATGAAAGTGTAATACAATCATTCAGAATATTGTTTGATCATTGAATAGTTATTGCTGCAGATCATGATAATGATGATGTTGATAGTCTGGGTGATTGAGGGATCTCCATGCACTCATGACCGGTGCAAAGATTCCAATTTGGCCTTCATGGAAGAGATTGTTTTCATTATGAGATGAAGAAGATACCTACTGTAGAGAAGGTAGGGGTAGGTAGCTAGAGTGCCCAAAGGTGGGTAGTTCGAATCCCATGCAGGCATCAGTAGTTGGTTTTGAGGAAAACATGGCCCTCCACAACCTTTTCTAGCATCCTCCCCACCTATGCAAAAATTAGAGCTTTGGAATAGGGTATGGACATCCATCAAAGCATAAAGGATGCCAGGGTCACCACATACATGTCTACTGCAAGGTGCTTTTTGGGCCTTCACAATGATGCGGGGTCCATACCATCAAAGCATAAAGGATGCCAGGGTCACCACATACATGTCTACCGCAATGTGCTTGTTGGGCCTTCGTGGTGATGCGGGATTCCCTACATCACTGCGAAGGCCCAACAAGCACCTTGCGGTGCAGATGTATGCAAAATGTGGAAGCATTGATAAGGCATGTGAACTGTTTGGAAAAATGCCTCAAAGAGATGTCATCTCATGGAATGCAATGGTTGCGGGATATGCACAAAATGGATTTGTTGAAAAGGCTTTAGAAACTTTCAAGCAAATGCAATTAGCAGGTGTAAAGCCAAATTCAACAACCTTTGCCAACATACTCCTTGCCTATGCCAAATGGGAGCTTTGGAATAGGGTATGGACATCCATCCAAGCATGAAGGATAGAGGAATTTTTTCATTTGTTGTAGTTGCAACTGCCCTGGTAGACATGTATGCAAAATGTGGAAGCACAGAGAAGGCACATGAAATGTTTGAAAAAATGCCTGAAGGAAATGTGGTCTCGTGGAATGCCATGATTGCAGGATATGGACAAAATGGATTTTTTGAAAAGGCTTTAGAAACTTTCAAGCAAATGCAATTGGTAGGTCTAAAGCCAGATTCCACAACCTTTGCCAGCATCCTTCCTGCCTGTGCCAAAATGGGAACTTTAGAATAGGGTATGGACATCCATCAAAGCATAATGGAAGGGGGATTTTTGTCAGAAATTATAGTTGGAAATGCTCTAGTAGACATGTATGCAAAATGTGGAAGTATAGACAAGGCATGTGACCTGTTTGACAAAATGCCTCAAAGAAATGTGATCTCATAGAATGCCATGACTGCAGGATATGCACAAAATGGATTTTGTAAGGATGCTCTCAAGATATTTGAATTAATGAAGCACTCTAGAGCATATCCTAACATTGTAAGCTTTGCTTGTGTTCGATGTGCATGTAGCTATTCAAGTTTAGTTGATGAGGGTTGTACATACTTCAATCACATGAGTAACCCTTATTTCATTACTCCTATAGTCAATCATTATGTGTGCATGGTTGAACTTCTTGCCCATGCTGGCTATCTTGAGGATAACATAAACTTTATCATTAAGATGCCATTTAAACCTGTGGTGGTTGTGTGGATGTGTTTTCTTCGTGCCTGTAAAACACATATGAATATAGGCTTAGGAGTATTTATAGCAATGCTGCTTTTTGATTTGGATCCTAAAAATGCTCTGACTTATGTTCTTCTCTCAAAACATATATGCAGAAGTGGGTTGCTGGGTATTGAGGAATGGGATATTTGACGTTTTCCACCTTTATCCACTCTTGCACATATTTGTTCAGGTTCCTAGATTCTAGAAAAATGTGGGAACTGCTCTTTATCATCCCTTCAACTATCCCAACTACCTTCATCCTCTTCAAACCTCATTACGCTAGATTAAAGGACATGTGCTTTAGGATTTTGAAAATTTTAAAACTCCTTGGAGGGTATGGAGAAAAATCTTGCTTCTTTTTAGAATTCTAAAGATCTGTCTTGTGATCATACATTCAAATTTCACCATCTTGATGCACTTACAAATAGTAATCAAACCTTCTAAGAACATGGTGGTATATTCAAGGTCAACTTAGGGTCATTAAAGCTTCTTTATCTCTCACTCATCATTTGACAAACACTACATTCTCCATTGGATTTGTTAGTATGTGTGCAGGCTTGTTTTGATTGGGTGACTTCTCTTACGTCCTCAACCTCTAAACTATATCTCTTCAAACTAATTCACTCTCTCATATCTTCATTCTCTAATGCAATTAAATCTATGTATTTAATGTCCTCAACACCTTCAAATGCTCTAGACACATTTAAGAGTGTGAGATGGCCATCTTATGTAGTTCTTCATCCTTCAACACCTTGCAGTCTTCACATATCTTTGAATAGTTTCTCAACTATTATCAAGTTCATTCTTGGCATATCATCAAGAGAATGAAAATGTAGGTCCTACTAAGCATGCACAAACCTCCCTGTTCACTATCTCCTATAGGTGTCTTAGGTCTTTGTGCACTTATGAGATCATTGCACTCATTAGACTGTTGATTGTCCCTTCATCCTTAGTCATTATCATTCAAACAATACTCCTATTAGGATCTCATAAGGTTATTCATCACAAGTTTTTGATGTTTTTAGTCCTTGTAGCACTGATAAATCCTTTTTATGAGATCATGTTGAATAGAACTACCTCATTATAGTTGGTTATACAAGTTGTTATATCACAGTCACAAGCTTCTAGAGTTTTGAGAGGCCTACAAAGCAAGCGTTTATACTATATTTTCCACGGGCCTATCAAAAGGCTCATACCATATATCCTTGAATCATAACACTTTTATACTTTTGTGCAAGGTATTAGAATCATATGACACATCTCTTGTCATCCACTTGGTTACAACATCCTTACCATTGATTATACCCCTATACATAGAACATGTTCTAAACCCCTCTTGACAGACCTAAAATCACTAACAAATCATAAGTAAATTATTTGATAGTGCTTTTAGTAGGTCTAAGATCATTGTGGCTGCATGCTATGCCTCATTCTTAACAACTTTGCCCCTACATTAACTGTCCACCACCTTTAGTAAAAGTCAAGGGTATCGTACCAGCCTTCACTATTTCTTTCTTTAACAAACATTGTATCTCTTTTGACAAACATTAGATCTCATTCTATCATACGTAGGTTATATCAGATCAAAAAGCGAGGCTATTGTTGCAAGTATGGGCCTAACTGGTGTTGTCATTGATGTCAACATACTCCTGTTGTATTGATGATAAGTATTGGATGAGTTGTATGCTGAGGATATTGAGAAAATTAGTCTTATTAGGAATAGAGAAGAACAATGAAGATAGTAAGGTAAAGATCCCAACTAAGATGAAGATCAGAGGATGTACATCAAAGGGTTTGTAGATGTGAGTCTTAAGATGATCCAGTAAAGATTTGAGAGGTCCGCATGAAGATCTAAAGAAGTTATGGCCACTTGAGTAAAACTAGTTCTGGCAGATGTTCAGAGGTGACAGATTGACACAGATAGGTCCAGTGAGATCTGGAAATGGTATATCTTGTTCTGTAGATTTGGTGGAGTGTTTAGGAAGTCAATGTGAATTGACAACTCAATTGGTTCGTGGTCTAGAGGTCCGCAAGCATCTGTTCCTTTATGATAGTGATGACAGACTGTGTTCTTGAGGTTCCAGATGAAGGATAGAATGATTTTAGTAAGCAAAAGTAGTGTGGATGTTCTTGGTGATTCAGGAAAGCTTGTGGAGGTCTTTGGATTGTGTCTAGTTTGTGTTGGTGGTCCGCATTGAAGATTGAGCTCGTAATTGAAGAATTACTTCCGGATGATGATGTTCTTCCTAAGTCTGGCCAACCAGATGAGTTACACATCCTGTGGATGATCTTGAAGATGTTCTGTGAAGCATGGCGTGTTCCTAAAAAGAAGATTGAAGTCTCAAATCTATGTGGTTGACAGTGTGATGATCCGCATGAAGTCTTTTGTTATTAGTCAAGTTGTATTTGCTCTGTAAAGTGTGTCAACTTGGATGATTATCCCTAAGTCAATGTCTTGTATAAATAAGAGTTGTGAAGTCATTTCAAAAGTATCTTGGCAGAGATGAGAGTGTGGTAGAGAGCAGAGAAGTGAAAGGCAGAGAAAAAGTATTGGGCTTAAATGGAACTGACTCAAGCATGGTGAAGATGCTATTCTTTAGTTCAAATATGTTATATTTATCATTCTGTAGACAGTGTGTCTCCTGTAGGCAGTGGGCCTCTTGTGAGTAGTGTGACCGGGCACTGAGCCCTAATTGGCATGTGCCATTTTGTTCTTCTTATTCTTTTAATAGAGAATATAATCTTGGGTTAGTCACCCCATAGTTTTTCCCTTAACTAGGTTTTCCATGTTAAAATCTTGGTGTCATATGTGTTAATGTGTTTCTTCTCTTGAATTGTTGCATTATGTTTCCATGATTGATTTATTATTATGCTACTGAATTACAAAGAGGATTTAAGTGATTAATAGGAAGAAAGTTTTAAGACAACTGATTCACCCCCCCGCTTAGTTGTTTGTGTTGAATCTAATAGCTATCTCTTAGATCAACATTACAATGTCTTTACCACATTAAAATATGACTATTGTCTCTAATGACTCCTAGGTTTTCTCAAGATATTGAGTCATTTGATGATTGTTCCATATGAAGTCTAACCTCCATAATCAGAATGAGACTCAATTGCATCTTAACCTTCCAATCTAGATCTTGTGAATGGAGTTTCCAGAAAGTTATTATTGTATAACAATCAAGTTATGAGATTAAAAGACAAATGAGCAGTATTGACAATATGCTTAAAATTAATGGAATAATTTAATGAACATATCACAACAAAGACTTGAGTCCATAGTATAAATTTTTAAATCTAGGGCATTTAAACACAAAAAATGTCTTTCTATGACCTAATTAATCTTACCATCTAGAAAACCAAAAGAAGGCAAAAGAAACATGATAAAATAATTAAGTCTAGCCTGCTTGCACTAGTGAAGATTTATGTTGCAGTTTCAATCTTGGAAAAGCATGAGTAGAAGAAGGTGACATCTGGACAAGTATGTGCTTAAATCGAGCATCTTCCTTCACCCATTCAACATATGCAAGAGCATCTAAAATAGGACCACTGTACTGCACATGAAGCGATCATGTTTAAGAAACTTGAATGGGAAATAAATGAAACTCATTCTAAATGTGACTATTTTGGTCATGATAGGTTACAAATCATCCCTAGCCAATACAAATATCACTAGTCTCTAACTGAAATATCATTTACCAATTTACAATATAGTCCTTACCAATAAAGTAGCCTATTATCATCTATTACCAATAATATTCTTTTGATTTTGCAATGTGGGATTCAATGATAGAAATCTAGATATGATGTACTGTATATAGAGGGATTATGAAAATAGCTGGATGCCACTCCATATGTGTTACAAAAAGCATAGCTGAGGCCTTGCAGATTTGGTGTTAGTTGTGAAACAAAGAGGGATTTTAAGGCAGCATTGAAGTTTCGAGCCAGATTGTTCTTAATTTAAACAAAAAAACAAAAAAACAACTTTCTGTTGTAATTGTAAAACTTTTGGCTCTTGGGTTTTTCTAGCTATAAGCATTTGAGATAGAAGCAGGGTTATCAGCAGTGCTTGTTTTGTGCCACTAACATGTGATTTGCAAGCTCTTGTTCTACTCACTTCTGGAATTATGTGTAACGTGCCACTACCATGTGTAAGTAAATTGACAAGATTCAATTTAATCCTGTAATGTTGAAATCCAAGGGTAAGTTTGAATTATTTCAACTTCAAATTGGAGTCTAGCATGACAATGACCCAATAAATGACCTAAACTTTTTACCCTTAAATAAATAGTGAATTTGTTGGCTGTAAAATTTATGTATACTATGTAGCTTTGATAGGGTTCAATCAAACATTTGTACAAAATCAACTCATGCAAGGTCTTATAGATATATTTTTTGGTAAATATGCAATATAAAGGGAAAATCCCAGTTGATGAGTGTACCCACCTACAATATCCTCAATCAGCTAGGGAACTTGTCTCCTTGTGGCCATGTGTGCTCTGTTGTTCACTAGAGACTAGGGTTAAGATTTTGTGTCCAAAAATACTGATTGGCAAAAACAAATAGTATTTACTTTAGTTACCAGGATTCACAACTGTGTGTGCAACATTTTAAAATCTAGTTCACAGGTGCATGGTTGTGGAAAATTGCAACATATATGAAATCAAACACAGAAAATATAAAAATTGATATATTAAAAAATAAAATAAAAATTTAAACTAAGCAATAAGATTAACACATCAAAAATAATAGATTCATCATTTACATGTTAGCTGAGTAGTTGAGTATTGAGTGTCAGCATGTGTGCTCAGGGGATTGATTGTGCAAGCATGTTAACATAGAGAGAAGGGGCCTTTTTAATTTTTTTTCATAAACAACCTAGAGTGCTTTTGAAAGGCCAATATGTTTCTATGATCTACATGGGCAGCAACCAACGGCTCCAACTCCCACACTAACAATCCTTCGTGCTCATAGATTATATATTCTCTGCAAATTGTTAGCCATATGCCCACATCAAAAGATGAAGGATCATCCAAGTAACTAAAGTGAAGTCCTAAAATATGCATGAATCAATTAATGCATGAATCTACAGCTTTTATAAACTACAACCATCTCCCTTTTCTCAATAGCATGTAAATTATTATATTACTAACCATATAGGCTGTCAGGTAGCTTCTACGCTCGCCCCATACAAAGAACCTCTGCGCAAAATACATGGCTTCAAAGAACCTATGCTCAAAGAACACTCCATGTTGGATCGCATTGCTTGCCATGAGAGCAAAGGCAGTGGAGTTGGAACCCCCGCCTCTAATGGAGATGAGCGCCATTTTTCTATTACACTGTTTTGGTGAATTTGCCCATCATTTCATGTTTAGGGTTTCAACGAGAAGCGCCAAAATGAAAATTAAATTGGCACCCATATTATTAAATATAATATAGTATTATATTATTGTATAATGTTAAATATATTATAATATTAATAATATAATATTATATTATATTATAATATAATATTATATTATAATATAATATAATATAATATTATATAGTAATATAATATTATATAATATATATATTATAATATCTATATTTTATAATATTATATTATTGTATAATATATATGATTATTAGCCAATAGGCTTTTATATATGAGCATTATAGTGCTCAGAATTGTCTCACGCCATAAAAAAATTCACATCGAGAAATTTTCTTAACTCTTCGGTTGTTCTCTACGAAAAGGGTTTACAAAATAACTTAGGTGATCATATCAAATTGCAAGATTTGAGGTGTGCTAAAGGGGAGTGTGAACAGAAAACAAAAGAATCACCTTTTAGGAATTGATCCAAGGTCGTGGAGGAAATCTTCCTTTTTAAAAAAGAGGTATTTGCATAGTTCTTTGTTATTCTAGCACAAAAACTAATGTCTATTTGCTGCAATTTCATTATGTACATAAAAACTAAAACCCCATTACACTCGCCTACCTCCCACTCGTACATCACTTCATGAGGACTGCATGTGCACATATTATCTAGGTAGATTTTTATCCACTCAACCTTAAACCCTAAACCCTAAACCCCAAACCCTAAACCCTAAACACTAAAACCTAAACCCTAAACCCTAAACTCTAAACCCTAAACCCTAAACCTAAAACTTGAAACCCTAAACTCTAAACCCTAAACCCTTAACCTTGAACCCTAAACCCTAAACACTAAAACCTAAACCCTAAACGCTAAACCCAAAACCTGAAACCCTAAACCCTAAACAACCTAAACACTAAACCATAAACCCTAACTTGAAACCCTAAACCTGAAACCCTAAACCCTAAACACTAAACCCTAAACCCTAAACCCTAAACCCTAGAACTAAAGTGAACTAAAATTATATAGTATATTTAAAAGATGTTTTATAATTAATAATTTTGTCTTTATTTTATTTGTATTAAGGAAGCCTTAATATCAATTCCTCTAGGGTACCCTGCATTTGTCTCCTTTTCATGTGGACTCTGCACAACATACAGAAACCAAATGCTCCAATGATTGCCCCTGCCTTAATGACTGTCGCTGATATCCCATGACACGTCGATCACAACTGCGCGGGGAATAGCTCTGCCAGAACAATGAAGGTGAGGGCCATGGCCCTCACCATGGCTCTCAATGCACCTGGCTATGCTCCAATGAAACAAAATAAGTTATGGTTTTAAGATTTTTTGAGTTAGGGTTTACCTTTAGGGTCTCAACTTGAAGCAACGGGCGCTAAAAGTGAAATGGAGGTGGACGCCAATGCCAAAAGTGAAATTTAAATGAAATACATGTCTATGGTAGACCATGTATAATTTTGGCACCCATATTATAATATTAATAATATAATATAAATATAATATTATAATATTAATAATATAATATATATAATAATAATATAATTTTATATAATAATATAATATAATATATATATATATATTAAAATATATATTATATAATATCATAGTATATTATAATATATTATATAATATCATATTATATTATAATATATTATATTCTTTTAAAACAAAAGTGGCAAAGCCACTAAACTATTTTATTATAGATAAATATAAGATTACAAATTCCTAGTTCAAAGGGCGTACCGAAAGGAAAGAACCAGGAGAAGAAAACCTCCAGTTATAGCTCTGAGACGATTACAATGTTCAATACAAAAAACCAATAAGTTCCTATCATTGGAACCATTACAAGAAGATCCCTTACATAAAAATGAAACCAGACTATACATAACATGGGGTCTACTAAAGAAAGGCAAGATGAGCATCATGCAATAGCCTCAAAACATAACCCTTAAGACATTACAAAATTTCCTAACCTTTAGACCAACTATGCAATAAACAATATCGAAGCAAAAAACTCAAAACCCATAGAAAAGATTACAAGTCCAGATTTAAAATTTCCAGCATGCCACCAAGCTCTGTATCTACATTCTCCACTGGTTCACCAAGCTGGGCTTCTCTGAGCAATGACCCTAATTAGTCCAAGCATCGACATCTCCCATTTTTGGATGGGGAGATGGAGTCTACTATTTCTATGAATTAAACCCATCCTACAAACATAGAGAAGACACACTGCAGAAGAAGAGGGAATGATAGAAAAGAATCAGAAAGCTATGAAAACAAGGCCGAGAGTAATGAATTTAACCCCAGAAGCCACGTGGGGAGTAAATGCTATGAAATAATCGAATTGATTTCATTTCATTCTTCCACACTCCCTACATAATGTGTAGCAACCAATCGAACCAAGGTGAGGCCAATTCACACGAGATGCTTCTAAAGATAGAGACTTTGAAAGCCCATGCAAAATATCTTCCCAACACCAATCCCACCTTCCGACATGAGATTGATGATTGTCTTAGGCTACAAAACACCTCTTGTAGATGAGATTCGATCCTTATTTAAAATTCCAACACATCCTTCCAATTGACATAAAGAAATGCTATCCTAGCTCATCTCTTCAATAGATTGAGAATAGGCAAAATTAGCTAAAAAATTAGCTAATTGATTACCCTCCCGATAAGAATGGATGATCTGATAGGATTCCAAAGTATCAATAAGAACCAATGCCTCTTGTAGGATGTATTGTAATTTCCATTTTAAAAAGGATCTCTTTTTTAAAGCATTAACAATAATCATTGAGTCTCCTTCAATAATGACCCTTTTAAACCCTACCCCAACAAAGAGTTTCATTCCTACTACTAATGCCAAAGGCTCAGCTTCATTGTTTGAGCGACAACCTAAATTTAAAGATAATGCCTTCATAATGGAACCTTTATGGTCCCTAATAACACATCCTACTCCAGATGTACCCGGATTACCTTTGCTAGCACCATCAAAATTCATTTTCACAAAATTTTCAGGAGGAGGTTTCCAACATACTAAATTCCTATCCAATTTCTTCTTATTCATAAAACAACCTGAATTAGGTAGTTGACAAAACTTCCAAGATTTTAACATCAAAGCATCCCATGAAGAAAAAGTCAGAGAGCCCGAACCTTTACGAATTAAATCAGTTTGGATTACCTCTACCACTGATTTTTCAAATTTCAAAATTACTTGATCAACTGAACATTTCTATTTTCATAAAATTCTATTTTTCCTTTCAAGCCATAATGTCCAGATCGGAAGACTAGGAGACACAACCCACAAGTTAGCAAAAGTGGAATCCTTATATAGTGAAGGCCAAGCTTGGAAAACTTGAATGAGAGAATTTTAAAGAGGTCTAGACCAACCCAAAGAATCACATAACCAACACCAAGCCTGAGAAGAAAAGGAACAATTCAGTAATAAGTGATTAGCATCTTCTTCCACTTCTGAACAAAGAGGGCAAAGGAAGGATTGAGCAATTCCAAATTTGATTAATCTATCACTTGTTAAGATTTTGTCCTTCAAAGCTAACCATATGAAGGCACCTGCTTTTGGAAGACAATAAGAGGTCCAACATAATTTATGGGGCCAGTTCATATCCTGTGCAATATTTCTGCTAATGATACTTTGATAGCCTTGTTTAACTATATATTTACCAGTTTTTGAAGGCAACCAGATTAACTCATCCTTTTTTCCCAGAAATGAAAACTTTTCTATTTCTCATAATCTATTGTAATAAGGACTTTTGATCCTTAGGAATGGGAATCTTTGAGAACGATTTCCACTTAATCTCCAAAGAATCATGAATAGAGTTTAAATACAAATAATCCCTTACCCTGACACCCCATAAATTTGAAAGAACTAATCTTGCTTCCTGTAGACCTTCTATTTGAGACAAAGGGGAATAAGAATTCAAAGAGTCTTCCCAGAATTTTGTTAAATTGCCATCATGAATAACCCAAGACAAATAAGGTACAATCACATCTTTGCAATTAATGAAAAAATCCCAAATTTTTGATCCTTGAACTGGATTTTGAATAGTAAAGATTCTAGAAGGATCTATAGAATCTAAATAGTTACATTGCACAATTTTACACCATTTAGAATCATGTTTTTCATACATGTGCCACACCAGTTTTGCCCCTAAAGCCAGATTCTCATCCTCAACATTATGAATTCCAGTGCCCCCAAGAGATTTTGGACAACAAAGATTGTCCCAAGAAATCAAAGGAATTCTTTTCTCTTCCTCAACTAGACCATTCCATAGAAATTTTTTAAGAATACTCCAAATCTCAGAGATAATGCCTTTTGGGACCTTAAGCACATAAAACATATAAATAGGAATTGTTGATTATACTGACTTAATCATTGTAATTTTTCTAGCAAATGTTAACCATTTCCCTTTCCACAATGTAATTTTCCCCTTGAGAGATTTAGAGAGTTTTTCTAGAAATAATTTTTTACATTGCCTACAAAGAGAGGAACACCCAAGTAAATTGAAGGCAAAGAATCCACTTTGAAACCCAATATCTTTGAAATCCTCCTCTGAACCATTTGACTAGTGTTAAAGAAAAAAACCTTAGACTTGTTTTGATTAACTTTCTGACATGAAACCGTCCAATATAAAGAAATTACTTTCTTCATTGCTTTAGCTTCCTACAATGAGGATTGTCCAAAAAAGAGGGTATCATCTGTGAATAAAGCATGAGTAATAGGAAAAGAAACTCTAAGATTAATCACTCCTCTCCATGCACCATTGGAATTAAAGTGATGAATCAGTCTACTTAAGCCTTTTGCTACTATTATGAATAAAAATGATGATAGAGGATCACCCTGTCTAATACCTTGGGAGGACTTAAAAAATTTAGAATGAGAACCATTAATCAATACTGAAAAACTTGCCCCTAAAATACAAGATAAGATCCACTTATACCATCTGTGGGAAAAGACAAATTTCCTTAACACTTTTAAGAGGAAATCCCAAGACATCCGATCGTAAGCCTTCAACATATCCAATTTCACCATCATCGCTGAAAGACTAAGAGAATGAATAGAATGTAAAACTTCATGAACAACTATTGCCCCTTCAACTATTTCTTTTCCAGGGACAAAACCCCCCTATTCCTTGAAAATAATCTTTGGCAAAAAAGTTACTAGTCTTAAAGAAATAGCTTTTGTAATTATCTTCTAGAAGGTATTACACAATGAAATTGGTCTAAAGTCTGCAAAAGAAGGAGCTGCTACCTTGGGAATAAGAGCAATTAAAGTAGAGTTGAACTCCTTCAAGACTATACAATTTCTTCTTGCTTCCTCCAAAGCCAACTAGATCTCTCTCCCTATGAATTCCCAACATTTTTGATAAAACAAAGGGGTGAAACCATCTGGACCCGAAGCCTTATCCGGATCTAGAGAAAAAACTACTGCTTTAACCTCCTCAATTGTAAATTATTTCATTAGCTCCTTATTATCTTCTTGACCAATTATTGAAGGAATATATTGAAGAACCTCAGGTATGACAAATGAAAAGTCTGAAGAATCATCTTTAGTCAAAAGGTTTTTGAAAAACTAAACACCTTCTTGTTGAATTATAATATTATATTGTATTTAATATAATATATTATTATTATTATATTATATTATAATACAACCCACTCCCTCAATTCAAATTTTTTTTTAATTATCCACTTTAGTTGTATTTTTTGCCCCATGACCAAATTAGTCATTTATTTAGTCATTTATAGCTGTGTTGCAAAAAGTTTTAGTCACGTGACTAAAAGTTTTAGTCACCTAGTCATTTATTTGCCATATTTCTACTAGTGCTTTGTAATTAACCTAGGACATTAAACTAATCATTATGTAGAAGTTGTGGTTGCCTAACATGCTTTGAAGATGGCTAAGGATTATGGATATCAAGCCATTATTTTGGAAGGGGACTCTACGAATACCATCAATTGTATTAAAAGAAAGATCAGACCTTGCTAGACTATAGAGAATTTGATTATTGATTCACTTGATATTTTGGATAGTATGAATCAAGTGTAAGTTAAGCATGTCTTCCATGAATCCAACAAGGTGGTAGACTTTTTCACCAAATTGGGTAATGTCCATAGTGGAAAATGAGTTGGAATAGAAATGAGGATTTACCCTCAAGGGTAGTCTCTTTATTTGCTAATGATGTTGCGAATTAGTAAAATGTGTTTGATGATGCCCCCTAAGTGGGTTGTTTCTTCAATCATTTCTATCATGTGATTTTGTTTCATCAATGACGACACTTAGTACATCTCCCCTATCTCTAGAGAGTTCATCAACCTTATCGGTAGCTATTTTATCTTATGGTTTTGGATAGTGTTTAAGTAGTGTTTCTGGTTGTACACTGTTGAGATTCTATGGAGATGATAGGTCTAGAAAGTGGTTGAGTAGTGTTTTTGGTTACACTCTATTAAGATTTTGTGGAGCCATACCATGGGTGGGGACCATAACATAACTGAACCTATTAGTTGTAGTTATTTCAAAAATAACCTCACTATTTGGAGGAACCTATCTAAGGGTAGGCTCACTCCCTTGTTGGAGAGATTAAATAGATATGACACAAATTTAGTGATTAATTTTGTGAATAAATGAAACAAAAAAAGAGTGGTTAGGGGTTGGATTTCATGGTTATAGAGGAGCTAATAATTGAGGTGGCTAGTCTCTCTCCCAAGGGGACAAAAATTTATAAGTATGGGTGAATTGGGGAGGATTTTATACTTTTTTTTCCTCAAAGAAGGAGAGAGTTTGAATAAGTTGCAATCTGGCCATTCTATAAGCTCCTTGAAGAGGTCATGGGATGAGGTGGGTCTTTGTATTATGAGGTATATGACTCTTGAGGGTCACTTTAAATATCTTTACTCCTACCATTTTATGCTACTCAATCACTTTTTGTACCAAATGCTTGTGTCTTTGCCATTCTATTTGTTGTCATCTCTAGAGAACTTGATTACTAAATTTAAAATGGGTTCTAGGTTCTCCCTTTACACCAAGGGTTGATTCTCTTGTTCACCAACTTCATAAGATCTTGTAACCCTATGGTTTCCTTGCCCCCTAAGGAAAGAAATAAAAAGATAGGTTGGTTGTAGATTCCTCCTCTAAGACTAGTTCTAGTATGCCTCATAGGTAGCCTATTGAACACCCATAATATTGAGAGGGGGGGTGAATTAGTATTCTTTGAAACCACTTAAGCATTTAAACATTCATTCCACATAGCATATTTAACTTCTAGTAAGAAAGGAAAGCATGAAAGAAACCATCAACATACATAACACATGAACACTAGATTTTTATGTGGAAAACCCAAAAAGGGAAAAACCACAATGAGGATTAGCTCACAATATATTATAATGCAACTGGTTACAAGTTAATACAATAGTGGACTCATTGTTGAAAAGAGAAGTGCTCACTGTAGGTGGCTCACTACCAGAGGACTCACTATCGTAATTAGAAAAACATAGAAGAAGGGGTGGCTCACTACCAAATATGAATTGTTAGTAATGCATCTGACTTATGCTGAAGATACAGTTCCATTGAAGCTCAAAATAGTGATTTAAAACACTTCATCTTATCTTTCCTTTCTCTACATCAAACTTCACTCACACACACACACACACACTCCACAAAAGAATTCAATATTGTTTATATACTGCAATCAAGAAAAACATCAAACAGGTTGACATGATAGATGTACCATGTGACTTTTTGATATGTTGGCCCAAAAATCAATCCCATACGCTTTGCAGAGGGAACTAAATCATGTAGCACATTCATATGGGTCAACATGATCTATAATTTACTCCCATAACTTTGTTTCATACATTACTCAACTCCACACAACCTCAAAACCTTTGGGTCGGCACCATTGGTGAAGTAGTCAATAGAATGAGCCAACTGTTATCTCACATCTCAGTGTGCATACCACCAAAACTCATGCCACTTGGAGAGAACATATTTCTGACATCTGTGTACTTACACTCAAAACCGCATAGCAAAATATTCATTTGCAGTGGAATGCAGAGCAGTCCAACATACCACTAATACTGCCATTATACTATCATTACAGAGTCTGATGCTCTATCAACTCTATCTTCCACTATAGAGGACTTCAAGACTTGAAATTTTGGATTTAGAATCCTTCAGTATGTACCAGATTACCTTACAACTGCATGACAAGATTCTTCATAGCGGAGCAATGCGGACCCAAAAATTGTTTCCCTAAACACTAAAGACAGTAATCTAGGACTTAGACAAATCTGTAGAATAATTGGTACTTTGGTCTTCTCTGGATCAACACAATTGCTTCCATGAAATGGGTTTCCATCAATGACAACACCATATGTTGTCATGTTCTACTATATCCATCAATCTCTCCATTTAGCTCATGTTGCCAGAACATAAACTTCAATGACAAACTTCCAACAATCTCCCCCTTTATCATTGATGGAAACACTACACAAGTTTCTCTAATCTTCTTCCCCTTTGCCATCAAGGGCAAAGGGGCCCTTGATATCAAACTTTTAAGTGACATGTATAGTTCTCCCCTTATGGAGATATATCTATATGTACATGAGTCAGTCCCTTACTGCTTCACCCTTATACTCAACAATTTACATTTGAGAGACTCTTTTTAACAAGGTTATCAAGAATATATACTCCACATATGTACATTGCAGTAAGGAAAGTTATTTACACATAACAAAATTGTACAACTTAGCTTGAGGAGGCCAAACTACCTTGATTGGAGTCCTTTAATTTTGCAAGGTGCACCTCTAGATCCTTCATTGCTATTTCCCATTCCTTCTTAGCAAAGGCAAGTACTCTACACTGATTCTCAAGCTTCACATAGAATTCTTCACCTTCTGCCAGAGAGGTGGGTACCAGATTCTATTGAAACATCTTCTCTACATCAGTCAAAATTCCAGTCAAAGATGTAAGCCTTGCACTTAAAATATCTCAGAGATTACAATACTTCATAATTATCTTCTCTTTTTGCTCATGTAGATAAAAGAATTGTCCATGTAGGTTCTCAATTATTAGCCTTGTTGTTCCATCTGCATCTCCCATTGGATCATAAACACCGGAGGTATGAGCAATCTGAGACTCAATTGAGTCCATATGGTCTTTTATGCTCTTTGTGGAAACAGGCCATGTCAAACAAAATTGGTACAAGGATTTTGCTTCTCTAACACAATCCTCAATATCTTTAAAAATGCTATGCAACTTATCATGTGAAGTAGTGCATTTGCTGGAGACATTTGCAAACCTCTTTTCATTTATCTTCTAATTTGCTTCCTTTCCAATTTCTCCTCTAATCCAGTAGAGTATTCCTTAAAGGAATCAATCAGTAATCTTAGTTGTTCTACACCGGATAAAGAATTGTCAATATTTACACTAGGAAGACTATCTTGTAGTACTTTTACTGCTTCATCAATCAATTCAGCACTCTTTTGGTGAGTTTGTATGATTTCCTTTCTTGCGGAGGCATGAAATGCATCACCAAGTTGTAGTTTATGGAAATGAGATATCTTATCCATGTCAACCTATCTTTGCTGTATAGGAACTTGTAGTACTTGTGCTATCACTACAGGTTGAAACTAAAATTGCATATCTAATAGATTCTTTAAAGATTCGCCAAATGCATTAGAGGATTCATCATTTTTCTCTTTCTCTTTCTCTCCATGATCTTCTTTTCTTCCTCTGCATTCTTTTTATCTTCTGGAGGAGGTAAGATTTTATTCTTCTAATCCTCAGGTTTCTCTAGGTTCTCTAGCTCTTCTTTTTCCTTATGCTCAGTAGTATTCTGCAAATCTGGAGGAGACAACTCTTGTTCAGCTTGATCATTTTCCTTCTTCAGGGCACTCTTAGCATTATCATTCTTATCTCTTTCAACATTTTCTTTAACCGGAGGAGAATCATCTGTAACAACATTTTCTTGTAAATTATCTTCAGCAGCAGGCTCATTGATTTTTAGACCTGATACATCATGTTGTGTTTCATCTTCTTTAATCAACTCCATGGCAAGATTTTTAACCTTTTGCAATGTTTCAGCTTTGAGTTTCTCTATGTCATCCTTATCTCTTCACATTAGGGTACTAACTCTCTATTTTGTTCTAAATTCTTTATTATAGATTTGAGCCAATTTGGCTCTATCTTCGTCAGTAAGAGTGGAACCAACTTTCTCCAAGACAAAAGTTCTAATTTTTGCATCTTCTTCAACTGCTTTTAGTCTTCTAACACTCAATACTTCTTTTAGTTCATCTCGAAGCTAATTCTCAATGTCACTTAGACTAGTATTATATATAATCATATACTTTACAATAGCTTCCTCAATAGTAGCTTTATCCTCATTATTTGACTTAGTGTACATTTCTACAGTCTCCTTTAAACAATCATGTTCTGAAATATTATTGAATAATGCTTCTAACTTTAAAGGGCCATGTTCCCTTACCAGAGGGGATTTGTCTTTCTTGTTCCCCTTATCTTTACCCTTGGGAGACTTTTCTCCTTCATCGGATTATGTTTCTCTTTTCTTAAGGATAAATCCTTTCTTTTCCTTCTCGACTTCTTCTTCACTTTTTGTGTTGATAAGGTCAATTTTTTCTTTCTTGGCACTTGTCTCTTCTCCGAAGGCTTGAGTCACTCTTTTCCTCTTCCAGACCAACTTAGGTCCTTCCTCTTCCTCTTCTTCCTCGTCATCATCATGATTGATGTATTTTTTTTTTGTAGCCTTTTCTTTTACCCTTCTCTTCTTGGGTGGTCGTTGATGTACAAAGGCACTTGATGCAGCTTTCTTCTCTAAACTTGCTGAAGGTGTGGCCCCAAAGGCTTTTGGGGTAGTAGGAGTAGAGACAAAAGTCCTGGTTGACCTTCTTGTGTTGGGAGACCCTTCCTGTGGAACATATATGCCTTTTGATTTCTCTGTAGGACTCTTTGGTGACACTATCTCCTCTAACTTAGTCCTCATCCTCTCAGCATTTTGCCTTATTTCCCTCTCTTTGTGCTTCAAGTGCACTTAAGTGGATTTCTCTTCATAAGTTCCAAATCTATCTTCAGAGGGATCTTTTGGTTTACTTAACATTAAATCTGCAAGACCTATGACTATGTCTTCTGCAACTTCATAGCCCATTTCCAGAATCGAGACTGTTCTAGGTTCCACTACTTCCATGATGCACTCATCTTTACTAACCATGAAGGTAATGTCATCCTTATATTTTTCAACAATAATTTTTGAGATTCTCTCCCTTGCTTGCATGTTCTCCTGAAAATTCTTGAAGAAACCCCACAATACAATTTTATGGGTTTCTAAGTAGCCCAACCTTCTTAAATGATCTCTAATTTGTACTGCAACTAGAAAATTACTCAACCATATAGTGTTCTTTGTTCTAGGAATCTCTCTAAGAAAGTAAAATAGCAAGCATATGATTAGGGTACCATACCAGAAGGGGTTTCGAGACTCTTTGGTTTTCTGAAGGTTCTCCATCAATTGTTGTCTTAGGAGCTCACACAAGTCTATGTTTTTGTTTTCTTTCACCATTTGATATGCTATGTGTATTGTTGTTGCAGAAACAAAGTTCTCTTTGTTTGTGAAGAAAAATTTGTATCCAATCATCATTGAAGAAGCTTTTACTAAACATCTTTAATATCATTTATAGTTAGGGCACGCTTGTCAAATTTTTCTCTAATGAGCTTCATCACCACATCATTCTTCACAGATTTTAGTGTCAGAATAGTTCTAGTTGAGCATATCCATGTCACAACCCTAATAGCTTCTTTGTTTATCATGTGTGGTAGATCTAACCACATAAACTTGTCATGAATACGACTTGAAACACATACTTGACCCAAGCATCCTCATAACAGAAGATAGGGAAGCCATTCCATACATCTAGTTTCTTCTCCGTCAAAGCCCTGAATTCCTATTTCAACTCAAAATCATCATCAGTTAGCTCATTTACCCATACTTCTCCCAATTTTGCATGGTTGTATTCTTCCATCTTTGTGTGGATATAGATCCTCACATCCTCTGTATGCATTACACAATATGGAACACTCAAAAAAGAACCATCTGGATCCATCTCCATAGATTTGAAAGGATGTCATTTAAACTTTGGATGGGGTTGGTCCACAACCTCTACAACTTGTGGGGTAAACATTTTCAAAGAAACATTTGAAAAACTTAGAGAAAGATAGAAATCTATAAATACATTTCGATTGCTTCCAGTTAGGGCTTCGTGCACAAGAAATCTGAATAGCTTTGCCTCATCCTTTCACTGCTCTTCTATATTCAAATGTTTGATTGTAAATGATCTTTTATTAAGTGAAATTGCTTATAATCCATTTTGCAAAACCTAAATCACATTCAATGCTTAGATTGATAAAGCTATCAAAATCCCAACTGTAATACACAGTCACCTTCAATTGTTCCGCAAACTTCCGCAACAAGACATTTTTCACCTGTATTTTCTTTAATAGGTCAAGCATATCATCCTACACCTCATATCCATGTGCTAATGGCATCAACACCATGTTTTTGGCAGGGGATTAAAGATTGTCTATTAAAACTCCCCCTAAGCCAAAGCTTTCTACTTAGTTTCTGGAGGAAACATTTGCACCAGAGGCTGGCACAACCACATCCTTCACTTCAATTTCTTATTTCTTTTTCTAGACCTTGTCCATTTCTTTCTTCATCTCTATCGGATTCACATTCTTTATTGGGTCATTCTTCCTTACCAGATCCACCTTCACATTCTTACTTCTGCAAGACTTAGCAATGTGTCCTAATTTGTTGCATTTGTAACATCTAACATTTTGAACAAGCTTACTTCCATTCATTCTGGATCTACATGATTAGCCTTATGCCCAAATCCATTGCATGTATAAAAGTAAAAGTAACCATTAAAAGATGAAAACACCATACCATTATTGTAACTATTCATCATCTAATTTTTGCATTCACTAGCTCTATGACCAATTCTTTGACATGTAAAACACTGATTGGAAAATGATTGATTCATCTTATTTATACATTCCATAGCCTTATGTCCAAATTTATTGTAAGAGTAACAATAGCCAGAGTACCTTTGTGCATCTGGTTGTCTGATAGGTGGCCTCTTGAAATTTTTCTTTTGGTTTCGAACCTGTGTGTTATTATTCTTCTTATCTTCAATCTTCTTTTGGTTATTGTTCTTCTTCTCAACATTATTTGCCTTTGAACTTTCACCCTTTTCAAATCCCAATCCTTCTTTATCCTTAGAAGCCTTTTGATTTTCAATCATTTCATCAAGTAGGGTGGAACTTTTCTTGAATTTGTCTTCTTGATTCGTTGCTTTCTCTAGCTCTGTCTTTAGGGCCACAATTTCTTGTTCAAGCCTTGAAAATTCTTCAAATTTGCCTTTCAATTTTTCATTTAGGCATTCTTCAATTCTTTTTCCTTCCTCAATTTGTATTTTCATACTGGCGATTGTCTCATTTGATTGATTAAGCTGTTCATTTAGGTCCTTGTATCTTTCTTTGAATTTCTTGTTTTGCTCTCTCAACTTCTTGATGCATGTCTGCTTCCTTAATATTTTCTTCTAGATCTCTATTCTCACATTGAACTTTTTATAGATCTTCAAGGGATGATTTAAGTTCTCCATTCATGTCAACTATGTAGTCTTCTTCAGTAAATCCAACAACAAGAATTTCTTCCGGAGGGACAGGATATCTCCTAGTCACCATGTGTTGACACTTCAAGATCTTCCTCAAGCGGTTAAGCTTCTTCTAAGGAACTTGGCTCTGATACCAATTTTTGAACACCTTGAATACTGAGAGGGGGGTGAATCAGTATTCTCTGAAACCACTTAAGCATTTAAACATTCATTCCACATAACATATTTAACTTGCAGTAAGAAAGGAAAGCATGAAAGCAACCATTAACATACATAACACATGAACACCATATTTTTACGTGGAAAACCCAAAAAGGGAAAAACCACGAGGAGGATTAGCTCACAATATATTATAATGCAACTAGTTACAAGTTGATACAATAGTGGACTTACTGTCCAAAAGAGAAGTGCTCACTGTAGGTGGCTCACTGCCAAAGGACTTATTGTCTTGAATAGAAAGACATAGAAGAAGGGGTGGCTCATTGCCAAATATGAGCTGTTAGTAATGCATCTGACTTATGTTGAAGATATAGTTCCACTGAAGCTCAAAATATTGATTTAACACACTTCATCTTCACCACAATATTATCTTGCCTTTCTCTGCATTAGACTTTTCTCTCTCTCACACACACACTTAGTTCTTTCACATCATCACACACTCCACCCAAGAATTTAATATTGTTTATGTACCGCAATCAAGAAAAACATGAAATAGGTTGGCATGATAGATGTACCATGTGACTTTTTGACCTGTCTCCCAAAACTCAATCCCATATGCTTTGTAGAGAGAACTAAAGTGTGTAGAACCTTCAGATGGGTCGGTATAATCTATAATTTACTCCCATAACTTTGTTCCATACATTACTCATTACTCAACTCCGCACAACCTCAAAACCTTTGGGTCAACACTATTGGTGAAGTAATTAATATAATGAACCAGCTGTTAGCTCACATCTTCGTGCATGGAACATCAAAACTCTAGCCACTTGGAGAGAACATATTTTTGACATCTGTGAACTTACCTTCAAAACTGCATAGAAAAATATTCATCTGTGGTGGAATGCAGAGCATTCCAACATACCACTAATATTGTCATTACAGAGTCTGATACTCTATCAACTCTATCTTCCACTACGAAGGACTTTAGGACTTGAAACTTTGGATTTAGACTCATTTATTATGTACCAAAATTACCTTACAACCGCATGACAAGATTCTTCATAGTGGAGAAATGCGGACCCAAAAACTGGTTCCCTAAACATTGAAGATAGTACTCCAAGAATTAGACAAATCTATAGAATAATTGGTACTTTGGTCTTCTCCGGACCAACACAACTGCTTCCCTAAAATGGGTTGCCATCAATGACAACACCATATATTGTCATGTTCTACTATATCCGTCAGTCTCTCCATTTATCTCATGTTGCCAACACATAAACTTCAATGACAAACTTTCAACATAGCCTACCCTTGATGATGATTAAGATTAGGAGGTAGAAGAAGAGACGATGGATGAGTCATAGAATGATGATTCCTAGGGGTCAATTTCTATTTTTGGGGAGGTTGTGAATTTTTTTTCCAAAAAAGGGAAATGTTGTTGCTAGTAAGGGTGAGGGGTCCAAGATGGGAAAGAAAAAATTAAAGGTTGTTGACCCCAAGAATCAGACTCTATGTGTAGCAAATTTTTGAAATCCCATGGCATTTTTAGGGGCAATATGGTTGTGTTTAAGGAGAAGGAGGCTATGGGAATGAAGAATAAGGAGTAGAGGGAAGTCTATGGTCACAAAAGGGGTAAAGGTATTGCAAAAGTTTTCCCTGAACCCACCATAGGTGTAACCTTTCTAAGTATTGATGACCCTTATTGAGGGCCTCCGAAGGGGCCAAAGCTATTCCACTGTAACTCTATGAATATGGAAGATATAAATGAAGTAGTTAACCAAATCATTGATAAGATATCAGGCATGTATGATGAATCTACAATTCACTACAATCTTACTAAATGATTCTTTTTGGAGATCAATAAACTCAATGTTAAAAATGTCTCTATTAGATAAGAAGTACGGGGGAGATCCTTATTCCCTCTAAATAGAAGTTAATATTTAAGCATTGGGAATCCATGCTTGAGATTAAAAAAATAGATTGGAGAAGGCTAATTAGGCAAATAGAATTTCTATGTTGGAAAATGAGCTTTAACATATCAAGGAGAACTTGCATTGAGTTGTGGAGGTGAGTAAGTGTACTATCAAGAATAGTGCTCTAAGTATAAGGATGCTAAAAGATAAATTGAAAATACCTTCAGAGGATCTGTAAGTCCAGACTAAGAAGACTGATACTGTTGGTCCTAGCTCCCAAACCCAAAGTAGCATAAAGAGGAATCGAGACAATGATAGGAGGGAGCTTGAGGAGTTCATGGACATGCATGCCAACTTCTACCAAGAGGAGATAGAAACTATTGAGGCACTTCATAAATTGTAATGGTTTCTTAGATGGTGGCCTTTTTCTGTTATGCCTTTTGTTACTCTAGTATTATATATGTAGGTGGTAGTCTATAGTGTTATTGGCAGTTCAACTATAGTTTTATTATTTTTGACTGATGTTTAGCTAATGTCCTCTCTTTTGTAACCAGGTTTCAAGTTATTTCAAAACATGTTTTACCCCTTAATAAAAACCACACACATTACCACATAATAGACAATAATGCCCATTCACCAACATGAATGTTAAACATTGCACACATGGCAAGAGGGAAAGATCTAATGATAAGTGCATAGTTTCCAAAAAGAACTTGCACAAAGAAAAAATAGTTATTGAGGGAATTTTACCTACCAAACTATATAACATTTGGCTATGCATCACCTCCATGCACAATCTTAGCACAAAACCAATTTATATCCATGGGCCCACCACTAATTGCCAACACATGCCCTCAACCAATGCACATGAGACACCAAAGCTCAAAATTGTCATAAGCCCACCATGAAGCTACTAACTGAGACATTTATGTCTACACTCATTGACAAACAAGCCACATAATCATGATCACCCATGTCAGTCACTAATGAAATCAAAAAGTTTCACTTAAGTGATGAGCTATTGGTGATACTAAGTTAATAAATAAAGAGAAATATAGTGTGGGGAAATAACAAAGGACTTAGGCTTGAGCACATAAACTGTCATGACTATAAATTTGAAGATTGGTAAAGCATAGGGGTCAAACAATGATACATTGAACCATAAAAATACATAGGGGTACTTCCTTAAGTGTGATAGAATAATCAAATGGGGTCCATTGGATTTGAAAATGTTAGCTATGCCATTTAGTGCATCAGAGCACAAACAAGGCCAAAATTAGGATATTAATACACTACAAAGAGCCAAAAGGGGCTAATATAATATTAGGGACAAACACACTCTATATAATGCTTTAATAAGTTCATCCTATTTTGTGCACCAAGTCCT
Organism: Cunninghamia lanceolata; assembly: GCA_027924645.1. NCBI lineage: Eukaryota > Viridiplantae > Streptophyta > Pinopsida > Cupressales > Cupressaceae > Cunninghamia > Cunninghamia lanceolata. Next base: position 894,085 of record BSBN01001584.1, on the reverse strand, counting down.
GTTATCTTTTTTAGTAGGGCCAAGTTCAATGTATGTTACCAAATGAATTATAAATTCACTAAATTCAGTTTACTACATTACAAATTTATTAATTTTGCACACACAAGTTCCTATTGAAATTCAATGTGTCATGATCATAATATGATTCTCATATTTTCTACTCAACCTCTATTAGCAATTTACTATTTCATTTTTCAAGAATCAAGTTCTTCCCAATCATTGTTCCATCAAAAACTATGAGACCTTGGGGGTCATCCATTTCATTTTCAACTTTTTCATCAAGTGGGTTGTGTATATCTCAACTTTCTAAATACTCTAGTATTCAATTAAAATTTATTATATTTTTTCCTTAATATATTTTAATTTAAGAGGGTACAATGTATTTCTTTATTCATTCACTAGAAATATTTTCCACATAATGGTTCCATTGCTACTTTAATCTTATTTTCTAATTTGTTTGCCACATCTACGCCTATTTTTTTTAGGGCTCTTATATTTTAGATTTCACCTCTTAGTAGGGTAATTGATTTTTGAGGAATACAATTTTTTTTTTTGAAAAAGGTGCAGAGCACCAATAATGAATATATTAAAACCCAGATTGGAAGAAAAATGGGGGGCCCAAAAAGGATAAAAAGGCACAACGGTCCTCAAAACAACAACAAGGACGAACATGAAGCGATCATAAAAAAATATTTGAAAAAAGTGGCTGGCTATGAGAGAGATTGAAAAGGCACTAGATGATAGGTGATAAGACATGATTACAGACTACTAAATCAAATAAATGGTGCTCTCTAGGTGGCAAACAACTGGCCACACACAAGATTTTAATGTGAAACACATTAACAAGCCACCCCTAAAATATCTGCCAACAACCATAGTAGGAATTACTGGCAAGATCCATAGAAGATCTACCCGTTGGGGACAGAAAAGGACATGAAATTGTAAATAATGTGACCAAATGCTCAAATCCATAAATGCTGAGATTTGAAAAATCTCTAGCACCAAGTCCATAACAACATTTGATCAATCCTACCACCCAGTCTTCAACGACCACTAGAGCCACCACTAAGATCGTTGCCACCACTCATCTCCACTACCTCTAGATCACTTTTACCAACCAAGATGTTTCCATCACCTCCACCATGGACTCTCTCAACACCAAGTTACCAAGGCCATCTTCTACTCCTTGCCCAATATTCTGACCTAAATGACTACATCTCAGCCAACTGTTCCAAAATCTACAACTTAACCCCTTGCACCTCCACTCTTCCAAAGTCAAGACCACCAACTACCCCACCCTTGGGACCAATGCCAGAGACATCTCTAGTGCCTCCGCCAATCACCACCTACTCCTCCATCCATGCTTGAGGAAAGAAAAAGACATACCATCTGCAAGTTGTAGACCATTTGCAAGATGCAGGCCTAAAAATGCCAACAATGGCGTAAAGCTAGAACAAATCCAGAGCCTCAAGCTCCACTAGCACACAGAGCCAATAGAAATGCTTCCTTTCCTAGGTCAAGACATCTTCCAAAACACACCACCTCCTCCATCGAGCCTGACACCTCCACCAAATCTAGTCCTCCCAACAGTGCAACCACCCGAACATTACTAAGACCTTTTCTAGGTCCAGTTCCTCCTACAGATCCCTCAACAATACCAACGCCATCACCAAATCTAGGGCCATCACCTGACCCACCTCTAACTCCAATGCCTGGGCCAACAAAAAATTATTCAAGCCATCTTTGGCACTTATAATACCTACAACATAGAGGGTAAAACGTGCCAACAATGACGTAAATCTAGGATAGCTTTGGAGCCTCAAGCTCCATTGGCACTTAGGAGCCAACATAAAAACCTCCTTACTTAGACCAGGACATCTACCAAAATCATCACCTCATCCACCAAGCCCGAGACCTCCACCAAGCTCGACACCTCCACCAACTCCAACCCTACCACCAAATCTACCGCTTGATCATCCACCATTCCCACCACCAGATCTGAAGCCACCACCTAACCCACCTTTAACTTCAATACCCAATCCTACACAAGATTGTTCAAGCCTTCTTCAGCGCATATAGTGCCATCACCATAGGGAGGCCTGCTCCTCAAGTGGCCAAAATCACCAATACCTCTACCAGCACCACCACACTACTTCTATGCTTCATCATAGAAGTCTCTCTCCATCATCATGGTCCAGGACCCAGATTCATCCAAGGACCCCTTGAACATATTCTCCATAATCTCCATCAACTCTTCCACTAGAGGCAAAATCTTCAAACCCAAAGCCCCCGTGGAACCAACCCCTGGCATCACTATCACGGTCAACAACTATTTCAACTCCATTACTATAGCCTTGAACATTATTACCAAACCCAGTGCCACACCTCCTAACTCCCCTAATCTGAACCATCACCCCATCCAACCTCACCACCCAACCACCAATCCTACACCAACCAATATTGATTAGCAAGCATGATTTAAAACATGAAAATTATACTAGTTTTAGCATCAGTTAGCTTTGCCTAAATTATTTCATAAAATAATTTATGTAGTGTCGTAAAATGTGCACACCACCATTTTACATTTAGTTTAGCACCTAGATGGACCTAAAATGTTTACACTTGTTAATTAGGACCTATTTTAACATCTTTTTGAGCATTAAGCGTGTAATTCTTGATCTTGATGCACAAAGCCTGGAAAAGTAATTACAAGGTGGGGTTAATGACGCTTTAAGTTCCTTATCCCAGGAGTTTGGGGCTGAGGGACCAGGGTGTGCAAGCACCCTTGTCCCCTTTTTAGCCCTAACTTAAATTGTGGCTTGTCAGCTTGGGACCTCTTAAAAGGTTCCCAATGTCGGCCTTGTGTGGTTTAATTATGCAGAAATCAATCGAAATGCATATAAGAGTAAGTTTTTCTATTCATTTGAACATCTAGGCAATCTAGGCACTCTTGTACTCTCTCTCTTTCTCTCTCATGCTCTCTACTCTTCTCTAAATCTCTCTATTGTGGATTATTGCTACAACACTAACATATTGCAAGTCTTGTGAAGATCCTTCTACTTCTTTGGGCTACACCAACTTATTGAGTCAAATTGTGTTGTTGCATCAAGCATGCTAGGGTTCTCATGCTCATGGTGACTTCCTTCCTTCATGCTTTGTTCTACCATTCCATTCTACTTCAAAATTGCCTTGGGCATGCACTCTTTATCTATCATCATTGCTATTGTGGAGGTGGAAACACCATTCATGGAGCTTGAATGAGGCAAGCTCCTAAATAGCACCCAACCATTTTCCTTCTTGTGTGTGTGCAGGTTAGAAGAATAGGTTTTAGGAGCTAATTTTCAAGAAGAATTCAGAACTTGCAGGTACAGACCCAGTGAAGACATTAATTTATGGAAACCCTAATTAGGGTCTAGGGTGCCCAAGAACCCTTTTCCTTGGAATTTTGGCCTTCGGATCCAAGTTTTGAATTGTCCCTTTACCTCTGTTATTCATTTGGTTTCTCAGTTTCCACTTTTGATAGTTTGTTTTACTTTGATCTTTATCAATTAGGGTCTCTTGCCTTACCCTAGCTTGATTGATTAGATTTGGTTAATTTCTTCTCTATACAACAAAAGGGTAGAACCCATGTAGTTTGGCTCTCCTTCTTTGGTAGAAGCCAAGCTCGGTTTGTGCCCCAATGTTTTGTAGAAGAGGGTTTGACCTAGTTTGATCTATTGGGCTATTCTCTCTTTTCTACACTACAATTTCATTGATGTATACTTATTTCATTATATTTTTCCAAAATTTGGAAGATATTTTGTTTTAGTTTGCCCCAAGTTCAGTTCCCAATAAATACTTAAGATTTATTTTGCCCCAAGTTCAGGCATAGAACACAGACACTATGAACATTGAATATTGACATAGAATTTATGAATCATGAATATAGACATGAACAAGCAACATATTTTACAAAACCCTTGTTAAATTAGTTAAAGGAACACCTTGTTCATGGATGGCTTGAGGTATTGGTGTTGGAGGCAAAAAAATGAACACACAATTCAAAAATATTGGGAGATTTTCATTTACAGTAGTCAAAAAATGAAAAAACACAATTTGAAAATGTTGCCAAAGCTGAAAATATTATAAAAATGGTGGTCGAAGAGTTGCAGTTAAAGCCCTAAGAAGCAGTCTCTTAGAGAAGAAATGGTGTGAACTTAGATAAATAGAATAGGGTACTATTTACTATGATGGTCTGCACTAAAAAGGTAACTATGTGGACAACTAATGGTGAAATGAGGGGTCATGGTCAATTAATCTGTGTTAGCTACGAAGATAGGTGTTCCCCTTTGAAAACCTCGGGCTCTGTATAGTAACAGACATAGATCTATGGTGTAGAATGTGTTATAATCATTGGACAACCATCAGACATATCTGAGCCGCTATTAGTTATCTTTTCCTGAATTAGTTAAGAGCACATAGATCTAGATAGCTCTACTATAACACCACTATTGTGATCCTTAGAATTATATGTCAATAAATTAATGATCATGAAAAAGAGATTTCAGTCCTTAGAAGGAAGGGTTCAATATGAAGACAACAAGATGAAGGAGGCCATAGAATCTATTTGTAAATTAACAAGGGAGAACAAACTACTCAAAGAGTAGGTAAACAAATTACAAAACACCATGGCAAAAGGTGAGCAAGGATTGATTTCAATAAGGCAAGGTTTAGACGAAATCAAAATAGTAGAAGAAAACAAGACAAAAGTACTAGAAAGAAGTAGTGCTTCACTAAGCAATGGAAAACATGGAGATAAAACAAAATCGGTTAAGAGAATAAATAAAGGAGGTCAAGTCCTAGGCTCTGTATGCACTAAAAAAGTGCATGGGCCTACATGGTAATCTGATAATGAGTTGTAGTCCAAAAAACATACATGTAAGAATGTAAATATGAACTCTCAAAAACCTTCTTCTTGGAGACACGTGGATTGAAGTTCTTCACCTTGTTTGTGTCTCCACTGTCCCCTAGCTAACCTTCTAAGGTCCTACGTCTTCATCATTCACCCTATATTGATAATTCATTTTTGTCACTTTCTAACCTTGTCTATTTGACCTTCTAATATTGAAAAATGGGAAATTCACTTTCCATAAGCCCCTTTCATCCATTTAAACCTACTAGAGGCCTCCAATTGACCTCCCAGACCATTTCCCATCATTAGTTTCATCCCCCTTTTCTACCTTTTTGGGTTGCCCATATTGACTTCTAGATCTCCCATGGGTGACCTTGTAACTCCCCTAGGTGACTCACTTTCCATGTATTTCAAGAAAATATAATAGCACCATTGTGTAGTGCTCAAAAAATTATGCAATTTAAAAAAAAAGGCACTCAAAAAGGAGTTTGTATATGCCTGAACAAGCTCCTAGAAGTTCCATATGACCTATTCAAGCCTCTATTTCTAGGTCGCCCCTTGTCACTTCTAAATCCCCCATAGGTGTTTTGCCTTGGTAAACTAGGTGACCTAGTGGTGTTTTAATATGCATCATTTCTTCTAGTTCTAGCCCAAATTTACTCCAAATTGAGACCTAATTGCGTGAGTCACCTTCCCTAATTGATCATCAACTTATTTTGACTGATTCAAGGCTCCCAATCACTCCAATATAACTAAAAATCAATTCTTCTTATCTCCCTATCAATCTCATGCTAACTCCATTCTTCCTTGAGTGATAATCTTTCATGCCTAGTTCACTCCCTAATCAGGCATGTTCACTGTCCAATCAAGCCTATTGACTCATCAATCAAATAAGTTAACTCTCCAAACCTCCACCATTGATGTCTCTCTCCAATCTATAAATACCCCTCACCTCATCATTATTTCATAAGTACGAGAATTCTCTTCTCATCTTCACAAGCATTTTCAAGCTTCTTCATAGGCCTTTGAGCCTCTTTATTTATTTCCTTAGTTTTTGTAAAGCTTCAAAGCTTTCCCTTAGGAGGAAAATTTATTGTTGCACACTCATTCCCAGTTTTGCTTTTTTCTCTCCATAGCATGATTATGCTTTTCACATGACTTATGATCCTTTTGCTTTCATAGTTTAGTTGCCAAGTTTTCAAAAGCTTCAATAGCATTGCTATGCTAGAAAATTTCTTTTGAAAAAGCCAAGCTATAGTGCTTCAGTAGCTTCAATAGCTCAATTCATTCATCATCACTTTCAAAGCTCAATGCCATTTTCAATCAGTTTCTTCTTTGTCCCTGTTGCCAAGAGGAGATCCCCATTTCTACAGAGGAAAGAAGGTTGCCATACAAGGACTTTTGAGGATACGTCGGGCTCATGTGCGAAAGGGAATCCATGTTTTTCATGCTTTCATAGTTCATTAAATCACACTATTGCTCTTGGAGAAGTAATCTTTGCATTTTTATTTCCTTGATACGATTTGATTTGATTTAATTGGATTAGCATTGTTTAGATTAGATTCATTGTAATTCATAGATTACGTTTCATTCAAGCAATTTTAATTTTTAGAATAGATTCAAAAATCATTCCACAAAATACCAAAAACATAGGATTAATTGCATTTGAAAAATTAATATTAATTGAATTTCATATTTCAATTTCTAACTAATTAGATAAATTTATATTCAGTTTGGAAAAGGAACCAAAAGTGTTTTGCATTCATACAAAAACACAAAAATATTAGGAAACTTAGAGCAAAACCCTCGACCCATCACGATGTACACACCAAGTCAAACAAGGTCAAACCCTTGATTCCATCACAAGGTACATTCCACATTTCACATTCAAACAAAAGAAAAACAAAACTTTGACTTCAAGTCAAAGTCAACAAAAGTCAAACTAGGTCAGCACTTAGTCAACAAGCTCTCTCCTAAGCATGGGTGTGCCCAGAGATTGGAGAAAATTGGATCAAGGCTATTCTTGAAGAGATATACGAAATCCATCCAAAATCACAACATACACAACAAACCATAGAAGAGAAAGAGCACTCTTAGGGTCTTCCAACAAAGAGACATCGTACGACAATGTATTCAAATGAACGAGGATCTAGGTTACAATGCTCTAGATAGTTCATCAACAAGAAAAATAGCCTACCTACTAGGTGTTAGAACCTAAGAAATTATAACATGAGACATAGGATTAGTGACCCTTCGGGTCATATAATTATCTCTACCACAATAGTCCTATAACAAGATCGTCAAATATCCCTCTGCGAAGTTCTACTTCCACGCAAATAGAACCACCCTCGATTCTCACCTCCACTTGATTGGATTTTTCCATGAGAGCAAGAGTGAATTGGAGATCACCCGTAGCAAGGAGAGGGGTCATGTGTGATATCGAGGCTGACTCATTTGCGTTGTGCTTGAGTCATGTTTCAAAGCATACAGGCTCAAGTAGTGAAGGGACCATCAGACACACAAAAGGAACTCATAGAAAAAAATTAGGAGGCAAATAAGATAAGAAAATGATAGAAGTGATAGGGCTGTTAATATAATCATTAAAGGACTAAAAGACTGGTGAGAAGGAAATCACAAAAGAGCTAACAAGAGACTTTTGTAAAGACCAACTGCAATTTGGTTAAGATGCATTCACTAGGAAAGTAGGATTGCAAAATGGATAAGAGATGGCAAGAGCAAGCACGTAAGAGTTATCTTGAAGAACATAGAAGACAAGAACATGATACTAAGAAACAAAAGGTTCCTTAGAGGTACAGAAATATACCTCGATGAGGACTTAACCATAGTTCAACAAGAAGAAAGACAGAAAGAGTGGGAAAAAGTAAAGGCAACAAGACATGCAGGAAAATGGTTTTGGTTACAAAATGGAAAGGCCCAAGTTAGTGACAAAATGACACATAAGAAATAGGAATTCTCCCCCCCCCCCCTCGTCTGGGAATATTTGACAATGGTAAGTTGGAATTGTAGAGGTTATCCATGGAGAAGAGGACCTGGGTTGGGGCCCATAGAAAGAGAAAAAGACATTATCATTTTTACAGATACTCATGAACATGATAGATGTAAAGTTCCATAATTTGAAGGGTATAAAAAAGATTCAGTATGGAATGAAAGGATTGATAGTGGCAAAGGGCATGGTTGGGTTATAGTTATAATCAAAGAAACATGGTGCAAAATTATAAAAGTGAAGAAAGAAGACCCAAACAAGAAATATATATGGTTGAAAATAACAAAAAATCAAGTAACAATAAGGCTGACTGCATGCTACTTCACTCCAAAAGGCTCTAAATCATATAAGAAAAGGAATCGAGATCAAGAAGATCCTTATGCATTGCTTAAAAAAGACATTTTTATTTTTAATACCATGGGGGAAGTATTAATAATAGATGAATTTAATGCAAGGACAACAAACATCCAAGCCATCAATCTGAAAAGTAAATACAAAGAGAAAGGGGACCTGTAATGGTTGGGGGAAGAGAGCGATCAACTTTGGGAAAGGGCCTCACTGGATAGTAAGGGTAATGTTACACACTACGAGGTAGAACTATTGGGACTATGCAGTCTATACAAAATGGTCATATGCAATGGTATGAGTGTATGGTTGAAATCGGGCAACATCACTTGCAAAACCTACAATGGTCAAAGTGTAGTGGACTATGTTATTTGCTCACAAAATTATACCTCGAGGCTAATGGAGTTATTGGTTGGGGACTTTCTAATAGAGATGAAATCAGATCATAATCCAATATATGTAAAGCTGGACACCCACATAAAAAAACAACAGGAGGAACAAGTCCACTTCAACCAAAATAAGGCACTTTAATAGGGTTGAATGTAATAACCGTTCCAATCTATACAATAAAATATTGCATAAAAAAGTAAAATTTAAAACTTTTACTCAAATATAATTTTATTACACAACAATATTCCAAAATTGAATAATATAATAAGTTAGAGAACATAGGTTAATAAAACATAAGGATTTAAATTCCTTTACATCAACATAGGCAATAAGACAATAATACAACAACTTTGATATAACATAAACTCTTATCCTTTGGAGATCATTATATATGCATGCAAGGATGGAGAGAGCATCATCAGAGCAATTTACCACCCATCCATGAAGCTTATGCTTCTCTGGCCTTACTCCAAACAGGAGAAGCCCGACTCTTCATGAGAGGTCTAGCAATTAGAATCAACAAGTGTGATGGAATCTAGTGCACCATGATATATCTAACATTTAATAAATAGTACAAAATATAGAAAATGAACTTGTATCATGATATGGCAGAAAGTAATAAATAAATCAAACCAGTGCAAACACTTAATTTTATTTAAAATCTTTGGCCAAAGCATCTTTTTGAGCTGATGACAACTAGATATGTTAGTAAACTTAACCTACCCTTCTCTATGACCCCATATTTGAAACCCATCCAAGACACAACCAAAAATAATCCTATTACTCTATGAATACATAATCATTAAACCATTCAACCAAAATAGAGATAAGAAATTCCCTATCAAAACATAATTACCAATTTTCCAATGTTAAAATTTTGAAGAGCATATGAGTTCATAAAGAATTGTAACTCATCTAGAAATAAGATGCAAAGCCTAGTTATGCAATACAAGTTAAAATTATTCAAATTTCAATATGACAAGAATATTAATTTACCTATTCCTTTAAGCTATCACACCCTTCCTATTCCTTCCAAGTGCCAAAATTATAACAGGTTTGCCTCTATCTAGGTCTACCCAACAACAAGGTTTTAAAGAATATAACAATTTACTACCATATCTCTCCAATTATAACATTATTTAGAGTTTAAAATTGTCCCAAATTAAAAATTAACATTGTCTATCCACTCATAAAATTCACATAAAGTCTCATTTAAAATTAAGAGCAAGTTCTTGTTTTATAATTATATAGCACAATAAACATATATATATATATATATATATATATATATATATATATATATATATATATAGAGAGAGAGAGAGAGAGAGAGAGAGAGAGAGAGAGAGAGAGAGAGAGAGTTTTCATAACCTATCCATTGTTTCAATTAAGGTCCTTAATAAGACTACACCATTGAAAGGTATGAAGAAAGGTTTAAAAACTTCAAATAACACAAGAAGTGGATCATCATGTAGATTCTTATAAAAGTTACATGTAAAGGAACCAAGATATATATAGGTCGGTGCAAAGCAAGGTAAAACCTATGCATTAGATTTAAAGATTAAAGTGATGATATTCATTGCATAAGAAAGCAACTTTAGTATAAATCAAAAGCGGTTCTAAGATTCAATTTAATATCACAATAGAGGAAGTAAATAACCAAGTAAGATTCATTAAGATTAGCCAAGTCGAAAGAGTCAGATGTTTGCAAAATAGGTAAGAGCATAAGACTGAAATCGTCATGCAAGTAAAACAATTTTGTCATTAAAACATATATCCAAATGGATATGATAAAGTTGATAACACATCGAATGAGGGTTGACAGAGATAGAAGTTTCAAAGTAACAATTGGTAAAAGGTAAAACGATGTGACACCATCATCCTATATAGAACTAGCACTTAAAACATTGCAGATAAATGAAAGATTCAATTCAAAAGAGTCGATAGGGTAAGCATCGATGAAAATAGAATGTATTAAATCAAGAAATAATAATGTATCAATAAAACTAAAAAATTGCATTTCCAGATATGAGTTGTTTTATACAGAGGTATCGAATAATGGTTTGTAGGCTGTTAAGAAAGGACAAGTTGGTAATGAAATATATTAATTGTCAAAAAAGAAACTAACATGCAAGTTTGATTAGGCCATACATACATGCCACTTATAATCTAGCATAAAGATCTTCAATCAAGTCATATATTATGAAAGAAAAATGTGAATCATCTATAGAGAAATGCATTACATTGGAAGGATAATATCCAAAATAGACCTGGTAGTGAAGGTTACACAAAATCTTATTAAAACACAAAGGCAGCGCCTAACTCAGTGTTGAAGAGGTAACATCTATACGTGGAACAATGTTTCAATGGTTATACCAAAAACATTCTTATCCTGGCATAGGTAAGGTCAACCTAAAATTGGCATAAAGAAATCTGGCCTTAAAAGAAATACAATACACAGGTCGATAGGCCGATAAGTAAGTCATTCTGAGAAAAATCTCTAGTGAAGAAATGCCATAGAAGATATACAAGGTGTTAGACATACCTCAAACTAATTTTTAGAATCAAAACACAAATGAATAAAGATTGTTGACTGATAGGGTTTCAACAAAGGCCGATTAAAAAAAGTAAAAAGAGGTTCCTCACAAACACATGCCACTTCAAGTAAAGCTATAGTCTGTTGATGAACAAGTCATTCAAGGGAAGATATAAGGAGGAGTGATGCCAAAACATTTTCTTACAAAACATGAAGGATTCGAATCAACTAGTTCGAGTATCCTTTAAAAGAGAAATAATGACAATAAAATATAATCAATTAGGTGATAAAGATAATGTACCATTATAACTGGATTACTTCATTTCTAGTCACCATTGATGACATGATATACAAGTCGAATGATCTCAGACATGCAAAGACACAGATAATGGTTTGCGGGCCAAAAGGTTATCAAACAACATATATCAACTGCAGGGAGATATAGATTAAATATTAGTTGATTCAAGTCACACTACAAAGTGAAATTATGCCTAGGCCATTAGGGTCGAATTATAAGCCATCTCTAGATTGCATAAAGAGTGATATGGATATAAATTGGTAAATGATAATATGCATGGCTAAATAATATTGAGCAAAGATTAAAAAAAAAAGAATAAAACATAGGTCAAATATGGGCATGCAGGTCAAATGGAGAACTCAGGTTTGAATGAAATCATTCAGTTTCAACAAACTTCGACAGAAGAATAAATAATTTTCACCATGGCCAAGGATTGAAATGAAATCCATTAAATAAATAAGCTACAGGGGATCAAGATTTTGACATAGACCCATTTCAAAAATTCACGTATATTCAACACAGAAATGAAAACTATTCAGAAATTGCATACCTAGAGCTTCTAAAAGCTATTCCTAAATTTTCCCTCTCCAGTCTACTTTTCCTGCTTTTCCTACTTTTTCAATCTATTTTGCTTTTTTGGGAGTTACTACTTTTTCGGGGCATACCACTTTTTCCCTCTCTTCCCCATTTAAAAGAAATCAAATTATCTTTTTCTTTAAAAAGAATAGTGGAATAATAAATGCTTTTCAGCGTCTTCCTAATTTTAGTCCCCCACTCACAAAAGATTCTTTTTCAGTTATGAATACATGCCATCACATAAAAACATATATTTATTTTAAATAAAAATGCAACTAAATATATTTCATTATTATATTAAAATTAATGACAAACATTTATCTAATAGTTAATTTAATTCTTTCAAACACACAAGACATCAAATTAAGTTATTTTCCTAAGTGAATGTGTGCGAGATCCCATCACAGCCATTCGCTTCTCAACGGCTAGACTCCCTCTCCCCAATGATTCTCTCTCTCTACAAGAGTGTCAATTTTCCTTGTAGCACTCAATGAAACACCATAAGATAAGTATTACTCGTCAGTTGTTTTATAACAAAACTAATTTCAAATTAAAATGATTGAAATTCACATTGATCAATTATTTCCAAAAATAATTAACAATAACTTAAATTAAGTATAAGAAATTTAGGATTGTGATATTGAATCCTCATGATTTAGGAAAATTAGAATTCTTCAAAGCTACCCTTGAACGAATTTTTAGGGAGTATGAGAATAATTCATCTTACATAGGGAACCACCCTATAAGAAAGAATATGTTGATTCCCCTAATGCACAAGGCTTTAGATGGGGGTAAGAGGGCTAAATCTAAGAGAGGAACAAAAAATACTTTTCTGAAAAATCTTTGGCTCAACAATGAGTGCAAGATAGCAAAAAGAAATCTACGAAATTGTGGAATGGACAAAGAAAGTAAGAAAGAGTACAAAAACTATTACGATGTAAAAAATAAAGTATGTGAACACAAGAAGAGAGGAGCTGATTGCCCTTGGAAAATACAACTCCAAAAGATTTTGGAAGGGACTACAATAAAAGAGAAAACAATAGAAAACAATATCATAGGTTACTAATGGCTCAAATATGTGAAGTTGCTCTATGAGTGTGACCAAGATAAACATAGACCTTTGGTAATTAATGAAACTACTGAACTTTTCACCATTGAAGATATTAATCAGGGCATAAAAAGGTTGGCAGGAGGGAAAGCACAAGATATCGATGGGTTGCAAGTAGAACACTTAAAATGGGGTATAGAGGTCCTTGTACCTTGTATCAAGTGCATCTTCAATAATGTCATTCAAGAGGGCTTCCCAAAAGAGTGGACGATTAGTGTTGTCATCCCTCTATACGAAAGAGGTGATATCAATAATCCATCAAACTACCACACTATTATGGTTGAACCCCTCCTTGGAATTTTTTTGGAAGCATGGTTGAATGCAGAATTAGTAGCTGGGCATAAAAAGAGGGAAAAAGAGTTATTGGATAGGCTAGCTTTAGACTGAAACATTCCACTATTGATCATGGTGTTACCCTGAGGTTCTTGATTGAAAAATATAGAACACCCAAGGTGGTGAGGCTTTTTGTTGCTTTGTAAACTTAAAAAAATCTTTCAACATGGTGCCTTGTGACAAGTTGTGGAATAGGATGGAGGAACTGGGAGTTCTAGATGTGTTTAGAGAAACAGTCTATAAACTTTATGAACAGGTCAAGGCTAAAATCAGAACTAGTGATGGAATGTTAGAGTGCTTTGGCAGTGATATTGGCATCGAACAAGGTTGTCTGATTTCCCCAACAATGTTTGGGCTATACATTGATAACTTAGAAGAGTGGATAAACAAGGTAGGTGAGGATAGAGTTCAGTTGGCTAAGTACATAATAAAGTTACTCCTATATGTGGATGCTCTCATATTAATTGTTAAAACAACTCATAGTTTGAGAGAACACTTGAGGATGCTTGAAACCTTTTGTCATGAGGTTAGGATGTAGGTGAACCAAGGAATTTTTTAGTGGCTATATGTCACCATTTAGCTATTTTTTCAATTTCTACCCCCCAAATTTGGCTATTTGTAGGCTCTTTAGAAGTGTCCAATTCGCCTATATTTGATATATTTTTCCTAATTTTGAAACAAAATCGTCTTGAGTTAGAAAGTTTTATTCTCTAATATAGACACATATTGCACTATTGTATATAAAAATTTGGGCCCTAAACTTCCTAGTTTATTAGGAGCTATTTTTTATTTTTTGTACTTGTCCCATTTCAACATCTTTGTTTAACAATTATATGTTGATAGGAAATTTAGACATTGAATCACCATAAAAGTTAAATATTAATAAAACAATTAGTCACTAAATTTAAAAAAAAAAGGTACAAGGATAAAATATTTCCATCCACTCTAAAATTTGATTCCCAATATGAAAAAAAAGTTGCCTATTATATTATGCTTCTTTATAGTGGATTTGCCCGATTTTTTTAAAATTTTCAAGAGGTCATTTGTTAAAGTATACCTTGAGGTGAACACTAGCAAAACCAAAGTAATGATCTCATTACGAAGAAAAAAAACAAACTAACTTTTTTTTGAAGGCAACCCTTTGGAAGTAGTGGATGAGTACAAATATCTCGAGCTTGATTTCTAGAACAAACTCAGTCAGGAAACATGCAGATAAAAAAGAATTCAAGGGGTTGGAAAGCATTATACTCCCTGCAAAATAGATGTAGGAATGCAAAATTATGGGATTGGGAAACCAAGAGAACACTTTCCAGTTTGCTTGTTACCCTGATGATTGTTTAGGGGTGTAAAATTTAGGACAACAACATGTTAGAGTAGAAATGGAGGCAGGTAGAAAGAATCCAAAAACACCTAATCATAAGCAGTCTCAAAATTAAGATTGTTGTTCCGTATGATATTTTATTGTTGAGATGGGTACTTTCCCTTTGGTAGCATCGGTGATGGTCCAACTGGTAAGTTACCTAAAGAAGACTCAAAGTATAGAGAACCATTGGTGGCCTAGGCTACTTATGGAGGAAGAGCTAACTAGAAGAAATAATACATGGATGAAATAAAATGCCAAATGGATGAAGAAATGGGATGTTAATATGAATGATTGTCCAAATACTAATAAGGAAATAAAAAGGTTTGTGAGAGAAAAATTTAGGCACATCATATGGACAAAACAAATTGGGCAAAAAAAGACTTATTAGATCAAAGAATTTAACCCCACGTGGGAGTATGAGGAAAAAACATACATAGGTGTGGATATTAAATGGAAAGCGAAAATGTTGATAACCCAATTAAGGACGAGTTCATATTATCTTAGATGGGAAACTGATAGATGGTTGATACCTAAAGAAGAGTGGGAAAAGAGAATATTGCCTATTTTGCAACAAGGGAGTGGTGGAGACAGACTGACACTTTGTCATGGAGTGCTCAACACACAGTGACATCCATAAACCTTGAAAATTGACAATTTAAGCACCTTGTTTGAGGAGGCAACGTTGGACAAAACTGTAAACTTCTTGATCAAAATTCATCACCAAAGATCTGACCTCAAGAGGAGATTACAAACTTTATATAACTTTATTGCCCTATTTCTAGTGACTGTGTGCTGCTCTTGGTCCCATAATCTACTTTAGCCTCATAGACATTATTAAAATCTTTATTTCATTTCATTTCATATCATCCAGACATAGGTAACAGTTACTTCAATTCATTGAAACAACAGTGAAAAAGCATGACTAAGTGGCAGAGTTGGTTTTGACGAATTGAGGTAGAAAACATTCCCTTTACAGAAAAGACTCCACAATAAGTACCGCTGTGTTAAATAAGGTATCCTATTTAACCTCCTTGTCTCAAAAAAAAAGAAGGAATTTTGGAGTAGTTAAAGAACCTAAAACAATTTTTGGCGAGTTGGGTAATGGCTTCGGTAGGCAGGGCCATCTGACATTGGAGACCGAGAGCCCTCAGCTGCAATCCTGAACTATGTTTGGTTCTTATAGTTGGAAATGCTTGGGTAAAACATGCTTCCAAAATGTAGAACCATAGACAAAGCACGTAAACCGTTTGACAGAATGCCTCAATGAGATGTGTCATCATGGACTCCAATGATTGCAGGATCTGCACAAAATGGATTTGTTGAAAAGGCTTTAGAAATTTTCAAGCAAATGCAATTGGCAGGTGTGAAGCCAAATTCCACAACCTTTGCCAACATCCTCCCTAGTTGTGCCAAAATGAGAGCTTTGGAACAGGGTATTTCATGTAGGTAGGTTAAAAAGCATTTTCGTAATCAATATACTTTGCATCTTTTCTTGTATTTAATATTTTCTTTTGATTTGTAGTCTTCCTTGCAAGAAAACAAAGAAGGAAGGTCCTCATTTCTATTGAAAGAGTTCATTATCACTCTAAAATTAAAATATCATTTAGTTTTAAATAAATGTGAGCCATTATATTGAGTGGTGTCTGGTCCATGCAACAGAATTGGTTGACACGTGTCTTAATATAATGCAGAATTGGTTGACACATGTATTAATATAATGAGGGTTTGGAACTTGAATTGCAACTTATTTACATAACAGCGTGGTTTTCAACACACTTAAAAAACATTCTTCAAGTATTTCTAACTTAAAGAGAAGACATACATATATGCATTTGAGATGGCCACATGTACATTCTGTATGGTGAATAGCCACTTCCTCATCTCTACATCTATTAGCCGAAGCAAAATCTGTGCAAGATATGCTCGAATAGTACCATTACAGGGAAAAAGTTCTTATCGAGATGGGATCACAACGAGATGTACAAAGAAAGATCCCTTCTTATGTGTGAGCATTGTTGCACAAGTGTGTTTTGAAGCGAATGAATAAATAAAGGCAGGCAATGAGTAATTTAGACTTACCAAAACAGGAGCTTCAGAGCTGGCCTATTTAATTTCTGCAAATGTCTTCTTTACTTTTGGTGTCCATTCAATTTTAGCATCTTATTTCAACATTACATTCAATGGTCTGACAATCTCTATGAAGCCCATGGTGAATTTGCACACAAAATTGATTTTACCAAAATAGGACTTGAGTTCTTTCTTACTTGCTAGTGGAGGAACTTTGAGGATAGCCTCAACTCTTTCTAGGCCTATGGATATTCCCTTTTCTGAAATTATATGTCCTAAGAGTTTGCCTTCTATTACCCCAAATATGCATTTCTTGGGATTCAAGGAGATACCATAAACTAACAAGTGGGCCATTAAAATACATGGAACACTTCCTTAAGTATGATAGAATAATCCAATGGGGCCCGTTGAATTTGAAAATGTCAGCTATGCAATTTAGTGCATTAGAGCACAACCAAGGCCAAATTTAGGATATTAATACACTGTAGATAGCTAAAAAGGGGTAATACAATATTAGGGACCAACACACTCTATATAATGCTTTAGTAAGTTCCTCCTCTTCCACACCAAGTCCTCTTATCTTTTTTAATAGACATAAGTTCCTAATGAAATTCAATGTGTCATGATCATAATAAGATTCCCATGTTTTCCACTCAACCTCCATAGTAGCTTACTATTCCATTTTTCGAGCATCAAGTTCCTCCCAATCATTGTTCCATTAAAAACTATGGGACTTTGGGGTCATCCATTTCATTTTCAATATTTTCATCAAGTGGGTTGTGTATATCTCAACTTTCTAAATACTTTAATATTCAATTAAAATTTATTATGTTAATTCCTCAATGTATTTTAATATTCAATTAAAATTTATTATATTTGTTCCTCAATGTATTTTAGTTTAAGAGGGTACAATGTATTTCTTTATTCATTCACTAGAAATATTTTCCACATATAATGGTTCCATTTCTACTTTACAATTATTTTCTAATTTGTTTGCCACCATCTACCCTGTTTTTTAGGGCTATATTTTACATTTCTCCTCTTAGTAGGGGAATTGATTTTTATGGAAGAATAGCACTATTGATTAGCAAGCCTGATTTAGAACATGGAAATTTTATTGGTTTTAGTATCAATTAGCTTTGCTTGAATTATTTTATAAAATAAATTCATAAAAATGATGTATGCTTATGTCATTATATTTTGTCAAAATTTGAAGGACATTTGTTCATTTTGCCCAAGTTCAATTCCCAAGTATTACTTAAACTTTATTTTTGAAATCGTGTAATTGTTAAATACATTTATTTTTTATATTTTTGGTATTATTCTTTGATGATTATTTGTTAATTATTTACTCTTGAAATTATATCACTTTGTTTAAAGAGGAGTAATACAAGGTTTGGGGATCATGTACAAATTGCTTATATAAAATTAATTAATGTATTTATATTTAAAAAATATATCTATAGTATGGGGAGATATATATTTGGAGGTTTTGTGGTGTTTTTTGTGTTTTCTATAACTTTTGTGATTTTCTCCATTTTTTTCCTTCAACCATTTCTTTCCTTCAACCATTTCCAATTTCTTTTTTGATTTTGATTTTTATTTTCTGTGTTTTTATTTTTATTTTTTTTAACATAAAGGAGGGGTATAAATTTATTAAATCAAGAAGTACAAAGCAAGAGAATTACATAGCCCTATCAAGCTCCACCAAGTGATCCAACTGTTGAGACAGATCCGGGGGTAAATGACCTCAGTCCATCAAATTGAATATGCTCAGAAGCCCATTTAGCCAAACAATCAGCAACACCATTCCATTCTCTAGGAATATGAGTAAAAGTAACAACCTTCAAAGAAGCACAGAGGTTAATAATCTGAGAAACAATCAAAGCCAAATACCAGTTGACATCATTTAAATGCCGCTTATTCAACAAGTTCACCACAACCGAGGGAATCAGACTCACATATGATCCTTCGCCAACCCAATTGACTTCCACACTCCACAACCGTTAAAATAGCCTGAGCCTCCATTAGATTATTAGTATGAAGACCCTTATAAACAGAAAAGATAAACTGAACATCTCCAGAGCTATCTTGACCAACACCTCCAATCCCAGCATGACTAGGGTTACCGCGAGAAGAGCCATCCGTGTTGACTTAGAATGCCTCTGAACAAAATGTTAAATGAAATGCACTTTCAAAATAATCTTAACAGTGTCACTTGTATCTATGCTATTACTAGTATTGAATTAACATGACAAAATGTAAATGCACTGATTCGATTTTCCTTACATTTTATCAATAAATCTATTTCTTTTTATTAAAAATGAAGACACTAAGGTAAAAAAAATTAAATGTTGGTGTTTATTATACATGTAAATAATGTTGACATGTTCATGTTTTGCATGAAAATCAAACCCTCAATTGACATTAAAAATTAGGGTTTATACATATTCAGGCATCATAATCATTGAATATTGACCTGGCATTTATGAATCATGAATAGACATGAAAAAGCAGCATATTTTCTAAAACCCTAGTTAAATTGGGTTGAAGGCACACCTTGTTGACAGATGGCTTGAGATAGGCATTGGTGTTGGAACAAACACAATTCAAATATGTTGTCGAAGGTTACATTTATGATCCCTGTGCCGTAGCGTCGTATGTAGTTGGGAGATTTTCGTTTACAGTAGTCGGAAAATGAACAAACACAATTTGAAAATGTTGTCAAAGGTGAAAATATTATGAAAATGATGGTCGAAGAGTTGCAGCGAAAGCCCTAAGAACAGACTCTTACAGACGAAATGGTGTCAAAGTATAATGGAAGGGGGGGGTTTTGTCAGATATTATAGTTGGAAATGGACTGGTAGACATGTATCCAAAATGGGAGCTTTGGAACAGGGTATGAACATCCATCAAAGCATAAAGGGAGGGGGATATCTGTCAGATGTTATAGTTGCAACTGCCTTCGTAGACATTATGTAAAATATGGAAGCATAGACAAGGCAAGTGAACTGTTTAACAGAATGTCTCAAAGGGATGTATCCTTGTGGACTGCAATGATTGCAGGATATGCACAAAATGGATTTGTTGAGAAGGCTTTAGAAACTTTCAACCAAATGCAATTGGGAGGTGTAAAGCCAAATTCTACAACCTTTACCTGCATTCTCCCCACCTGTGCTAAAATGGGAGGTTTGGAACAGGGTATTTCATGCAGGTAGATTAAAAAGCATTCTAGTAGTCAATATACTTCGCAACTTTTCTTGTATTTAATATATTCTTTTGATCTGTAGTCTTTCTTGCAAGAAAATAAAGAGGGAAGGTCCTCATTTCGATGAAAGACCTCATTTATTTGAAAATCAAAATATCATTGAGTTTTAAACTAGTATATTTATATTTTAAAAAATATATTTAGAGATATTTTTTGGGTGTTTTTGTGTTTTCCACAGCTTTTGTGATTTTCTCTATTTTTTTCCTTCAACCATTTATTTTTATTTTGAGTATTTTTTTGTTTGCATGGTTTTTGTGATTTTTTCCACCTTTTTTTCTTTAACCTTTTTTATTTTTTGCAATTTCTTTTATTTTTTCTACCTTTTTTTTTTCCTTTAACCGTTCCACCCCACTGTGACTGTAGAATGCCTCTCGACATAATAAATGTGAGTCAGTATATTGAATAGCATAGATTGACACTCAAAAATATTTTGAAGTATTTCTAAGTGAAGAAAAGACCATACACATATGTATTTGAGATGGCCACATGTACATAGCTACTTTCCACCTCTACGTCTATTAGCCGAAGCAAAATCTGTGCAATAGTACCATTACAGGGAAAAAGTTCTTATCGAGATGGGATCACAACGGGATGTACTTGTTATATTGGCTAACTTGCTGTGAGGGAGATTCCAAGAAAAGCTGTAAAGGTGAAAACTATTAGTCGAATCATTTTTACATCCAAGTCACCTTCTATTCTCTACACTTAAAGCATTTTAAATTTTTTATTAAATTTTATACGAATTTGCAAGAGCAGTTTGAGTGTTAAGGGTAGCGTCCAATCTATGGAAAAACCCATTTTTATAGGTCTTTTGTTGGAGCTTATGTAAACAGCCGGATGTGTAACTTGAAACATCATCAACAAAACCTAAATTTATGATATTGTGTTAAGTATATTGTTTATCACAATATAGAAACGTCAACAGAACCTAAATTTTCTTACCAAAATGATTTAAACATGGCAGTACAATTCCTTTTTACTCTAATCCGACTACATGAAAGTTTTTATTTTCTTTCAAGAACAACAAATAAATCGGGTTGCTCACGATTGAAAAGTGACGCTGCTTTTTCTGCAGTTCTTCCTGCAAAATTCTCAAATAGCGGAGTCACAACTTCTCCTCCAAAATAAGCCGTAATCAGCCCTTCCATAATAGCTCTGTATTGATTGGCAACCATCCATCCAATAACCTCGTTATTGCTCATCTGCATATTATGTTGTTGTGAGAAACCCAATGCAGACAAAAACTCTATCCTTTTGACAATGAATGAGCCTTCTTTCTCAACTTGGGCTCTCACCTCCTTTGCAGAAGGAGCAAAAATAGGCAAGTTGAACGAGTCTCTTTCCTCCTCTTTTATCATTCCCTGTCAGATCAAAAGGGCAGATTATAAATAGCCAGTATTTTCTGGTCAATGTAGCAGATGTTTATATAAGAAAGGCTTAATAGCAGTTATACTACAGTTATTGTTTAAGTGGAAATCCGTTCCCTATCAAATAACCTACAACAGACCACAATACTGGATATTTAAGCTTATGAAGATCTGGGTAGTGGGTACATTGCTGTTTAGTTCTTCCAATCAGGAGTATCTAAAGTTTTTTAAAATTTCAAATGAACTGAAGGAAAATTAAAAATACAGTTAACAACATAGAGTGTTTATGTAACTGCTGCAAGATCTGGGTACCTGTATGACCATGTCATTGAAAGCAGCATTGAGAATATCCATAGTAGTGCCGAGTGGGCCTTGGTCAGTGGGATCATTACAAGAATCAGGGCGCCCTAGTAAACAGAAAAACATGCAACCTCCTCCCACAACTTCTTCTGAACGGGCTCTCAGAAAGCTGTGGAAATCTTTCTGAAATTGACATAGATATGCCTCCCCAACCTCCACTGGCCCTTCCTTTGATAGAAACACTCTTCCACCATTCCATGATTTCGACCTCTTATCTTCAATTTCCGCAGGGACCTGCTTTTTATGCATGTACAACTACACAATTACAACATTGTTGTGGGATTCATTTGCTCTAATCAAGCCTTCATTGTTTTCGAATTTAAGAGTAAAACTCACAGAGGATCTCAACTTACTTGTGAAAGCCATTGTAAACTGAAAGAGGAGTGAACAAAATGGAGAGAGTTTTTGGGGAAAAGACGGTTGTAGAAGGAACCTGGAACACCTGCTGCAAAGTAGTTACATCTAGTCCTTGTACTATTAATATCTTCTTCTTGCTCATCCCCCTTGGGAGGCAGTGGTAAGCTCCGGAAAAGTAAATTGAAGTCGTTGGAGGGCAGGTCTGAAAAGAACACTTGCAACTCTGGTATTGGAAAGCTCATCGCCATGCATTTATCTTGAATTGCCTTTGAGACTGTTTCTGCAATAAAAAGTGTGTTGGGTCCAGCAGCACACCCCAGATCTGCTACGCAAAACCTTTCACATGGAATAATCTTCATGCCCAAAATGCATTCTTGCAAAAAGGGTTGTAGGAAACAGAGAGAGTTGTTCTGCCATACAACACAACAAAATATAATATAATCCAAACATCATGTATAATTAAGCTAGGAATTGGATGGAAATTACTTGATAACATGAATTTTTTGCATAGCTGCCTTCTCCTTGCCCGCCGTTCATGGCAAAAACCTTTTCTATCTCCATCCCCTTAGCAGAACAGATTCAGGATTGTTAGAGGGGACCTTTAATGGTTTGAAACACACAGAACAAATAGAAATGGAAGCATGCATAAGACTTCCCATTTTGTTTCTTGCCTTGGACTTTTATGATCCGGCCAGTCTTCTTTCTGTGGTTTCAATTGAGTCCTCCCGGTCTTGTTCTTTTCCTGTGGAAGAGGGTAGTTATCCCCTCGATTTCCTAGTGTAAATAGTAGGCCCAATGAATGGAGGCTGGCCGCTTTAATGGCCCCTACTCCCCCTACTCTATAATGAAGTGGTCTCATGGAGTGGGGTTCCTAAATTATCTCAGCGGTGTTGTTGAAAATTTTTAGGAGAATTTTAAAACAAGCGGTCCCATGAATTTTGGTAGGTTTAAAACTTTAAGCTCTAAAACTTATGCAAGTTGGTGGTCTCATGAGGTTTTAGTTTAATGCTAATTGATTTAGCAGAGATTTTTTAGGACATACAAATAAAAAGATTAAAAAAATTTTGGTAGGTTTAAAACTTTAAGCTCTAAAACTTATGCAAGTTGGTGGTCTTATGAGGTTTTAGTTTAATGCTAATTGATTTAGCAGAGATTTTTTAGGACATACAAATAAAAAGATTAAAAATCATCAAATAAAAAGTTTTCCCTCCAAAATGGAATATAAAAACTGGTAGATAAATCCCTAAGCTGGTGGAGAAAAGTTTCAGCCCCACCTCAAATGCACCAACTCAAAATCATCCACCTAAACAATAGCTGCTCCTATTTTAGAGGGAGAGATTCTAATTTATACCATAGCAATTTTTTTGGGGTTTCATGGGACCCCTTGCTCCAAAAAAATAGATCTTCTAGCAGTGCCATAGGACCCCTTCCTAATGCCCCATAAAATCTGAATAATAATGCGTCGGAGGTGAATCACTCTTGAACGATAGTGAAGGGGAGGGTGGGAGGGAATTATAAATTTATTAAAATCTCTGCCTCAGACAAACATAACACATAAATAATTGTAGTTATTGTATACTTTAATAATTTTAAATCATAATTATATAGTATAATATTAGTAAACATTCTAATAATGTATTTATATTATTATTATTTTATTATAAATGTTTATTATTTTATGCGCAAATAGTTTCATATTTTAAATCAGAATAATTAATTTAAATTAGAATAATTATTTCATATTTTAAATCACAATAAATAATTTAAATTAGAATAATTATTTCATATTTTAAATCACAATAAATAATTTAAATTAGAATAATTATTTTAAAGTAAAATTATTTTAAAGCTTCAATATTATATTTATATTATTATATTATTGTAATATTATTACATTTTATAGAGAATGTTTATAATAATAAAAATAATAATAAATATAATAAATAAAATTACTTAATGATAATTAATATTATTATAATTATAATATTATTATAATGTTATATTATAATAATATATTTAATCTATATTATAAATTATATTATATAATTATATGAATTATTATAATTATAATATAATATTATAATATAGATTAGATATATTATTATAATATATTATAATAGTTATTAAATATAATATAATATTTATTTATTTATAATAATTAAAATTATATAATTATTCTAAATATAATTATATTATATTTAGAATTATTGTTAGAGGTTAAAATTAGGGTTACTGTTAGTGTTTAGGTTAGAGTTAGAATTACAATTAATCTAATAATTAATCTATTTAATATAATTAGGGTTAGGGTTAGCATTAGTGTTAGGATTAAGGTTAGGGTCACGGTTAGGGTTAGAAATATAATTAAGGTTGGGATTATGGTTGGAATTATGGTTAGCATTAGGGTTAGTGTTATTATTAGAGTTACAACCAAAATTATGGTTAAAATTATGTTAAATAGGGTTAGATTTTGAAATATGGTTAGGTTGAGGTTGAGGGTTTTGAGGCTTATACAACAATGGTATGTGTAATGTTATAGGAACCCTAATCCTAACTCTAACCCTAACCCTAACCCTAATTCTAATCATAACTTTGATTGTTCCCTACTATAACCCTAATTTTAAATCTAACAATAACCCTAATTCTAACCCTTACTTTAATCCCAATTCTAACTATGATTTTAACCCTAACCCTAACCTGAATTCTAACTCTATCCCTAACCCTAACCCCAACCGTAATTGTAACTGTAATGCTTACCCTAATTCTAATAATAACCCACCTTAAATCTAACCCTAATTCTAATAGGAACCTTAATCTTAACTCTAACACTAACCTAACCCTAATTCAAATCATAACCTTGATTATACCCTAACTATAACCCTAATTTTAAATCTAACAATAACCTTAATTCTAACCCTTACCCTAATCCTAATTCTAACTACAATTTAACCCTAACCCTAACTCTAGCCCTAACCCTAACCCTAATTATAATCCTAACCTAATTCTAACATTAACCCTAATTGTAACCCTAACCCTAACCACATTGATAATTGTAATCCTAACTCTAATTCTAAACCTAACCCTAATCTTAATTTTAACCCTAAACCTAACCCTTATTCTAGCCTTAAAAATAGCTCTAATTTTAACCCTAACCTAAGCCTGACTATAATTCAAACCCTAATCGTAAGCCTGACTATAATTCAAACCCTAATTGAACACTAACCTTATCTCTAATTTGAACCCTAACGCTAACTGTAACTTTAATTAGTCCTCACGCTAACACAAATATGTATGCACTAGCTCAAGTAGTCCACTAACCGATTGGTCCTTGCTTTTGAAACTTGTTCTTGTCTATTTCCCAAATTGACACTACTTGCAAATAGGATTAGCAAGCTTCACAAGCTTAGGCAAATCTGTAACAATCCGTGCAGTACTTATCTTCATAATATTATCAAAATTTATGTGACACAACCTTCTATGTCATAACCAACTCTCATCAGTCTGAGTCAACAAGCAATAGTTATTGGTTCCTTTCAAATGATAGATATTACCTTTGGTCTTCTTACCAGTTGTGATGACTATTCCAGACCTTTCCCTAATCTTGCATCCATTGTCCTAGAAGCTTAAATCATAGCCCTTGTCACACATTTGACCCACACTCAAAAGATTGTGCTTTAATCCTTTCAGATACAAGACATCTTCAGTATTATGCTTGCCATCAAAAGAAATCTAGATCCTTTCCCATAAATCCTACCAGTTGTATCATCTCCAAACCTAACCAGTCCACCATCATATCTTTCCAAACTCACAAACTTAGTTTTGTCACCAGTCATGTGGTGAGAGTAGCCACTATCAATAACCCATTCATCCTTGTCCTTAATGACCTGAGCAACCAAAGCACTTTCCATTGGTTTTTCTTCCTTCACATAGCTAGAAGAATTAGTAGACACGAGATCTTCCTTAATAGCAATAAACAAGCATTCATTTACAGAGGAACTAGCATTATCTAGTTCACCATTATCTGATACTCCATCATCATCAAAATCTTCAACATAATAACACTTCTTTTGGGTCCTAGGCTTGTTCTCATATCTTCTTCCATTTCTTTCAATTCTTTCAGAACATCTGGAGGCAAAATGACCTACTTTACCATAGGAAAGACATTTGAAAGATAATTTGCCTTTATACTTACTAGATCCTCTTTGCAGTCTATCCACAAAGTTGGCTTCAAGTTCATCTAACTCATCATCAAATTCTACCTTGTACTTTTCTAATCTGGAAGTACTTCCAGGAGTACTAGCTTTGAAGGTCATCTCAACTTTTGATAGAACATCATCTAGCTCCCTCATTTCAAAAGCAATACGCTTACCAAGCAGCTGATCACTGTTAACTAGTTTTACTTGCATGAATTCTTCAGTCGCGACTACCTTGTGACATTATGACTTGGGTAGAGATCTGAGAATTTTCATAACAACTTCCTTGTCTTCAAGAGTTCCGCCTATGGCTTTTATCCCTGTAACAAGTTCATCAACTCTTTGCATAAAGGTTGATATGTTATCATCATCATTCATCTTCGAGCTTTCATATTTCATGTTCAGACTTTGTAACTTGGCTTCCTTCACAGAATCATCTCGTTCATACAGATTTTTCAACTTTTCCCATACCTTATTTGCAGTTTCAAGATCCACAACTTTCATCAATATTGAGTCGGTTAATGAGCTTAGTAGAGCATCCTTTGCCTTGATATCTATCTTATATTCCTTGATTTCATCTTCAGTCATCGGACTATTTGGAAGTATGGTGTATTCTGTTTCTATAGCTTTCCAAACTTTGTAACCAAGAGAAAGAAGATGGCTTTTCATCCGAGTCTTCCAGAGAACATAATTCATTCCATCAAAATGTGGCGCTTCCTTCTTGTAAAACATTTTGGATCTTCCTCAAGCTGTTAAACTTTCTTCAGATGAACTTGGCTTTGATACCAATTATTGATATGCATCAGACAACTGAGAGGGGGGGTGAATCAGTTGTCACAAAAACTTAAACACTTTCTGCAATTAAACATTCATCACTTATCCACAATTATTATGATTTAATAATGACTGCATGAAATCAAAACTTAACCACAGATACAACATCAAACACAAGAGACACCAGATTTACGTGGAAAACCCCAAGGTGGGGAAAAACCATGGAGAGGATTAACTCTCAATATATATTGCAATCTTGAAATAATGATATTCAGGCTTGGTCACTCCATGGACCTAAACATACTAGCTTACTGCCATGAAGAACAACTAGGTCTAGCAAGCTCACTACCTCAACCCTAAACCTAGTAAGATTACAATAAGGGATGTTAAACCCTACTGGCGGCTTACTGCTAGACTCACTGCCATGATCAGCACCTTTCTATATTTGTGACTAAAGTATAATAATTCCCCTACTTTTCTCTTCCTCTACTCTGCTCTTCCTCTTTCTTCCTCTGCCTCTTCTCTTCTCTGCCTTTTGGACCTTTCTTAATATCTTTTCATTTCCGCTCAAGGACACTTTTTCCACGACTCAACTACAAGTATTTATACACTACATCAACCTTGGAATAATCATCAAGGTCGGAATCACAATCATCAACCGTTGGAACAATCTCCAAGGTCAGTATTACAAACATTTACAAAATAGGTCCTGACCTATTACAACATTGTGCAAAGGAAATGAAATGTAGATCACGCCATGCCTTAGTTGGGACTCAAACATGATCTTCCACGCCACAAGACACTTCCACAATCTTCTAAAGATCTTTGCAATCACTGGGATTAACTAGGTCGGCCAGGACTGGTTACACGCTACATTATCTGGGAACAATCTTCAAACACAATCTCAATTTCTTAACGTGGACCAAAGTCTAGATAGGAACATGATTAGGAGACATCCACAAGAATGCTATAATCATCAAGAGCAACCACATGAACCTTAACCACTTTATCCATAGGAATCTTCTCACTGGAACACATGAACTTCATTGTCTTCAACTGTCATAAAAGAAAGATAGCTTGCGGACCACCAAACCATGAACCATTGCAACTGAAGGTATTTAACATCATCCCAGACTCCCTTCTAGAACCGCAAAGTAAAATACTTTATTGCGGAGGAATGCGGAGCAGAATACTTTCTTCCTGTCCCAAGTGAACTTACAAAAAAAGTAGGTTTTACGAGCTGGTGAACACAACTCACTCAGATCTTCATGCGGAGGGCTCAAACCCGGAATGTAGCATCCTTTGTCATACCTATAACTTGCTTCCAATCCGCAAACCACAATCTTCAAGCAAAAGTAAATGCGGAGCAGTTTACCAGACCGTTCTTTAGTAGACAACTCACTGTGTGTACTGCACTTCTCTGTAACTCACTTGTTCCTCCCGGAGAGGCTAATTTTCTCAATATCCTCAACATACAAGTCTTCTAAACGAGTAATAGAATAAGATACAGTTGACACTAATGACAACAAGGATATGTTGACATCAATGACAACAAGGATTAGGCACATACTTGCAACAAATGCAAACACAAATGCAAGATAATAAATTTTCACTTGAAGTGGCTCACACTTACAGGCGCTCCTTAATCACTAGGTAATGCACCTTTTATGATTTCCAAAGTTCCACTAACCTTTACCTCTAGTGGGGGCCAATCCCCTCTAGGAAATCAACATGGTAGGATTCATAATGCCTATGGGCATGATGATTCTCATGCTTCTAAATGCAGAGCTCATGGCCATAGTGCTCATAGTTTGCCCCAAACATCTATCATCCTTCAAATTCTTCTCAGCCCCATGATAGAGGCGCCTTTGGTTAGCCCAGTAGTGGTAAATTTCCGCACCTTTCCCTAACTGTTTCTCCTTTCAGGAATATGTGTCAACATCCTACTGAAGTGCAAACTAATAATGAGCAAGTTAATGGTGTTTCTCTTTCAAGCTAGGAGCCTATACCAAATTATCAAGATAATCCTGATATGTGGAAACCAAATGATTGTGATCCACCTCCTGCTACTAGATCAATAACTCATGCTACTTATCAATTTTCCTTTTCTCTATGGATATGTTGTTTAAGGCCCCAACTTGAGTAGACTATGTGGTGTCAATTTTCCATCCACCTTTTTTTGTGATAGTGTATTTTTTGAAACTTTATATCTAGTTAATATAAATGATACTATTTCATAAAAACTGTTACAAAGATATCCATTAAAGTAGTGGATTAATAAACAATAAATTTACTATAATATAATGTTGAAAATTTGATCTCAATATGCAATGGAAAAGAGTCCTCTACAAATAAGAAAAAAATAATAATTTATAAATTAAAATGAATATTGTACATTAAATTAAATGAGTATGAGATATTTTTATCTTACATGCTAATTATTATAGCTCAAAAGACTTAAGCCTCTTAAGATTCCAAACTTTCACTTCCTCATTTCTCTTTTAGTATTGTATCCTTAATGCTTTGTTGATGTTTATTGGTGTAAGAAACATTCATCTCCATAGCATCTTCATCTTATAAATTTTTATTATAAAGTGTAAATCTAAATATTATTTGTAAACACAAAAGAAATTTATATTTAAATAAAATTTGATCTTAAGATCATGACACATGTAATGAATATCTCATCATATTTATTAAAAGGTATTTTTAAATTGAATACTATTTCTAATGAGAACAAACAACGAGTTTTACTATTAATGGGCATCAATGATATAATTGGATTTAGATTTTTGGGGAATTTCACATGTCTAATTTACAGTTATTTTTTTTTTAAGACGACATCAATGTATAGTTATATTAATGATATTTTTATTTATTTTAATAGTAAATATGTAAGGCAGATGGACCCATTTAGCACATAAACACCTTAATCATTTGTTAACTTGTAAGGGATAAAAGAGCATACCCTACACTTTTACATCTTTTCTACACTGGACTTTGCATATATGTCATTAAATGTAGTCATAGTCACCAAGTCAATTTATTTGGAGCGCTAACTAACTTCTACCCCCAAACTCTCAATCAACTATCACCACAAATTCCTGTACTCCAAACCACTTACTACTCCTAGCCTTTTCCCACCTAGAACTAGGCTGAACATTGTAACCTAGTCCACCTCATTCAAATTCAAAAATCCCCTCGTTGACCTTTCCAAAATCTAGTTGTTACCTCATTGACCTACACATCAAAAACTTGAAGTGTGTGACTAATGATACACATTTATAGATATTCCTAGGTCATTAGCAACCATCTAGTGTCCACTAGAAGTATTGGACCTAAGAAATTTGATTATAGAGCATCTAAAGTTAAATTATCCATATAGACATTGTACCAGTACACCATGGTATCAATTCATCACGAATTTTCATTTGCATGTCTTCTGTGGCATGAATGCAATGTTCTTCAATCATTTAGGGGCTTAAATTGTGACCAAGAGAAGTCTAATGTTTTCTCATCCTGCCTTCAAAGCAATATCCAATGTGCTTTCTAACACAACATATTTACAAAAATAAATTAGGAGACAAAGGTGCAACATATTCTAAAAGTCATATCAATGTATGACTAGACTACATGGCATAGTCCTATCCATGCTTGAATAGTACTCTCCAAGCAATTATATCATAACATTCTAATCCATATTACATATCTAGATTCTAAATTTTGATTACCTATTGTAATGCTCTAAATTGAAAAACCCCATAATCTTATTTCTTTAAGATAAAAAGATTAGTGCTCTAAATTGCATAGAAAAAATGCATGATTTTATTGTAATAGTTATTAATAATTTAAACTTGAAAGGCCCCATAATATCATTTCTTTAAGCTGTAATGACTAATGCTCTAAATTGCATGGAAAACGTTGATGAGAAATTTATATTTAACTCATGTTATGGCTTATCAAGTGACGTAAAATGATAATATAATACTTTAAAAAATAGGAAACGTCTGCAATTTAGCAAAAGCAAGTCCAGAAAAACACGACGTCTATTATACTTTAAAACTGATACAGTAATTTGTAATTGATATAAAAAAATCAGTTGTAAGTGTAACCCTGCAAGAAATATTAGAGCTTGTACATTTCTTTTAAAATTAAATGAGACATATGTTTTGTCCAGACACAGAAAAACAGATGTTTTTTTTCCCTTCATAAGGGAAAGAATGTATTACACACATTTTCAACGTAGAGGTTGAATCATTTTAGGTATATAATTAAGTTAGTAATAATTTGTAAAGATAAAAATATTTTTATATAAGATTGTTTAGGTTAATTAAATAAAATAATAATTAAGCAATAATAAAGTTAGATAAGTAAATTTAGATTTATAATTAAAATTAAATAAATTAAATGTGATAGTTTGAAATTTGGTGATTCAACCTACCTGCAAATTTTGAAGCAAATATCAAATTGAGAACATTCATTTTCAATACCAAAACAAGTAGGAATTTACATAACATTAAATTCTTCATCGTAATTCCCATAAATAAGTACACTATTCCTTTACATTTAATTTCCCAAATTAATATTTATTATTAACTAATTTATCTATTCAACTTAATTATTTAAATTAATTACATGTTTATTAATTGCATTAATTAATTTAGATAACACACTGAGGAAAATTATTTTTCTTAATTATAATTAGTAGTATAATTAATTAATTATATTATTTTATTTAAACAAAATAATATAAATAATTCATATAATTAAGTAATAATATTAATATATTACTAATTACACAAAAATATAGCCGACATATATTTAAAAAAAAATTAAACTATAAAATAATTCTTAAATAAAATAAAATCAACTAACTCTTAATAAATAAGTGTAAAACTGCTTCTGGATTTGACTGTGTGTGTTTTTGTATGGACCTTTCATATCACACTCAGTGATCCATCATCAGGAAGAGGATAATAAGCATATGGATTGCAGATGGAACCTCTTAAAAGGAAGGGAGGGGGCAAGACTAAAAAATGAGAGGTAGGAGAGGGGAGACTTGAGTTAAAATTGGACGTAAATAGGATTAAAAACACAAAAGAAATAAAATGAATAAAATAACCTAATAGTGTATAAATATAAAAATGCAAAAAACTGTAGGTTTGAACTAAATAATGAAAAAAACTCACTATAAAAAAAAATGATTTTATTCTAATATGGATTTATCATACATAGGTATATGTACATATACACATGTGTACGTACATGTATATATGTACATCCACATATATGTACACATACAACTATATCTATATCTACCTAGATATATATAAATAAATAAATACATACATATATAAAAGCAAATACATACCCCCAATCCCCCATCCCCACATACATATACAAACAAACAAATATATACCTATAAATACTTTCATAGGAATACGTACATGCATATTCATCTATGCGTATCTACACACACACACACACACACACACACACACACACACACATATGCATCTAAACAAATACATACATGTACACACATACATATATAGTATTATGTATATATATGCATGTATTTGTGTAGATGTATTGTATACAAATAAAACAATCAACAAATACATACATACATATGCACATCCATACATATACATACAAACAAATAAATACATACTTATAAATACATCGATACTCATCTAAACATGCATATTTACGTACAAACATATATATACAACCATCCATACATGTATATATCTATATGTCAAAATGTTGATAGAACACACAGTAACTAAAATAAAATAACTTTTAAGTACCAACTTAAGGCTGAAAGCTTTTTAGTAAAGAGCTAAGGATTGAGGTGATGTCAAGGCCTTGCACTTGACCTTGCCCTCAACAAGATTTGATCCCTAGTGGGCTCCTTTAGAACTATTTAACTACTAGTGGACCAATGGCCCATTGACAAATTTTTGAAATGTATTCTCTTATTAAAAAATTAGACATAAATATTGTAACTACATACGCTAGAGATAAATACATTTAAGATACCTATACTACTATAATATCATAGTTACTATAGTATAACTAAAATATATAAATAATATTATAATAATTGATTATAATTAAAATAATAATATAATTAAAATTTATAATAAAATAATTAATTGTATTATTAATGATAATTAATATAAATATTGTAATTTTTTTGAAATGTATTCTCTTATTAAAAAATTAGACATAAATATTGTAATTACATAGGTTCGAGATAAATACATTTAAGATACCTATACTAGTATAATATCATAGTTACTATATTATAACTAAAATATATAAATAATATTATAATAATTGATTATAATTAAAAATAATAATATAATTAAAATTTATAATAAAATAATTAATTGTATTATTAATGATAATTAATATAATTTTTTTTAATAATAGACCCCGCCAAGAGGGCCCCTTAAAAAAATGGTTCATGTAAAATATCTAACACATGCTTTATTCGAATAAATTTTATTTGTATATATAGATAGATAGACATAACACATAGCAAAAAGAAAAAGCTGAGCCCCTTGTTCATCCTCACAGCCATGGAAGCCGAGCTGAAATACCGTCACATTCGTGCCATTAATTTTGATGTGCCGCATGTCATTGCCTCTGCTCCCAAAAACATTCCTGGTATGTTATTCCCTCAATAATATACTGTAATAAATTGAAATATTTAAACATTTATTTCTTATAAAATGTTCAGGAGAAAATTTATTTGGAGATAACTTAACTTTTGATAATATATAGATTTACTGGTGTAGGGGTTGATCATGTTGCTGGGGACATGTTTGAGAATGTGACATCAGCTGATGCTGTTCTTTTAAAGGTAATTCATATATATAATGAAATTACTGAACTAATGATTAGGAATTTGAGTGTAGTTTGTATTATATGTTTTTTTCGCTTGGCAAAATGCAGTGGGTTTTACACGATTGGGTTGATGAAGAATCTATTTGATTGTTGAAGAACTGTTACAAAGCAACTTCGGAGAAAGGGAAGGTGATTATTATGAATGCAATTGTTGAAGAAAGTGGATCTTTGAGGAATCAAGGGTTGACTTTTGACATGGTTATGATGGCTCATACTCATAGTGGAAAGGAGAGGATTGCAGAGGAATATAAATTTCTATTTCAAGCTGCTAGATTCAAATGTTATAATATTATTAAATTACCTTTTATCCAAGCAATTGTAGAGTTGGCTAAGTCCTAATTGACTTTTATAAACCTTCTCCACAAGAGCATAGGAACTTTACCCTTCATGAATTATGTATGCTTACATGTTTGAAAACATTATATATGACTAAATAATTAGTTGGTGGCGCTCTTATTGCAAATAAATAATTTTACTGGCCATGAACACTTGTAGAACACTCCAATTTACTTATTTAAACTAAAAACAATTAAAACCTTTACTCTTAACTTCACTAATTTAATAGGAAAATGGTGTGCACCAAACATGTTGATTTTACGATCATGAAAGAGAAAAATTACACAATAGTGACTTGGACAAATTTTGACAACATGACCTCGTACTAATCTAAAACCTCACAAATCCACCCAAAACCTAATCTAAAGTGTACAATAATAATGTCATGGTTCAAACTAAGTATCACTATACTAACACTAACTCCAATCAATAACTTTGAACTTCTCTTGTGGGCTCCAAATCTACAAAAGACATTTCAAATGCCTTCTTCCACCCACAACCAAGCCAACATTCATAAGCTCCATTCATCCATTTTCTATAATTATCTTCAATAGGAAAAAAAAAAATGAGATGCTTTCCAAGCAAAAGTTGTCAAGAAAAAACAAGAAAGAAAGTAGGAGATCCCTCAATGCATCTCCTAATTACAAAGTCAAGAGATTAATTTGGAATTCAACTCTATAAACCAAGTTATAAGTGACACCAACATCCAAGGAGATTCTGTTAGTGTATATATTTCACACTTAGGCTTAAGCATACTTAGGTGTGCCTTTATACACTCTTGACACAAGCCTCATTGAGGTGTCAAGGTTGTTGGACAGTTAGGAGAGGTGTCGCTGAGTTGCTCACTAACTAGCTAGTTTTTAGGGAGGCAACTCGCCACCACTCATAGTTGAGGAGTCATTTCCTCAACTAACAACTTCCTCTCCTCAAAGCTTAAATTTGACAGTCCACCTTGCCTGTCAAGGAATTTTTTAGGCAACTCACCACCACTCATAGTTGAGGAGTCATTTCCTCAACTAACAACTTCTTCTCCTCAGGGCTTAAATTTGACAGTCCACCTTGCCTGTCAAGGATTTTTTTTTACCAAGTGAAAAAGCCTAGGATAAATAAAATATTTTATAAAAAAAAATAAATCTAAAGATTTTTTTTTAAAATAATAGAAGTTCCTATTAAAAAATTTAAAAATTAAAGTAAAAAACTAGAAATTTAGAATGAATATATTCTAAAAAAACAAATCTATTTCTTAAATAGAAGTTCCTATAAAATAATTTAAAAATAAAGGCAAAAAAACTAATGAATATATTCTATAAAAAACAAATCTATTTCTCCTATTAAAAAATTTAAAAATAAAAGCAAAAAACTAAAATGAATATATTTATAAAAAATAAATTTGAAATTTTTTCCTATTAAAAAAAATTTTAAAAAAAATAAAAAAAATATATATTATATAATTCAGAATGAACATATAATTATATTCATAAAAAAAAAATCTAAAAATTTGAATATATTATATTAAAAAAAAATCTAAAAATATATATTTAAAATGAATATAGAATTATATTCATAAAAAACAAATCTAAAAATTTAGGATATATTCTATTAAAAAACAAATCTAAAATATATATATTTAAAATGAATATGATTCATAAAAACAAATCTAAAAATTTGGGATGTATTAAAAAACAAATCTAATATATATATTTTTTACAACTAAAATCTTTAAATACAGCAATACAACTGTCAAATTTAAGCCTTGCCTCTCCTTACCTTTTTGTACTGATTTGAAGGTTTTCCATAAATTTTCCGCTGGGCTTAAACAGCACACACTAGGCTATGACTTGGTTAGGTGGCTGGTGGACCCTTTCTCTTATCTACTTTGTATTATTTGCAATCTTTTGTGCATGTTTTTGTCTTTCTTGTTCCTTAGGGAATCCTACATGATATGAGAGAGAGGATAAGTTTTTCCTGCTGGTTCGATTTTAGATTGAGGATCAGTTTATCTGGACGCCATTGAAATCTTTGTTCATGGTCGCCGTTCAAAAGACAAGACTCAATAGAGGCTGCCATTTTCATTTAGGTGAAGCTGCAGTTAGTGTTAGCCGTGGAAAATCTCTTCCTCTTACACAGAGGTCGATTTTGTGTACAGAGGCGTCGAGTTTTTTTGTTGTTGGATGGTTGAATTTGGACCACTCTGCTGAAGGTGTTTTTGAGGCCGCATTTGTGCGTGAGAGGCCACTTTTTTGCCTTCACACAGGGGTCTGTTCCTTCACGCAACAGGGTGCTTCAAGCTTCTCACGGCCATGCTATACTGCACACTGAGCTCTAAATCACAGTAGAGCCCCATTTTTTGGCCGCCCCTGCTCACACGTGCTCCATTTTGGGCATTTTGCTCTATTTTTTTGCCCTATTTTTCCCATTTTATTTTTCCTCTATATTCCCAAAAAATGTAATATTTGCAAATTTATTTTGCAAAAGACAATTTTTGTATGTGTTTTTTACTAGGCTGGAAATTTAAAAGCTTCATGTCTTTTGTTCGGTAATTTAGATGTGAGTGTCGTCTTTTGCAAAAGGGGCTTTATTTTTCATCACGATTCCTTAGTCACATTTATGTGCCAATTGGGCTAGTTGAACACACTACCTTTATAAAGTGCCACTTTTAGGAGGGGACAACAAACTTTAGGTTCTTTTAAAAATTGCTAGTGCTAAATCAAGTGACTCTTGTAAAT
Source organism: Cunninghamia lanceolata (assembly GCA_027924645.1). NCBI lineage: Eukaryota > Viridiplantae > Streptophyta > Pinopsida > Cupressales > Cupressaceae > Cunninghamia > Cunninghamia lanceolata. The sequence goes on along the minus strand of BSBN01001584.1, from coordinate 856,878 downwards.
AGGCTAAGTATTTGGGCATGATTTTAATCCTCCTGCTTAGTCCTATTGCACTACATGATAAAGTCCCTGATTCAAGGGGGGTAATTAAGCAATTTAGGGCACAAAATCTTCAAGGGGGTGTGAATTTGGGTTCCTATGGCGTCTTCAAACAATTCTGAGATAAATCGATGGGTTCTTCACTCTGGTGGTATCGATCACGTGTCTCCTTATCCGGAGGTTTTCATGTCAATCGATCCATACCGACATCTCCAAAATCCTAATAGATGATTGTTAGTATATTGTTTGTGGACAAAGAACAGTACAAGTAGGTAATGGATACATCCATAATGTCTTATTCATTCTTGCCTTGACAAAAAATCTTCTTTCCATATATCAACTCACTTGTTCAAATAAGACAGTTGAATTTACATCTACTACAACATTAATTCGAGAATCTCATAGCAGAGAAATTGTTGCAATTGGGAAGATTTGTCACTTCTCCTGCTACTTCACATTTTCTCACTTTACATTTGGTGGGGATGATGATCCTATTGCCACTTTAGAGCCCAGTGTTACTTCTCCGAGAACTTCCATTGGTTCTGTGCAACAGGCTTATTGAATTGTTTTCTACCAAACATTTCTTGTTTGAATAGTTCTTCCTCTTTTGTTCTAGATTGCACTTCTACTGTACCTATTGCTACTTGAGAGTTGTGTGTTGCTTCTTCATGAACTTCCAGTTACTTACAACAGGCTCGTCTTACTCTTATGACAGTACTTACATCTCTTGCTACATGAGATTCCAGAGATGCTCCACAAGAGAACATCCAGAGATTCTTTCTAGTCGTTGTTCTTGCTCCTTTGCTACATGAGATTCCAGAGATGCTTCACAGAGAGCATCCTGAGATTCTTTCTAGCAGGACATCATCTGGAACAGTTGGTCAGCATTCGGAGAGTTCATCCTCTTCGGGGGGGGGGGTGCCTTCTAGTTCTTTCTTATCTCTCTTTTGGAGGGTAGTTTTTTCCCACTGAGTTTTCTACCTTTCTCCATTTATGAGAGATTGTATTGTTCTTGAGTACCTCAATAGGCCTATTTGATGGGACCCAATTTCATTTTTGCATTGTACATGGGTACCTCACCAAGCCTTGTAGCTAGGACCCATTTCATTTGTGCCCATCTAAGCTATGCTTAAGGGGGGGTGTTAGTGTATATATATATTTCATATTTTTGTATACACTTAGGCATAAGTCTACTTAGGTGTGCCTTTGCACAATCTTGACATATGTCTCATTGAGGTGTCAAGGTTGTTGGGCAGTTAGAAGAGGTGTCACCAAGTTGCCTACTAACTAGCCACTCACGCTAGTTTTAGGGAGGCAACTTGCCATCACTCATTGTTGAGGAGTCCTTTCCTCAACTAACTAACTTCCTCTTGTCACCTATATATACTCGTCTTATTCGACTATCAATACACTTCGCACTTGTAATCAATAGTGTCTTATTGATCTTGACTCAACTTCTTATATGGTATCAGCGCGGGAGGAGGAAGTGATAGGCTATAAAATTGTAGTCATTTTGCATTGAAATTGTTATTTTCTCTATTATGTGTATTGTGGTCTGGTTTTTTCTGTGTACAATACATCCACCATTGGAGGTATCATTGTTGCAAGCTGAAAGGTCAAACCAGCGTGCACTGTGGTTCATGATTGTGGCAGCTTGCAAAGAATTTTGACGGATTGGTGGACTAGGAAAGGCCGAAGCTATGTTGTGGAAGGTGTACACAAAAGGTTAAAGCCCCTGCACCCAAAATCAATCCTAACAAGGGCCAAATCTCCTTGCCATAGTAGGCATGGCCAGACCCCAAAGGGCCGAGATGACCTGCCATACAAGGTGAGGCTGACACTTAAAAGGCCGCAATGGCTGGGCTATGAAGGGGGCAAGAGACGCTAAGAAGGGGGGTGTGAGTCAATGTTCTGCTACAATCTGCCATGCCAAGCATCTGCAGGCAGAGGAGCCACAGAGAAGTAAGCACCCAGAGCATTGATTTGGAGTAAGACTCCATTCACCCCTACAACACTCCATTAGCCCTTACAACATACAACAAATCCCTATTTGGTGCAAGGCAACCCGCCCAAAGAACTTAGTGTGCTCTATTTTTTGGCGTGTGAAGACAACCAAGGTCATGACCAGGGACACCATAACCTATGACCCCTATTCAAAAGGAGGAGCAATATTTTGATCACTTTGTGGCATTTCCTTCCAAAACTCCTTGATTGTTGATTTGTCTCACATCAGAAGGTAAGTGGCAGTGGGTGTGAAGTGCATGGATAAGGGAAGAAGTGCTCATTTGGATGAGGCCACAGGTGGAGACTCAAGTGACTGCCCAGCATTGGCACGAAGACCTATCTGTGGAGGCCGACTTTGGCCTAATCTGGATTGGTGCCACACCCTGCCTCCTATGGCACACTCACATGCTGAGATTGAAGGAAAGGCACCACCATAGCCTCAAAATTGGTCGCCATACGCTTGTGTAGTTTGCCCCTTCATGCTTTGAGATTTTTTTTTTCTCTTTGCCCTGATTCACCCTGATTTGGGCTTTGTACATTTAATTTATTTTTTGGAAAGCATTTTAAAATTATCTTTTTTTAGTGTGAGAATAGGCATGTTTTTTTGTGTCTAAGAACATTAAGCAATGCAAAATGCAAATTTTAAAGGGGGAATTAAACAATTTGGTTTAATTACAATTTTTTGTAGAAGGGCTAAGTATTAGGGCTTGATTATATCGACCTGCTTAGACCTATAGCACTAACTTTATTAAGTGTTGCATTTAGGGGGGAATTAAGCAAAGGGGTTTAACCACACACTAATCTTATAAAGTGTCATTTTCATAAATTATTTTGGGGGATTATACATAGGCATTTTGTAAATCATTGAACTAACATAAAGTTCTAAAGGGGGGTAAATTATCTAAGTCAACTAATGGGGATAACGAGTCATCCATTTGTCATTACTTTGTAAAATGGAAACTACAAGTCCTTGCATAATGGTATCCTAGCACATTGTCAATGGATACACCTATTGCCACATTTGTATGAACTTATTCTTGAACCAAGTACATATTGGTAGAAAATTGTATGGGAAAATAAGAATAATCATGTCTTAGGATTAATTGGTTTAAGTGTTATGAACCACACTTAGTGGATTCCTCTATCACACATCGACTGCCCTAGAGCTCTTTGGACCAAACTATGGGAAATATATGGAGATGCCAATGAACCTCCATTCCCATATGATCTTGCTATAGACGTACTTCTTTCCCTTGATGATGTTAATGATCTTTTGATAATGATGATGTCGAAGAGGAACTTGTGTATTGGGAAATTCTTGACTGTACTGATGACACAGAGACATACCTGGTTACATCTCCTCTCTCTACACCTTCTGCATTGGCAAATATTCTGCCACCTCCTCCTGTTGCTTCATTAGATCTTAGAGTTGCTCCTTCAAGAACTTCTAGCACTTCCTTGCAACAGGATATCAATCTTCCTAGAATTGTTGACTAGGACATATTTCTATCTGACATTGCTTGTCTGTTTGTAGAGTCTCGCATTGCTAACATGGAAGCACACATTGAGGACATCACTCTTCTCTTCGATGATAGTTTTGATGAAGGTGCATCTCCATTTTCCTCTTTGGATATCCATGCTCTACATCCATCTACGCATGGTTCTGGATTGTCATCATCTTCATCTATTAGGCATGCACTTGATTTGATTATGACATCCTTTGGCATCAACATGGGGACACCTGAGCATTCTTCGAAGACATCACAATGGGCAACATCATCCTTGGATCAACTTATGCATGATTCAGGATCATACATACTTCTTCCCGCATGGGAAAATATCCTACATCTTTAGGTGGTTTCATTTCTTCCTAAGGGAAATAACATTGTTTGACGTTCTTGGATCTACATTTGTATCATTTTTCAACCATCCAGCCTCATTGTAGAAGGACATGTATTATGGGGGGGTCTCATAGACGTTCTATCATTTTCTCTCCTATGGGGGGAATCATATATTGTACTTAGTGAAAGAAGTAGTACTTCTTCACTTTTATAATTTTCATGCATATTTTTTTCTCTTCTGGAGGGTAGTTTTTTCTCGTGCAGGGTTTTCTACCTTTCTCCACTTCATGAGAGATTACTTTGTAAATGGGTACCTCACCAGGCCTAGTAGCCAGGACCCATCCTTCTTGTACGGGACGGGTAAGTGCAAGATCATGATGGGCCAAAGAGTGGTGATGGAGAAAAAACTTGCTGGATGAAGAAGTTCTAACATTTAGACTAATATTTAGATTTGGGAGGAAAGGATGTTAATATTTCTTACTCAAATATGGATTCCCTCCAATAATGTCTTAGGATTACCTCATATTTAGGCATGTGGGAGTCCCAAAACTTGCCAAAGAAACTTGCACAACCACCCATTTACTGTTATCCAAAATTTTTCCACAATTTCATCCTTGAAGCTGACAGACTTTTTTGTAACTAAATTTAATCGAATGAAAAGGGTTTATAGAGGAAGCTATTAAGATTCTAAAAATATAATATATGCCTCATAATAATTTTAATAGGTAGTTATTATTAATTTTCTACATACGTTATGTCTGATTTCCTGATAGATATACATATTGAAAAATATCCATAACTTTCAACATATTTTAATCCTTTTTTAAATCCAAAAGATGCGTCACATTATAAGATTTATTGGGTATACATTAAAATTTAAAATTTTTCATATCTTTTTGACCAAGTTAGGTTGGTTGGAAAATTAATTTTTAATTTTTTAAAAAAGTCACAGTAAAAAATTCATAAATAATTATTTATTTATTTCAAAAATTCAAAAAAAATATGTGTCACATCCGCTCATGTGTCATTTACTTAAATCTAAATCATGGAGGAAAAATATTATCTTTTTCTCATACTTAGGTTGGTAGGAATGACACCTACTTTTTACGGTTTTCTAAAAAATTTAGTAGTGTTGCATTGAAATATCCAATTTTCACCAAACTATTTTTAAAATTTTCAAAAAAAAAGTAGTAGCCCATAAACTATATTCAATTTATTAAAACTTTTATTACTACCTTATTTCTAGATTATGTAGATAACTCATTCGATTTTTGACATGAAGTTACTTATGTTTGTTTTTCACATTTACATTGCCACTTAGGGGTAATGTTTGGCCCATCATGATCCTACACTCACCCACCCACCTAAGCTATGCTTAAGGGGGGGCGGGGGGTTGTATATATTTCATATACTTAGGATTAAGCCTACTTAGGTGTGCCTTTATACAATCTTGACACATGCCTCATTCAGGTGTCAAGGTTGTTGGGCGGTTAGGAGAGTTGTCACCGAGTTGCCCACTAACTAGCCACTCACACTAGTTTTTAGAGAGGCAACTTGCCACCACTCATAGTTGAGGGGTCCTTTCCTCAACTAACAATTTCCTCTTCTCACCTATTTGTACTCGACTTCTCCAAGTTATTCAATAGTGGATATGGTGGATTTGAGGGTTTTGCATGCATTTTCATGCTTTGTATTATCCAACAAGGTCTTTATCACAACCATCTCTTCTTCTTGATCATCCACTATTTCTATGCTTAGCAATTTTATAACTTCACCCAACATTCTCTTCTTCACCAATGTGAACCTCTCATCCTTCATATTACCACTACCAACTCTTTTTTATCAAGAGAATCCAACCTATTAGACAAATCTTCAACTAATTTCTCAAGTCTAACCAAAGTTCTTTCCACATAAACCCTCTCTAGACTCTTTTCACAAAAGCAATTCTTATTGGCTTTCTCAAGACCAACCCTACTCTTTTCCTAGAAAACATCTTTCAACCACTCTCTCAATCCTAGAATTTGAATGAACCCCAAACTTTCAACAACTAACAAACATACTTTTCCCAAAAATTGGTTTCAACATATTTGACTCACATATAAGAACTTGCTTTAATTGGTTTGATGCTATCAAGGGCAAGGAATATATTGAAAGTTAATCTCCTCCTTATAGAAAGACCACATACAAATACATATAAACATCTAATAAGGTCCCTAAAATAGTAAGGAACTATAATTTCTAAAGAGATCAAGTCTACACAAAAACTACAATCACCTAGTCATTAAACAAGACCACACAAACCCAATTTTTTGTACTAATTTTTAAAAGTAATTAAATTCTTCAAGTTACTAGATTTTTATAGACCATGAACACTATTAACTAAATTTCTTTGTATACTCAAGATAGTGGAAATAATCAAAATCTAGTGCTACCCAAAATATTAACGAAACCTAGTGATTCAATATTGAACCTAAATGCCTCATACTCATAAGGCTTAGAATGACTCACCCAACTACAAATCTAATCTACACTCAAAGATTCCATTTCCATGGAAAATAGAAAGCAATCAGATTTTGGCATATTCTCTAGGCAAACTACTTCACACTAAACATCAAAATTATGTAGATTTGACATCTCTTATTGCTAACCATCTAAGATCATACCCCAAGCAAACTATTCATACTCTGGTGCAACATCACTATCTTCAAGTAGAATCAAATTTGTCATAATATCTTGAACCGCAATCATAAACATCTATATCAACAATAATTGGTTGAGGGCCACTTTTTAACTCTACCTATAAGAATTCCAAGTGTTCAATATGAGCAGGAACTCAATGTATTTGAACCCTGCACAAGGTGGGAATGGGAGTGGACTGAGTGGTGAGGAGGAGGACGAAGACAATGATGACGGAAATGAGTAGTAGTGGGATTTTGAAGATTATGTGGGCAAAGATGAAAGCCTTTTGGAGCATTGGTTGCAAGCCCAACACTCCACTTGCTCACAAAAGATTTTGTCTAGCTTGCAATTAAATGAGGAAGATATTGGTGTTGGGATTAAGGTGTCTCAACCTTAGAGTCCTTTCTGATATTTCCTATTTTTTAGGGTGTGAAAAAGCAGTTTTCCTTTTTTCTTTTTTCAGGAATGGTGTTTTAAAGCCATTCTAGGAAAAAAGTTGTTTTGTGCTTTGTGCTTTTTGCTTTTTCTCAAAAAAATTGTTTTTTACTTTTTGTTGAGAAAAAACAAGGAGTGCCACCTCGGTTGACCTTGGGTCTTGTTTAACAGGTTTCTATTGCAGGAAGTTACCATTTATGGCAAATCTTATCCTTATCTCTTTGGAGCACCCATGAAGAGGATATGCTTTTTTTTTTGGAAATTTGGTTTGGATAAGATTTTCAACTTGGAAAATATTCCTCTTTGGGAAGTGGATACCTAGGAAAGATAGGATAAGTTTTTCTGGCTTTAAAAAAAAATTTGAAAGCATATGCTTTGTATGCTTTTGTAGAGGAGTTGGTGGAGAAACCTAAGCCAACTTTTTTAGGGTGAATTGCTTTTGTAGCTCTTGCATTATGTGTATTTTAGTGTGTTTGAAGAAGTTGTATTATAGGTTGAAGCAATTCTGAAGAGCTGAAATGCTGCCGGTTTGTTTCCATATTCTGCAGTAGTGAAGACTCTTGAAGAAACACTTGTTCTAAGAGTTATATTGTAACCATAAAAATTTTGTAGTAATATAATTTAATTTTATTCTTGGAGTGTGGGGTTTTTTTACCTAAAAAGGTTTTCCACACGTAAAAATCACTATGTTAATGTTTCTTGATTTTAAATCTTAATTAACTAAATGTATGTGAATCTTAATAAATTGTAATTGTTGAAAGGTTCGAAAGAATTAACTACAACCCTCTCCTCATGAGACAATTTTTGGAAGCTATTTGTGCACCTGTGATTCCTTTCAATTGGTATCAGAGCCAGATAAACTCAGTTTCTTGTTGTGGGCAGAAGGGTTTTTTGTCTTATTTTGTTTTAGTGGGAGTTTTGTTGTTGTGAAAATTCAGTAACTTGATTGCATGCAAAAGATGACAAGCACATTCAGTAGAATCAAAATGGAGAAGTTCAATGGCGACAACTTCGAACTATGGAAGTTGAAAATGGAAGATATGCTCATAGACAAAGATCTATGGACTGCAATATCTAGTACAAACCAGCAAACACCTCTCAAGAAGACTGGGATCTGATGGATAGAAAATCCAAGAGTCTCATAAGACTCTATTTGGTTGATTCTATGCTCTTGAATGTCCATGAAGAGAAGATTGCAAAGGATCTTTGGAAGAAGATTGGTCATGTTTATCAGGATAAATCCCTAGTGAACAAATTATTCCTCTGAAAGAAGTTGTATTCTCTAAAGATGGAAGATGGAGGATCCATTGTTGATCACATGAATACGTTTAATATGCTTGTGGCATAGTTGGGGTCGGTTGGTGACAAGATACCAGATGAGGATCATTGCATGTTTCTGTTATGTTCTTTGCCAAACTCATGGGATCACCTAGTTATGGCTATTGGAAGTACCACCACTAGTTTCAAGATGGATGAGGTAGTAGCATCACTTTTATCTGAAGAGATATGAAGAAAGTCTTCTGTGATGGCCAAGGAAGTCCTTACCGTATGTGGTAGAATAGAAGAGAAAGGCAAGAAGAAGGATAAGAAGTCAAATTCCAAGTCTCAAGGGAGATCGAAGTCTCTTGGAAAGTCCAAGGTGAATTGTTGGAATTGTGGCAAAAATGGTCACATCTACAAAGATTGCAAGGATGAGAAGAAAAATAAAAATAAGAAGGATTTCTCCAATTCAGACTTTGAAAAATCCTCTCATGAAAATGTAGATGCTTTTGTTGTAGCCTTGGCAACACATGCATCAAAAGATGTGTGGTTAATAGATTTAGGTGCTTCTTTCCACATGACCTCTCACAGAGGTTTTTTGTCGAAGTATAAAAAATATGATAGTGGAAAGGTCTATCTGGCTGATGACTTGAACTTGAATATTGTTGGTCATGGAAGAGTCAAGATTGGATTCCCTGATGGTAGAGTGAAGGGGATTGATGGTGTGTTGCATATCCTAGGTTTAGCACGAAGCCTACTCTCGGTGAGTAAACTTGGAGATTTGGGTGTGCAGGTTGTTTTCTTGAATGGAGAATGCAATATGACAAGAGGATCTGTTGGGACCTAAAATTTTCTACCATTTTTTGAAAATAATTTAGGTTCCCATGATATAAAATTTGACTGTAGCACTCAGAAATACACCTGTACAATATGCTCCAGTGGCCTACTTTGAAGCATTATAATTCGAAGCCTGTTCATCTTCATACAAAATCACTTTACAAACATGTTTATCTGCTATATGTGAGTGAGCACACCTAATTTTAGCTTCTTACGATCAAATTTGACTGAGTTTTGAAGCATAAAGTTGAAGGGTTCTGGTCAAGTTTGCTGCTTGCACAGTGTGAAATTTGCCTAAGAGGTCAACTTTGGAGGCAAATATTTATCAATTCGAAGATTATCATGGCAAACCAATCAGTGTTTTGAATTCCCCTCATGATAATGTACTTTCATGCCAGTTCTTAGAACACCATCATCTCGTTTGCTATTTTTTCAAAATCAAAAGCAAATGTAAATGGTTCAGTTTTGACATCTGCATTTCTAGAAAGTTGTAGAGAGGTCAACTTTGGCCCTTAATATTTCATGACAAAAGATGACTGGAGAAGAATCCTCTTGCACACATACTCATTGGACCCAGATAAGCTAATCCCCTAGGTTACAGCTTCCCAGAATCAAATCTGATATTTTTTCAAAATGGCAAGTTAGTGAGCCCTAATCAATTTTAAACAAGTATAGTTGCAAAACAAGCTAAGTAGGCTACTTTGGATGTGAATATCTTACACCTCAGAATGCATTTTTCTAAACCACTTGTTGCACTGAGTTCTTGGGTCAGAAGTCTACATGTATGTGCATTTTTATCACTCTAGGAGATGATTTGATCAGTTTTCCAGGGCAATTCTAAAGGCTACAGGGCCTATTTTACTCAAACTAACAAAATACCAAAAGGAGGATTATTGATAACTACCCATTTCATTTTTTCACCTCACAAACATATTGATATGGTGTTGGGTCATTCAAGGTAGAAACTTGTTACAAAACAAAAAAAATTAGTCGAGCCCACATAGGCCCCGACTTGTGTCACATAAGTGTCGCTGATTGAATGGTCCAAAGAGAAGTTCCACCTGCATTTCAAGGTATATTTCACGAAGCATATTATTTTGAAAACCTAGAGTTTGAGCAAATCAATAAGGGAACAATACAACATCAATACCAAATGTCCTGGTTTCAATAGCAAGGATTGACATCATAGAGAAAGAAATGCAATACTAGTGAAATGGTTTCAACAGTTTTGAAGCCAATTGTTTACCAAAATACTTCAAACTAATCCACAGAAGAGAATTATGCTACTATAATTACAAATGCAAGAGGGAGAACCATTCGGCATATTGGTGTGTTTGAAAGAATTCAAGCAAATAGGGGTGTTTGACAAAATGATGTGAGGCATTTGACAAAATGGAGCTTAGAAAAGTCACATGAGCTATTTGACAAAGTGTTAAAAAGAAATGGAACAATATAGATATTTGACAAAATGATTCTACAAAATATGAAAAGCCACAGATTTGTGGAGTGATCAGATTTCGAAGTAAATATCCAAGGGTTGAACAACTATGAATAGAAGTCACGAGACTATCCACAAAAGTGACAATGCTCCCAGGCTTACTACTGGCAATGTCATTGTGGTAGACGTAGACTGAATAACACTACACATTTTCCACTATCCAATTATAATCATAAAGTGCCATTGCTATCCAATATGCTCTCTGTCTCACAACATTATGTTGAAGGAGGTGATGCATGCTTTGTTTACTACACACAAACCCTATGATGACTACTCTGCATATCTTTTATTACAAACTTGTATTCTCAAGAACATTTTTTCACAAGGTAAAATGTCCACTCCTTAATCGCTTCCAGACAATTTGCATTTGCTACACAACTTTTCATAATAAGCTCATTTACATGTATGTCCAGTGCGGAAGTTTGGTGCATGCCCGTAAAGTGTTGGACCACATGAAAGAACGAGACATAGTGATTCTCACGAGGTAGTCACACTATTTCACCATATGCAGCAAACAAGTTTCCAACCTGATCAGTTCACATTTGCCAGCATCCTCCCCATCTGTGCCAAAATGGGAGCCTTGAAGCAAGGTATGGACATCCATCAAAGCATAATGGAAGGGGGGTTTTTATCAGATATTATAGTTGGAAATGCTCTGGTGGACATGTATGCAAAATGTGGAAGCATAGACAAGGCATGTGAACTATTTCATCTCATGGAATGCAATGATTACAGGATATGCACAAAATGGAGTTGTTGATAATGTTTTAAAAACTCTCAAGCAAATGCATATGGTAGGTATAAAACTAAACACCACAATCATTGCCAACATCCTCTGTACTCAAGCTAAACAGTTAGGGCAAAATTTGAAAACACACAGAAGAAACTCGTCGATAAAAATTCATCGACAAGAGAGATAAAGTCGGAGTGAAAATATTAAACTATGCCGATCTCAGAAGTCATGTAAATGGACTAGTTTCGACAAGAGATATACCATCGGAATGAGTTCTCAAGGTTTCTCCAACTGTGTAAGTCACTCTGATACTCTGATACATAAGAAGAAGATATTGGTGGAGTTCTCCATTCAATGAAATGCAATACAGAATAAAAGAAATAGAACAAAGTTGATTTATCGAAATAATGACAAAACATAAGTAGTAAAAATTTGTACTCAATAGTGTAAAATGCAATTACATGTTCATCGAGGGGTGAAATATTTTCACCAAGATAGTTAATTAACAACAACAAGTATTTTAGTGAGTCATTACTTCTTGCCTGAGGGATAAAATCGATGTTATTAGCAAAGGAGAAATAATATTTTTCACAAGAGTATTATGGGCAAGAAGATTAAGAAGGGAGTATACTCGAAATGAAGACACAATATTTTTCTAATGAGCACAATCAAATGGAAGTCTTTGATGAAACCATATTAATGTGGGATAAAAAAAATTATTAAAATAATCTCAGTGTGGGATTATTACTTCAGGGACACACATCTTACCAATGATATAAAAGATTTTCACTGAGGTATGAAGTATTTCTATGAGGCAAATAATTATTTTATCCAGGAAAAGATTTAAAAAAATACTTTCATTACAAGACAATTAATCTAATAAGTAATTATTTTACTTGGAGAACAATTTATGCCAATAAAAATATTTCACCGAAGAGATAAAGGAAGGATAATCATATTCACCCGGATGAATAATTTTGTTAAAAGTGAAAGTACACAAAGGAAAATATAAAGGAATTAAAGATCAAAGTATGATAAAACACTTTATTTCTCAAGGGAATGCAAAAATAAAGAAAGTTAAGATTAAATATTTAATTATTGTGGAAGACAACTAATTAAATGAAGAGCTGCAAGAAAAGGGCAAGAAAAGGGTCACAACCCTAAATTTGCAAGATATTTATGGGAGTTGCAAATCAGAAAGAGTGGATCATCATCAGTAGCAGTAGGTTAGGAAAATCATCAGTTGATCAGTTGCCTCAACATAACAATATGCTATGTATTGCAAGATCTTTTGAAATTATATAATGGAGAAGAATGTATAAATTGGTAGCCAAACACTGGTGTCAATTGTTTGTTGTTAATATCCAATTATTCAACTGTCTCCAGATTTGTGCTTTCATATTATTTAAATTGAAGTGTCAGAACTCAATTTATCAAAACACATTTGCTAATCTTGTGTGGTTTCATTAATTGGTTTCTCTCTGAGTATTAAACATCCTTTTAATAGATCACAGTAATCTGGGAGTATCACTTGGATCATTAAAGAAGAGCCATATAATCAATAAAATTATTATACTATCTCCAACTTGATTGTATCTTGTTATTCAAATCTACATTTGATTTGTCAGGGCACATTTGATTCTTTTGTGTGATTCAATTAACTGGTTCTTTCGAAAGGATTAAAATTTCCTATTAATTAATCACAGTAACCTGGTAACAATCTTTTGGATCATTAAAGAAGAGTCGGATAGTTACATTCTGGCACGTTTGTACAATGTGCAAACAATCATAAGTGCCAAGCAATTCGAATTGTAGCCAACAAGTAAGTCACATATCTTTTGTCTCTTGACTCCATTAGCCCACAAACAAGGCACTGATCATACCCACTCCATTTTAGAATTTTATAAAATCTTATCTGTACATTCACATTTCAAATTTCACTAAGAGTAGTTAGTAAGCCTTCATCTATTTCACTTCATGCCACTATGGATAGATCCATAAATTCAACTAACTCATACAACTCTTAATCTGCTTTAGCTATCAAGGTCCACCCGCCTAGGTTTAGCAGAACCTGAAGTGCAAGGAGTCATCAACCATGTAGGTTAACTCCTTTCATTGGTTCAAAAACATTGCAAGTATGACCATAGAGCTTGGCATCCTCTTAGGATTTGTAACCTGCATTTTTGAGACCCAACAAATTGACGACTCTGCTGGGGATCGAACCCAGAATCTCTGGTTTAAAGATTGTCTCATTACAAAGTCAGTAAAGTTTTAAATTCAAACATAGATTGGTAACTCTGTTGGCAATAAGGACCCGAAAAGACATAATCATTTTCCTACTCATGAAAAGTAGGTGGTGACTCTGAAAAGATTTTAATAGTATCCAACAATGAATGGAAGAAGATCTCTGTTCCAAGAGAGTCCTAAGAAAAGGTGGACAGCCAAGCAGGGATCTCCTTATGGAAAAGAACCTCAAAAGGAAAATGAATTGGAGGAACAGATGGAATAAAATCAAGAGGGGTTTGCTAACCATCATGTCATTGATTTTGATAGTATGACTAACCAAGAGCTTGAAGTGCATCTAGAATGGCAAAGATGGCAGTTCAGGAGACTCTAGATGATACAAGAAAGCCAAGAACTGGATAGACAAATCGCACAATTAACCATCCAGGCATCAAAACCACCAAAATATGTCCCTCCACATAAACAAGGTGGAAATGTTAATTCACATGAGTCATCTCAGAACATAGGTGCTCTAGGGACTTCAAGAGTATCTCATAATGCATGCAGTAACCCTACCCAGCATAATATGCCATCACAAAGGCTCCAGCCTATAAATACAGGAAACATTCCCCAACAATATCCACCACCAGGACAACGGTATGCCCCACAATATCACCAGCATGTACCACCTCAGAATGTACACCCTCATCAACACCTCCAACAAAGTGTTTACCATCAGGCTCCACATGAAACAAATTTTGCCCCAACCCACCCACCTCAATACATGAATCAATAGTTTGAGGAGGAAGAGGATGACTATTTCCAACAAATAGGACAAAGTCACGATGAAGGGGAAGTGTGCATATCTGAAAATGATTTTTAGATTTATTCAAACCCCATGTATGATGGCATAACAAAGCATAGTGAAATAACATTATGTGAAGGTATGCCGGAAAAGGCATTTCTAGTGTTCTCAAATCCACGTTATCATGAGGATGAAACATTTTCATACAATCAAAGTGTTGTATCAACTCATGAGGGAAGTGAATATATACATAATGATAAGTCAATAAATGAAGGAAAATCAAATGATGAAATGAGTACATTTGAGTATTGTGATGATGATGATGAAGAGAACAATGAACATTCTCATTTTTTAGATCAGCCAGGAGCTCAATTCACAATGCATGATAGTAAGAAGAATAATGAAAAATGTTGCATTGAAGGGGGATACTCTTCATGTAGAAAAAATGTATCACATAGAGATGAGATTGTTCAGATTACGCCTGACTTTTAGGTGCATAATGATGAAAAATATACCAGCAACATTGAGCATGGAAAATTGATCAAAGAGATGAATGCATTCAATCTGATAAATTTTAAAAATATTGGCAGATCGGCTTCACCACAGCGTGATGAGAATCACATTTTTGACAGAGTTAAATATATGTTTTTCTTTTTATGGTGTGGTTTTTCAAACCACATCATTTTAGGGCAAAAAGTGACGTTTGGACTCTATTGCCCAATGGGGTAGGCACTGGTCTACTCCCTATAGATCTAGGACCTTGCTATGCCCATAGGGGGCATACATCCCCAGATAGAGCCACCGTTGGGACCTAAAATTTTCTACCAATTTTTGCAAAAAATTTAGGTTCCCATGATGTAAAATTTGACTGTAGCACTCAGAAATACACCTGTACAATATGCTCCAGTGGCCTACTTTGAAGCATTATAATTTGAATCCTATTCATCTTCATGCAAAATCATTTTACAAACATGTTTATCTTCTATATGTGAGTGAGAACACCTAATTTTAGCTTCTTATGATCAAATTTTAATGAGTTTTGAAGCATAAAGTTGAAGGGTTATGGTCAAGTTTGCTGCTTGCCTAGTGTGAAATTTGCCCGGGAGGTCAACTTTGGAGGCAAATATTTATCAATTGGAAGATTATCATGGAAAACCAATCAGTGTTTCGAATTCCCCTCATGATAATGTACTTTCATGCTAGTTCTTAGAACCCCAACATCTCGTTTGCTATTTTTTCAAAATCAATAGCAAATGTAAATAGTTCAGTTTTGACATCTGCATTTCCAGAAAGTTGCAGAGAAGTCAACTTTGGCCCTTAATATTTCATGACAGAAGATGACTGGTGAAGAATCCTCTTGCACACATACTCATTGGACCTAGATGAGCTAATCCCCCAGGTTACAGCTTCCCAAAATCAGATCTGATATTTTTTCAAAATGACAAGTTAGTGAGCCCTAATCAGTTTTAAACAAGTACAGTTGCAAAACAAGCTAAGTAAGCTACTTTGGATGTGAATATCTTACACCTTAGGATGCATTTTGCCGAACCACTTGTTGCACTGAGTTCTTGGGTCAGAAGTCTACATGTATATGCATTTTTATCACTCCAGGAGATGATTTGATCAGTTTTCCAGGGTGATTATGAAGGCTACAGGGCCCATTTTACTCACAATAACAAAATGCCAAAAGGAGGATTATTGATAACTACCCATTTCATTTTTTTACCTCACAAACATATTGATATGGTGTTGGGTCATTCAAGGCAGAAACTTGTTACAAAACAAAAAAAAATAGTCGGGCCCACATAGGACCCGACTTGTGTCACATAAGTGTTGCTGATTGAATGGTGCAAAGAGAAGTCCACCTATATTCCAAGGTATATTTCATGAAGCATATTATTTTGAAAACCTAGAGTTTGAGCAAATCAATAAGGGAACAATATAACATCAATACCCAATGTCCCAGTTTCAATAGCAAGGATTGACATCACAGAGAAAGAAATGCAACACTAGTGAAATGGCTTCAACAGTTTTGAAGCTAATTGTTTACCAAAATACTTCAAACTAATCCACAAAAGAGAATTATGTTGCTATAATTACAAATGCAAGAGGGAGAACCATTCGTCATATTGGTGTGTTTGAAAGAATTCAAGCAAATAGTGGGGTGTTTGACAAAATGATGTGAGGCATTTGACAAAATGGAGCTAAGAAAAGTCACATGAGCTATTTGACAAAGTGCTAAAAAGAAATGGAACAATATAAATATTTGACAAAATGATTCTACAAAATATGAAAAGCCACATATTTGTGGAGTGATTATAATTCAAAGTAAATATCCAAGGGTTGAACAATAATGAATAGAAGTCGCGAGACTATCCAAAAAAAGTGACAATGCTTCCAGGCTTACCACTGGCAATGTCATTGTGGTAGACGTAGACTGAATAACACTACACATTTTCCACTTTCCAATTACAATCATAAAGTGCCATTGCTATCCAATATGCTCTCTGTCTCACAGCATTATGTTGAAGGAGGCGATGCACGCTCTGTTTACTACACACAAACCCCATGATGACTACTCTGCATATCTTTTATTACAAACTTGTATTCTCAAGAACATTTTTTCACAAGGGAAAATGTCCACTCAATCACTTCTAGGCAATTTGCATTTGCTACACAAATTTTCATAATAAGCTCATTTACATGTATGTCCAGTGCGGAAGTTTGGTACATGCCCATAAAGTGTTGGACCACATGAAAGAATGAGACATCGTGATTCTCATGAGGTAGTCACACTATTTCACCATATGCAGCAAACAGGTTTCCAACCTGATCAGTTCACATTTGATAGCATCCTCCACATCTGTGCCAAAATGGGAGCCTTGAAGCAGTGTATGGACATCCATCAAAGCATAATGGAAGGGGGATTTTTGTCAGATATTATAGTTGGAAATGCTCTGGTAAACATGTATGCAAAATGTGTAAGCATAGACAAGGCACATGAACTGTTTCATCTCATGGAATGTAATGATTGCAGGGTATGCACAAAATGGAGTTGTTGATAATGTTTTAAAAACTCTCAAGCAAATGCATATGGCAGGTATAAAACCAGACACCACAATTGTTGCCAACATCCTCCGTGCTCAAGCTAAATAGTTAGGGCAAAATTTGAAAACACATAGAAGAAACTCGCTGATAAAAATTCATCGATAAGAGAGATAAAGTCGGAGTGAAAATATTAAACTACGTCAATCTCAAAAGTCATGCCGATGGACTAGTTTCGGCAAGAGATATACCATCGAAATGAGTTCTCAAGGTTTCTTCGACTGTGTAAGTCACTCCGATACTCTGATACATAAGAAGAAGATATTATTGGAGTTCTCCATTCGATGAAATGCTATACGGAATAAAAGAAATAGAAAAATTTGATTTATCGAAATAATGATAAAACATAAGTAGTAAAAATTTGCACTCAATAGTGTAAAATGCAATTGCATGTTCATCGAGGGATGAAATATTTTCACAAAGATAGTTAATTAACAACAATTATTTTGGTGAGTCATTACTTCTTACCCGAGGGATAAAATGGATGTTATTAGCTAAGGAGAAATAATATTTTTCACAAGAGTATCATGGGCAAGAAGATTAAGAAGGGAGTATACTCAGAATGAAGACACAATATTTTTCCAATGAGCACAATCAAATGGAAGTCTTTAATGAAACCATATTAATGTGGGATAAAAAAAATTATTAAAATAATCTCAGTGTGGGATTATTGCTTCAGGGACACACATTTTACCAATGATATAAAAGATTTTCACCGAGGTATGAAGTATTTCTATGAGGCAGATAATTATTTTATCCAGGAAAAGATTTAAAAAAATACTTTCATTGCAAGACAATTAATCCGATAAGTAATTATTTTACCTGGAGAACATTTTATGCTAATAAAAATATTTCACCGAAGACATAAAAGAAGGATAATCATATTCACCTGGATGAATACTTTTGTTAAAAGTGAAAGTACACAAAGGAAAATATAAAGGAATTAAAGATCAAAGTATGATAAAATACTTTATTTCTCAAGGGAACACAAAAATAAAGAAAGTTAAGATTAAATATTTAATTATTGCGGAAGACAACTAATTAAATGAAGAGATGCAAGAAAAGGGCAAGAAAAGGGTCACAACCCTAAATTTGCAAGATATATATGGGAGGTGCAAATTAGAAAGAGTGGATCATCATCAGTAGTAGTAGGTTAGGAAAATTATTGGTTGCCTCAACAAAACAATATGCTATGTATTGCAAGATCTTTTGAAATTATATAATGAAGAATGTATAAATTGGTGGCCAAACACTGGTGTCAATTGTTTGTTGTTAATATCCGATTATTTGGCTGTCTCCAGATTTGTGCTTTCATATTATTTAAATTGAAGTGTTAGAACTCAATTTATCAAAACACATTTGCTATTCTTGTGTGGTTTCATTAATTGGTTTCTCTCTAAGAATTAAATATCCATTTAACAGATCACAATAATCTAGGAGTATCACTTGGATCATTAAAGAAGAACCATATAATCGATAAAATTATCATACTATCTCCAACTTGATTGTATCTTGTTATTCAAATCTACATTTGATTTATCAGGGCACATTTGATGCTTTTGTGTGATTTAATTAACTGGTTCCTTCAAAAGGATTAAAATTTCCTATTAATTAATCACAGTAACCTGGTAACAATCTTTTGGATCATTAAAGAAGAGTCTGATAGTTACATTCTTGCATGTTTGTACAAGGTGTAAACAATCACAAGTGCCAAGCAATTCAAATTGTAGCCAGCAAGTATGTCACATATCGTTCACCTCTTGACTCCATTAGCCCACAAAAGAAGGCACTAGTTATACCCATTTCATTTTAGAATTTTATAAAATCTTATCCATACATTCACATTTCAAATTTCAGTAGGAGTAGTTAGTAAGCCTTCATCTATTTCACTTCATGCCACTATGAATAGATCCATAAAATCAACTAAGGCATACAACTCTTAATCTGCTTCAGCTATCAAGGTCCACTCGCCTAGGTTTAGCAGAACCTAAAGTGCAGGGAGTCATCAACCATATAGGTTAACTCTGTTCGTTGGTTCAAAAACATTGCAAGTCTGACCATAGAGCCTGGCATCCTCTTAGGGTTTGTAACCTGCATTTTTGAGACCCAACATGATCTATGGTGCTTGAAAAAGGTGTTAGGATTGGCACC
The DNA here is from genome assembly GCA_027924645.1 of Cunninghamia lanceolata. Taxonomy (NCBI): domain Eukaryota; kingdom Viridiplantae; phylum Streptophyta; class Pinopsida; order Cupressales; family Cupressaceae; genus Cunninghamia; species Cunninghamia lanceolata. The sequence goes on along the minus strand of BSBN01001584.1, from coordinate 837,271 downwards.
TTGTACAAGCTAGATGCATGCACTGTATAGTGTAATAGTTTTTCTGTGAAACCAAAGAATAAACCTTTGGATTCTTCATTCTTACCATCAGATAGTGCAGCAAACAATTTTGTAGCATCTACATCTGATGGTCATGCTTTTTGGGTACTAGAGAGTGCTCATTCCTTGGAAATGAAGCTTCCTATAGAGAAAACAATGTTGTGGCACCAAAGACTTGGTCACATGTAGGTGGAAAGGGTCTTAGAACCCTCAAATCAAAAAGCCTCGTTGAAGGCCTTGATGATTGTCTTGAGTTCAACTTTTACAAACATTGCGTTTATGGAAAGCAACATCGTGTTTCATTTTACAAAAGTTCTCATAAGTCTTCTGGGTTATTGGATTATGTGCATGCAGATGTATTTGGTTTTGTGAATGTTCCTTCATTAGCTAGATATGTGTATATTGTCTCATTCATAGATGACTATAGTAAAAGGACATTTGTTTACTTTCTTAGAAGAAAATCTGAAGTCTTTAGTCAGTTTAAGGATCTTAAAGACTTTGTTCAAAATTAGACTTGTAGAAAGATTAAGTATTTGAGGACTGATAATGGCAGTGAGTTCTATTTGGTAGAATTTGATAGGTTTTTTAAGGATCATCAAATTGAAAGACACAAGACAAATCCATACACACCACAACAAAATGGAGTTGCAGAGAGGATGAATAAAACTTTGATGGAGATGGCTAGGAGTATGTTGAGTGGTGCTAGTCTTGAACAAAAGTTCTGGGCTGAAGTAGTAGCCACTATATGTTATTTAATTAACAGATCTCCTACATCAACGCTTGTTGAAAAGACACCCATGGAGATGTGGTTTGGTAAAAAGCCTTTGATGACACATCTTAGATTATTTGGTTGTGAAGCTTATGCTCATGTTCCTATTGAGAAGAGATTTACATTGGAAAACAAGGAAGTGAAGTGTATCTTCATCGGTTATGGAATTAGTGTGAAGGGGTACAAACTTTGGGATCCAGTTACACAGAGGGTTCTCTACAGTAGAAGTGTTATCTTTACAGAGATGAAACCTTCCTTGGTTGAGCTACAACTAGAGAAAGAGGAGAAAAAGGAGGTAGTTCAGGTACCATCTACTCCTACTATAAGTGAACAATGCACTCCTACTAGACCTGTTGATGAGGACATCTCAAGTAGCTCTGAAAGTTATAAAGAAGAAGAAGAACCTCCACCTCAACAATTGAGGAGGTCTTTGTGTGTTAGGAAGTAACCAAAAAGGTTTGATTATTCATTGGAAAGGTTTGGATATTCTATGTTGGATTCCAGATGTATTTTTTCTTTGATTGCTAACATTGATGAGCCTAGGACTGTTAGAGAGGCTATGTGTATGCATAATGTAGATTCCTAGATGACAACCATGGAAGAAGAGATGGCTACCTTAAAGAAAAATAATACTTGGGATCTAGTACCTTTGCCAAAGGGATGAAATCTTGTTGGATGTAAATGGGTGTTCAAGTTAAAATCTAGTCTAGATGGCAGTGTTGAGAACCATAAGGCATGGTTGGTCGCAAAGGGTTATTCCTAAATTGAGGGAATTGATTATGGGGAGGTTTTCTCTCTTATGGCGAAGCTGACATCTATATGGTTCTTGTTGTCACTTGCAGCAGTGTATGATCTAGAAGTGGAACAGATGGATGTGAAGACAACATTCCTTCACGGTGATTTGGAGGAAGAAATATATATGAAGTACCCAGAGCAGTTTGTTGTAAAAGGTAAAGAAGATCTGGTATGTAAGTTAAGAAAATCTATCTATGGTTTGAAAAAATCTCCTAGGATATGGTATCAAAAGTTTGACGCCTATGTGTTGTCAATTGGATTTCTGAGATCTAAATCTAACCATTGTGTTTATTATAAATATGAAAATGGTTGCATTCTTATCATAGTCCTGTATGTGGATGATATGTTGTTTATTGGGAATGGTAGAAGTATGATTTCAGATTTGAAGTCTCGGTTGTCATCACAGTTCGAGATGAAAGATCTAGGTGCAATGAGATATATTCTTGGGATTGAGATCAGAAGAGATATAGCTAATAGAAATATTTGGTTAACTCAGATAAAGTATGTGAACTCAGTGTTGGAAAGATTTAGTATGTTGACAAGTGCAGACAGTTAGTTGTTCCAATTATGCAGGGGATGAAGCTTTTTGTTGAGGATTGTCCAAAATCTTCTACTGAGATGGAGGACATGACCAGAGTACCATATGCGAGTGTTGTTGGTATCCTTATGTATGCTATGGTCTGTACAAGGCCAGACATTGCCCAAGTAGTGGGAGTCCTTAGTCGATTTATGGCTAATCTTGGACGAGTACATTTAGATGTGGTAAAGATGGTTTTCAGATATTGAGGGCTGCTTGTGAGAATTCCTTATGATTTCATGGTTATCCTATTGGACCTTTGCATTCAGTGAATATCTGAGGATATGTTGATTCAAATTGGGCAGGTGATATTGATAGTAGAAGATCCACTAGTGAATATGTTTTTCTGATGAATGGTGGTGCAATAAATTGGATGAGTAAGTGGCAAGCTGTAGTTGCTTTGTCCACTATAGAAGCAGAGTACATGGCTGCAACTCATGCTTGTAAGGAAGCCATTTGGCTTATTAGGTTGTGTTTGGATATTGGTTTTGATGCAGGATAGATTACTATATGTTGTGACAGTTAGAGTGCCATTTGTTTAGCGAAGAATCCTACATTCCATGCTAGAAAAAAGCACATTGATGTACAGTTTCACTTTGTTTGAGATATGGTGGAAGATGAAAATATATAGTTGGAGAAAGTTGACACTTTGGTGAATGTTGTAGATGCACTAACAAAGCTAGTGAGCATAGAGAAGTTCAGATGGTGTTCGAGTTCCATGGGCCTTGAGGCTTGATCAGATAGATGCTATAGAATCTTGATAGGTCTTTGACAAGTGGGAGAATGTTAGGATTAAGGTGTCTCAACCTTACAGTCCTTTTTGGTGTTTCCTATTTTTTAGGAGGTGGAAAAGCAATTTTGCTTTTTGCTTTTTCGGAAATGGTGTTTTTAAGCCATTCTGTAAAAAAGTTGTTTTGTGCTTTTTGCTTTTTGTTTTTTTATCAAAAAGTTGTTTTTGTTTTTTGTGTAGAAAAACAAGGAGTGCCACCTCGGTTGATCTTGGGTCTTGTTTAGCTGGTTTCTATTGCAGGAAGTTATCATTTATGGCAAATCTTATCCTTATCTCTTTGGAGCGCCCATGAAGAGCATATGCTTTTTTTTTGCAAATTTGATTTGGATAGGATTTTCAAGTTGGAAAATATTCCTCTTTGGGAAGTGGATGCCTAGGAAAGATAGGATAAGATTTTTTGGCTTTCAAACATATTTGAAAGCAGATGCTTTGTATGGTTTTGCAGAGGAGTTGGTGGAGAAAGCTAAGCCAACTTTTTGAGGGTGAATTGCTTTTGTAGCTCTTGTATTATGTGTATTTTAGTGTGTTTGAAGAAGTTGTATTATAGGTTGAAGCAATTCTGAAGAGCCGAAATGCTACCAGTTTATTTCGAGATTCTACAGTAGTGAAGACTCCTGAAGAAACACTTATTCTCAAAGTTATATTGTAACCATTAAAAGTTTATAGTAATATAATTGAACTATGTACATTTGGAGTGTGGGGTTTTTTACCTAAAAAGGGTTTCCCCATGTAAATATCATTGTGTTTCAATGTTTCTTGATTTTAAATCTTAATTAACTAAATGTATGTGAATCTTACTAAATTGTAATCGTTGAAAGGTTTGAAATAATTAACTACAACCCTCTCCTCATAAGACTAGTTTTGGAAGTTGTTTATGCACCTGTTCTTCTTTTCGATTGGCCAATCGAAGGATTAAGATATGTTGTGAAGGTGTCTCCCCTTCAATCAAGGGATCTCTTGCCCTTGACTCGTGAATGGTGGTTACCCTTCTGCTCCAATCGGATGTGTCCAACTCACATGCCACTTTTGTTTTGGATGCAATTTCCTCTTTGGTTGCTTCTAGTGTCTTAAGGTTAGATGGCCCTTCCTTGGGCATAGTCTCCTCTATTGTTGTGGATATGGGTGTGTTGAATGATCTTTAAATAATACAAAATGTTGTGACTATTTTGAATGTTTATCCATTAGATGTTATTATGGTGGTTGCAACAACCCCGTGCCTTTGCGGAGATAATGGGGAGGATTGTTTTGATGTAGATTAGAGTGTGGGTTTAAAGGTGGATCCCTCTAAGGGTACTTCTGCTAGTTTTGGGATGGAGGGCTCTATGTTGGGTATAACTTCTTTTGTTGTTATGGTATGAGAGTGTTGAGTAATCTTTAATCTATGCAAATGGTTGGGAATGAAGTTGTGGTTCTAGATTAGGTACGAGAGTGTTGAGAAATCTTCAATCTATGCAAATGGTTGGGAACCAAGTTATGGTTCTGGATTTGGTGATCAATAGAGCCACATAGCAATAGAAGAACTCTCACATTGGGAGGTTCATGGAAGTCAGGCCTAATATTTATGTCGTTAGGGAAGTGGCTACATGGAGATTGTGGCCATGGAAATTGGTTTTCTTTTATTCATCTTTTCAAACTAAGAGGATTGTGTGAAAACTCAACTAAGAGGCCCTTGGTTAATGGGAAGATCATGGATTGTCTTGTAGTAGTGGGTTCCAAGGTTTGACCCAAGGAAGGAAAGTTTCAACAACGTCCAAGCATGGGGTAAAATTTTAAGCCTATCCCTAGATTACTAGGACAAGTAGATTTTGAGAGGTATTGCTTCTACTTGTCGTTAGTTCATTTCCTTTGATTTGGTTACCATTTTTAGAAAATGTTTACTATTTGCTAGATTTAATTTTTACACAGATGTTGGCATGAAGCTTCCTTCTTCTATTACCTTGTCATCCAAGTGAGGTAAGTGGGAGCAACATGTTTCTGCAGTTATGTGTGAAAAATGTTATTTGGCCCGTCATTCCTCTTCATGTTGTTGGGACAACATGTTTCTGCAACAGATGTGTGAGGAGACTAATCCCTCAATTCTTGGTCATTCTCAAGGTGAGAAGAAGTAGGACTTGGATGCTATGAAGGATGGCTCTAACAAGATTCCATCCTAGGTTGATTATGCAATGCAAGGTACCAGAAATGTGGAACTTCAGAGTGTGCATGTTGGTTCACTTAATGGATTCAATCCTCCTCAAGTGCTCAAGTCCTCAAGATAGAAGATGAAAAGTTCTAATAAACCAATCTAGGATGATGGTGGTAAGGACCAAATTCAAAATAGTCTAAAACACTCATCAAAGAATGTTAAAGGAAGGATTCAATTCTCGTTGGAGCACTTTAGCTTTAGGCCACCGTGAATCCTTTGTCTTGTTGTATTGTTTTTATTTTTTGAGTCATCTACTTTTAAACAATTATTTCCTGATGTAATTTTGCTACTATTTTGTTGTAGGCAGCATCATGTTTGCTAACATCTTGTTGTCTATAATAGGGTTCCAGGTTCCCTTCAAAATCTATATTTACCCCTTTTAATCAAAAACAATAATTGGTTGAAGCATTTTATATGAAGCATACAATTCCTCATATTGTCTCAATTTTGTGCTACATTTTCTATGACTCTTAAATAATAAATCATTGTTGTTACTAGATTCTCTGACAAATTATCAACCTCTTCCTTTTGAAATTTTGCAACACACTCTACATGAGGAATTTGACATGCTTCACACCAAAGGAGTAGATCATCATATGCATCCACTTGGTTTTCAACATCGATGCCCTTAAGAACAAAATCTTCGAATTCTAAAGTTGTATCATCTCTACCCTACATGTAACAACATTAGCACCTATAACACAATCATTATATGAAACACCCCTGCATGAGAATTAGCATCAACAAATACACCCTCGTGCTAATAATATCAATCATTAGGCTCATTAGAATCAACACATTAAGATGTCACATTTAAAACACTTAATGTCACCTTAATCTCTTCAATGAAATTGGCCCACTAATAGGCTTGATGTAAACTTGCATGTTTGAGCTATTTGGGTTAATAGACACAACTCAGAGTCAATTATGTCACAAAAAAGCTTTACATAATTAGATTATTTAGGCATCATTAATTTATGAATATTCAAAACAACAGTAGCAAACCTATTGTTGGAGTCAGGAATAAACTCACCTTCATTTCTTTTGATATTAACAAGTTCTTGAACTAGAAAACAAGAGTCTACTTCACCCACAAACTACTCACTAAAAGTTGAAACTAGGTTGTCCTAGGAAGATAAAGTATCGATAGGAAAACCCATCAACCACTCTCTAGCACAACAAGTTAAAGATTTGACAAAAAATGCAACTAGACATCTTCATGTTCAACTCCATAATCATCCATTAGATTTGAAAATGCCTAGATGTGCAAGTTGCCAAGTCCACCATCATGACCATGAAATTTTGGTAAAATCTTGTAAACATAGCCAGGCATCAGATTCAAGTTACTCAACATCCACAAAAAATCATGCTACTCATATTCAAAATGAAGAGGGACCTTGGAAGGATTAACTCTTTCAATCTAAGGGATAACAAGATAAAATCTAACTTATAGAAGATTGCTTTCTAACAAACTAATCTACAACGTGAGGTCATTAAGTTCCTGAGTGGACAATATTGGATCATGACAAAGATGATAGGAAGACCCATGAATTTCAACATAGTCAGACAAAACCTCACATGAGTATTCATGTGTATCATATTCTTCATAGTGGCAATGAATCAATAGAAATAGATGAGGCATGAGAATGACCATCATAGTCATCACACCATGAGTCCATGTTTAAACAAGTTTGTGCAACATGCCACAAAGATATACTTTATCATGCCCATACATCTTAGGAATAAGTATAGGGGTACACCTTAATCATATAGAAACAAAGGTTGGTACTGTAGGCACAAAAATCACGAACAACCTCCACGAGGACCCCTATGATGATATATAATCCTTGTCACATACATGTAAGTTTGAAATAAGATCCTCTCAGTAGAAATTCTCTTGGTGACATGTCATTTCTTTCATCTTGTGTTGTTTCCCCTTTGTCGTTTTATCTCTCTCCTTGTTGTCAACACTTTTCGACACTTGTCAATTTGCATTTTCTAAGCTTGTGACCCTATTCCTAAGCCTTGTATGCACCTTGTAGGTGAGTTTTCACCTTTTCCCAATGTTTTTCATCTTCTCCACCCCCTAGAAGCCTTCTAGAGGTCCCCCTTAGCCATCTCCCACTTTCAGTTTTTAGTTTCACTCAACCAATCCAAATCTCCCCCTATTATTTCTAGATCTCCCACTAGGAGATCCTACTTTGTAAGTGGAGATTTAGATTCTTACACATGACTGACCTGTTTCCAGAGGCAGAACCCCTTCTTTTGACCTCCTCTTTCATCTCCCATCTAGAACTTCAATCTAGGTGCTCTCCCTAGTGGGTCGCCCATGGGTCTCCTCCTAGGCGACTAGGGTCGCCCCCCGGGTGACCTGACTAGTGAAAGGGGTGACCTATGGGCGACCCTGTCACATTTCCAACCGCAGAAAAACTCAAGTTTCCAACTTGAAAAAGCTTCATTTTCACCTATTTTTCTTTCTGTTTGCATGAATTTTTGAGCCTAATATGGAGTTAACTATTTCATGCACCCACACATGCATAATTATCTCCATTTCATCTAAAAATAACAACTCATGCATTTTCATGCACTCCACTTATTTTTGAGTGATAAGCTTTTATTGGGTAGATTACTCCAATTTTAGCCCAGATCACTCTTGAATCCTCTGTGTTAACTCTCCAATCTAATTGAGTTAACTCTCCTTCTTCCTCACCTCTCATCCCTTCTTCTAACCTATAAATACCCGCTCCCTCAAGCACAAAGGAAGGCAATTTCATTTGTGTACATGACTCTTGCAGGTTATTGCTCCCCACATTCAACATTCTCATGCTCATACAGGACATAGGAGCCTTTTGTTTTGTTCATTTCTCATCAAGCTTTCACATAAAGCTCATCACACGTCCATATGCTGCTCAAATCATGCCATTGTGCTCATCAATAGCTCTTATTGAGCTCACTTTGCAAAGCTTTGAAAGCTTCATTTGCTTCCATTATCATCTTGTCCCCAAGAGGATTCCCCGCTGCTACAAGAGGATACAAGGTTGCCACACAAGGAAATCTTAGGGTAGTGGAGGCTCACAAGTCTTCTTTATTTCAAGTTCCTCTATCTTTTCTATCAATTGGTAGTAACTAGATAACTAAAATTGCTCTTGGGATCAGTAATCTTATTGCTTTTTCCTTGATAGGATAGTTAGATCTTGCATTCTTACAGTAATTTGCTTTCATGGTTTACATTCATATACATGCAATTTCCTTTCATAGATTAAATCATTCCAAATATCTGAAAACCCCCAAAAACATAGTTAAATTGCATTAGGTAAAATTCATTGTAGTTTGCATTCATTATTTGATTCCTAGATTAAAAAGCATCTTTTATTTCTAAAAATATCGAAAAAGCACAAAAGAAGTTTTGCATTTCATATAGTTGCATTCATAAAAACCAAAAAAAGAACAAAAACATTAGGCACTTAGAAAATTCGTAAACCCTTGATTCCATCACAAGGTCAACCACAGTCAACCATTTGGTAAAAACCCTTGATTACATCAGAAGGTCAAAGGAGGTCAACAAACAAATCAAACTTTAGGTCAAATCAAACCCTAAGTCAAACCCTAGGTCTAGTCAAGGTTAGCTCACATATGCCTATCTCTTGTCTCAACTCACGAATGTGCCCAGGACTAAGAGGTGAGTGGGTGAGGACAATCCTTGATGAGATAGAGGGAATTCATCCAAGACCACAATAGGATCCACTTGTCTTACAAAAAATAGAAGAACATAGACAACTCTTGTTATAATAAGCATTCATCTAATACTTTGAAAGACAAATAGCAATCAATGAGAACAACAACTTACCCACATAAAGTTGGAATATTAGAAACCCTAACACTAGGAGAAGAGTGACTAGTGACCCTTCGGGTCATAAAGTTATCTCTACAACAATGATCATTGAACAATACATCTACACTAGCACACAACAACATAGGCCTCAGGACGTGGCAACCCCTCTCTGCGAAGTCCAGCTCTCCAATGAGCCAGACCACCCCCGTGTCTTGCCTCCTCTCGACTGACTACTTCCATAACAGTGAGAGTGTCATGGCGATTCACCCCGTGGCAACGAGGGAAGGGTTCATGTGCATGCCTAAATCCGAATCGACAACCCCAGGCAATTGAGGCCATGATTTTGAGACGTACATATTTTGGTGAACCTGACACGAAGAGGAAAAACTTTTGTTTATGCTTTTCATGTTCCAAACGCGTAGATCACATCAAAAACTTAAACATTCAACACATCGAAACAACAATCATCAAGCATTTTTACTTTATTCTTCATATCTGCTTCCACCACTTCAGCTTCTGTCACCTTTTCCATTATCCGTTTCATTTATTCTGTGGTGTCTATGACACCCCCGAATATGATGGAACCTGGTCTAAGTTTAGGGAATGTTCCCTCAAGAGAACTAGAAACTCCTTTCGATAGGTATGTGCCACTGCATCTGGATGCACCAATCACAAACTGCTATGATTACAAAGACTCTGAGTATGAACAAGACCAAAGAAAACCCAGGCGTTACCTGTCATTTAACAACCCAGCTTGGGAACACAATCTGGCCATACCAAATGCACCACATAAATCTAGGAGAGTAAGATCAGAAATACATCAACTCGATCAACCTTCTACAAGCACTTCAAGTACTCATCTTGATAAGGAAGTAAAACGGTTAGAAAGACACTTGCAAGAGGCAAGAGATGCTCAAGAAGCATTAAGAGTTGCCTTGCGAGAAGAACAAAGAGACAACGATGCATGAGAAGAAGCATACCATCATGAAAATACTCGAAGAGAAAACCATAGAAATGAGGAAACACCTAGAGCTACCACTCCTGTAGACTTAATCGCAACTCTAGTGCAAAGGATTAGAACCTTGGAAGTAGAATAAGTTTCTCTTGAAAGAAGGCAGAAATCCCATGACAAAATTTGAAATGAACAAGACCAGGGGTATCTTAGAATCACCCCTATCTCAACTATTATTTGTGAAATGCAAGCAATGACACGTGTCTAAATGGGAACCCTCTTGTTCAGAACAATCCAACAGTGTTGGGAAATCAAACAAATTAGACAATGGGTTATCAAAACCCTCCTACAAGGTTGTTGTTATCAACCCCTCAATCGCAAAGTGCCTTGGAATATATCTTGAGTACTTGAAAGAACCTCTCACTCTAAATATAAGGAACGTACAGTTACCTCAGCCATTGCCTGATCTCTCAAAATTCAAAGGAGAAGGAGATCCAAATTCGCATATCAAATCCTATATCACTACGATAAGAGAACTCCGCCCTTGGGATGGGGTTGTCACTAAGATCTTTCCAAAGACCCTCGAAGGAATAACTCTGGATTAGTACTATCATCTACTAGAAGCTTCAATCCACTCATTTAAACAACTAATCAAAGAGTTTTTCATGGCATTTGACATGAACAAACTTGTCAAAACAAGAATCAGAGAGTTCCAAACCGTGAAACAAGAGCCGAATGAATCTATAGCCCACTTTATCACCAGATGGAGGCAAGTCCTCTAATCCTCAACCAGTGCACCAAATATGGATCATCGCAAGTTATGTGATCTTTTCTTACATGCCTTGAACAAGGACATGAGAGAAGACGTTTAGAAGTTACCATACAAATCTTATGAAGAAGCAGTGGAAAGTGCTTTGAGGATAGATCAAGCTGCCATCAACAGTGGGTGGAAGATTTATGATACTAATGGAAAACTCAAAATATCAAAAGGAGTTGAAAAGAATACATCAAATGTCTCTCCAGACAAAGATGTTAATGTTGTGAAGAGCAATCCCAGTAATGATAGGTGGTGACAAAAAGGAAACCAAGGATCAAACCATCACTCCTACGACTCCAATATGTACTATTAGTTCCATGGAACAAAAGGTCATAAAACAAGAACCTGCTATGGATACAACAAAGCTATCTCCAAACTTACTCCGGATCAACAGAGAAACTTCCTCAAACTTCTTCAATCTCAAAGGAAGGGGAAGGAGCTTCAAAATGAGAAAGGGAAGGTCAATCAAAACAAATCCAATCATGTAGAGTTGAACCAAGAAGTGTTCATAATCCAAGAAGAAGAACAAACAAATCAATCAGAAAATGTCTTCTCACAAGTAATAAATTTGTTGAGAGCCTCCCCCTCATGCCAGAAAACATTCTTGGAAGTATTAGAAGTGGGATGTTCAACACAAGAGGAACCAACCCCTCTCACCTTTGATATCTCCAAACTACCTCAAAATAAAGCAACTAAGAAAAGGGATTCACCGCTATACATACAAATTAAGGTTGAAGAGGTCACCATAAAGAGAGTAGTGATAGACAAAGGATCGGTAGTCAATCTCTTGCCAATGTCATTCGTACGAAGAATGGGATATAGAAAAATAGGAATAAAGAAACAAGATGCCACCTTGAGGATATATGACTGTCACGATATTCAAACAGTTGGGAAAATCAGCCTACTACTTACTCTAATGGATAAAAGTATTTCCACAGACTTCCATGTCATCAACAAAGAAACCAATTACAACATGATCCTTAGAAGACCTTGGATTCATGCTATGGAGGCCATCGCCTCTACCTTATTTCAAGAAATCCACTTCCATCATTTGGGAAAGATCTCTATTGTCAAAGAAGACCCTGATCCTTTTCATTATTATTAGGAAGGAACAAGAGGAAAAGGATAAAAAGTTAAAAATATAGGAGAAAGAAAAAGAAGAAACTCAAGATTCTCAACAAAACACGAGTACTCATAGTATATCATATCAAAGCATGGATAATATTAGAGAGTTCCCCTTTGATCCTCACACCACCAAGTCTCATGCTCTATTTGGCTTACCGGCCATACCGTGCTTTGATGAATGGGACATTAAGAACCTCTCTGTGGGAACAATCAAAATCATTGAAGAAGGAGAAGAAAAAGAGGAAAAATGGAACTCACCCTATGAGTTTGGAGAAACATATCAAACACAAAATAATCAAAACTTGTGGACTCTACACTTCAACGGAGCTAGTTGTAAAACCGGAACAAGGACAGGGATAATCCTGACCTCCCCGAAGGAAAAGTCTTTCCCTTTCCCTTTAGGTTGGATTTATTTTGCACAAAAAATATCGTTGAGTACGAAGCCTTAACCCTAGGAGTCATGTTAGCCATGACAATGGGAATCAAGAGGATCTTTGCCTTTGGAGACTCCCAATTAGTGATCAACCAAGTTGCAGAGAATTACAAAACAAAATAAGAACGACTACGACCTTACAAAGAAACCATCAAGAAATTGGTTCAATTATTTAACTTCTTCTCTATAAAAGCCATACCTAGAAAAGAGAACCAAGTGGCAGATTCAATGGCTATGTAGGCCATGTATTTTTGTCACATGCTCAACTTCAAAATTTAGAATACATTGTGTCAGTTCATGGAGAACCATTATTGGAAAGTGAATAATTACCAAGCATTCTAAATTATGTTGTGGATCAAAGAGAAAAACCCACTCGAGATTACACTGAGAATGATGAGGCCATCTTAGAGTATCTACACGCTTATGATGGCCTCCCAAGAGTGTACCACAAGAAAGGATACACACTTCTCCCACATCTAGAAGATTATTTTGGAAGTGAAAAAGAAATCCTCCAGATCAAAGCAAATTTAGATTTACCACCTGACCCTCAGAAATTTCAAAGAGGGACATCCATCACTAACTAGAGATACCATTGATATCAATGTAGGAACTCCCAAGAAACCAAAAAAGTTAAAATTAGGAGGGGAGTTAAATGATGAAGAGTTGGAAGAATACATTGAGTTCCTTATCAAATATTCTAATGTCTTCACCTAGACATACTCGGACATGCTAGGATTAGACCCAAAGATCATGGTGCACAACTTAGTAACAAAACTTGATGCAAAACCCATAAAATAGAAGTTGAGACCCATAAAGCCTTAAGTAGCTGAAATGGTAAAGGAAGAATTGAAGAAATTATTGAATGTCAGCTTTATCAAATTAGTGGATTATTCAAGTTGGGTATCAAACATTGTCCCAATTTTAAAGAAAAATGGAAAAATTTAGATATGCCTTGATTTTAGGGATATCAATCAAGCTTGCCCAAAAGATGACTTTCCCTTACCATCCATAGATTAAATTATTGATTCAAATGTAGGATATGAAGTAAGTATATCTCTCTTATGGATGGGTTCTTGGGATACAATCATATCAAGATCTCGGAAGTACACCAAAACAAAACAACATTCACCACTCCTTGGGGAACATTTTGTTACATAGTCATGCCATTTGGACTAAAAAATGTGGGGGATACCTATCAAAGAGCAATGACACACATATTTCATGATTACATTCACAAGATAGTAGAGACATATGTTGATGATATTTTGGCTATGTCAAAGCAAAGATCAACACATGTGGAAGACCTTCACAAGATCTTCAATAGGCTTCGAGAATACAAAGTAATACTAAATCCTAAAAAGTGTGTTTTTAGGGTCATGGCAAGTAAGTTGTTGGGTTTCATCATTTTGCAAAGAGCATTTGATGTTGATCTAGCAAAAGTTAAAGTATTCCTAAATGCAACCCCACCAACAAGTGAGATGGTGGTAAGAATTTTTTTGGGACAATTAGGCACAATCAGGTGTTTCTTATCAGACATGACTTTCAAGATTCACCCGATCAATCAGTTACTAAAGAAGCAAGTTGGCATAACCTGGACAGTGGACTGTCAAAATGCATTTGAGCAAGTAAAGAAGTTCTTGCTAACACCACCCATGCTTATGCCACCAAAACATGACAAACCCTTCATCTTATACTTTAGAGCAACTGATATCTCTGTAGCATGCATGTTGGCTCAAAAAGATGGTGGGAGAGAAAGAGCCATATACTTCATAAGTTAAACCTTGTTGGAGTATGAGAAGAATTACACTTAGGCCGAAAAAGAGTGTCTAGCCATAGTCTTTGCAACTCATAGATTGTGACATTACATGCTGAATCAAGAAACCAGAGTTATGATACAGTCTGAATAGTTGAAAACTTTCTTAAATTAGCTGATGTTATCAAGAAGAGTTAGCCAGCTTGTGACATTACTAAGTGAGTTTGAATTAACTTACATCAATCAAAAGTCAGTCAAAGGACAAGTGATAGTAGATTGGCTAGCAAATAATCTAGTTCTTCAAGAGGAGCCCATAAATGAAAACTTCCCTGATGAAGATATTTGCGTAATTGATCTTGAGAAATATGTAGCTTCATATTGGTATAGAGATATTGTGAACTACCTTGCAAACAAAATTTACCCCAAAAACATGACTCCCTTGGGAAAAAGATGATTGTGCATCCTCACTACGAGATATCTTCTAATAGATAATGTGCTCTATTGAAGGGCCCTAGACAAGATGTTACTCTGATGCATCGACAAAGAAGAAGCACGTAAAATCCTAGAAGAATGCCATAGTGGAATCTATGGAGGACACTTTGGTGGTCATGCCACAACAAGGAACATACATAGGATGGGGTATTTCTAGCCATGTTTACAAGGAGATGCTATCAAATTCATAAAAAGATGCCCGAAATGTCAAGCCTATGCCCATATCCACTACACACCAACAAGAGATTTGCAGCCAATAGTTACCCCTTGGTCCTTCTCCACTTGGGGCTTGGACCTTGTGGGAAAGATATCTCCCTTGTTGATAGATGGACATTTGATCATCATCATCGTGACAAAATATTTTACCAAATGGGTAGAGGCCATGCCTCTCACTACTATTTCAGGGACTGTAATTGCCAAGTTCATACTAAATCAAATCATATGTCGATTTAGGATTCCCCAAGTGATAGTGATAGACAATGCATCATCATTCAAAAATCCACAAGTGAGAGAGTTATGTGAGAGATTCCACATCAATCATAACTCTCCCTCAGTTTACTATCCTCAAGGGAACAGACAAGCCGAAGCCATGAACCAAACATTGAAATCAATATTGGTCAAAATTATGAAGGACTCTAAAAGAGATTGGCATTTACAATTATATCCATCTCTCTGGGATTATAGAACAAGCATAAGAACTCCAATTGGAACCACCCCCTATGCCCTCACTTTTGGGTCGGAGGCAGTGTTACCCTTGAAAGTAGAACTGCCTAGTCCAAGAGTGTCATAACAAGGACTATTGGATAATGAGGATTATCGAGCAGTAAGATTAGATGAACTAGAAATGATGGATGAAACACTCTTAAGAGTTGTCTAAAGACATGACTCTTACCTCACAAGAATGAAAAAGTAGTATAACAATAAAGTCATCCCAAGATTGTTTCAAGTGGGAGACCTAGTACTCAGGGTAGACAACGTGATCGATAAAAGAGCCAGTGAAGGACGCAAGTTCAGACCAAACTGGATAGGTCCATACATGGTTAAAGAAGATGTTGGAAATGGTGCCTATCTCTTGTGCACAATGGAGTGCAAGGAATTTGGCGAAACAGTCAATGCCTTTCACCTCAAGAAATACTATGTCTAAACAACATAAAACCATAAAACATAAAAATACAAAAAAAATTATAAAAATCAAAAATACCAAAAAGAATTTGTTTCTTGCATTTTAATATCATTCTATTCATCTTACATTATAGTGAACGACTTGCTCTTATATTATTTTCAATTCAGTAAGGATTCTAAGGTTGCCTAGGTATGTGTGATCCTTTTAGGTCCTAGAGATTCCTCATTTCCACAATCACCATGTCCCTTTTCATTCCCAGTGATTCTAATCAAAGGCTAGCTCTTAGCTTTACACTATTCCCAGTCTTAATAAGCCAAGATGTCAGGTCTAAGAAAAGTCAGTATTCAAACCTACAGTATTTAAAAAAAGCTTGCAAGAAGACCTTCCCAATTCTTCCCTAGGAGAAGACAAGTCCGACAGGATTACGAAAACTTTAGGTGGCACTCAACCACTTATCTTTCTTGGCCAAAAATGTTAGGAGGATCAAAACTCTGAAGGAAGCAATCTAAAATCCAAGTGAATTAAAAAATGAGTGATCAAAATAAGAGTATTGAATTGAGAGATCAAGCTATTGCATATCCAAAGTTCCAAAAGCATTCATTTTCATAAAAAGTCAAAATCCAAAAAAATGAGAAATCAAGTGAGGCATTCTAGAAAATTTAAAAAAAAAAGAGTGAAAGAGAGAAGATTGTTGAATGTCCGTACTCTTGGGTGGAGATCAGTCTAAGCTCAAAGCTTCAAGGGTGACAGTCTAATAGAGAAAATAAAAAGAAAGGTACAAAGCACACACACACACACACACACTAGCTGAGCACAACCAAGAGTTTAGTAGTCTTTAGGATCATCTTCTTCCTAGGGATCCTTGTTCTTTCCCATTTATCCTTTACCTCGGGTCTATCTTGTGTGCCATCTATGATCTAAGTCTAGCAAACATCAATAATAGTTTTTACTTGTCTAAGTTGAAAGCTTGTCAGATTATCTTATCTAGATAAGGATCAGTGTTTAGCCTTTAGCAAAGCCCAAATTTAGAAACACTCCATTTCACTCCCACTCCCCACTTGAGTTCTAAAAATCCTCTCTCATAGCCTTGAATAAGTCTCTTATATCAAGACAACTTGCAATCCCTTGGATTAAAAATCATATTAAAGAGCAGTCATGTTGTTTGTTCTACATTGTATTCATATCAAAATAGAGAAAAGAGTCTCAAAGCAATAAAATTGATGTCATAACTTGTGACATTCAGTAGAAGTAAAAGTTTCTTTTCAAGCATCCCTTGTGTTCTTGCATCTGCATATCGTAAACTGCATCTCATATATATGCCAAAAAATTACAAAAAAAATGTCATCGTTATCATACTTGCATGATTAGACTTGTGTTGTCAATCAAGTATGCACCCTTGCTAAGTTCACAAAAAATTAGCTACCTATTGAAACATGGAATCATTATTGGATGTGGGTCTCCTATAATGAGAATGAATCTCCAGAGTGAGCTGGTTCTCCTTATGATTTCCTAATCTAATGACTTACAGGGAAAAAGGATAGAAAGATATACTGAAAGAAATGAATCCTAATTATCTTGAAGATAGAATTACCTAACAGATCTTACTCACAAACAAATTATTGAATTCTGACCCTCACAACACTTAACTTATTTAACTCATAAATATTTCACATGAAGGTTTGAAAAACACAACATGCAACCTGAATTAAACAAGATTTTGCACAAGGAAATCACAAGCTAAGACAAAGCAAAGGATAAATTTTCATTACGATGCAAAATCAAATCAACTTGCAAATACTCAGACAAAATATGAAGGAAAGCTTCTACTCAATAACTAAAGGAATAATGAATACAGTGAAGTAAATGAGTACAACACTCTCTATGTGAGGAAAAATCTCTCTCTGCACTCTAATCTCTAAAACTGAAAACTGAAAGCTAAAAAAAAACTAAAAACTCCTCATTTGGAACCCTCCAAATCTGAGATATATGCCGTGAAAGATGCCCCTTGAAAGCTAGAATAAAAGCTCCTAAAAATGGACTTCAAGCCCATTTTCGAGCTACTCAGAAAAGCAGAAATAAAAGCTCCAAAAAATATTCCAAAATGCCAAATCATGATGCCAAAAGATCTCTTGATGTGTCCCCACCATAAAGCTGCTTTCTCCTGCTCATGAAATCTCCAAAATTTGTACTATATGACTCTACATAAAACAAATCGAAAGGGAATATTTGATTTGTTTTATTAGCCTATAAATTGCCTAAAAATAGTTAAGTTTTAAAAGTAATTTATCAATGATTGCTTTAAAACTAACTTCACAATGTTGTGGCAATTTGATTTATATCCCTATTTGATTTTATTTTTGCAAAAATAAAATAATATCTAGCTCATAATTTCGCCAAATATTTTACAAGATATTATAGTTGATTTTCTATAAAAATCATAAAAAATGGTGAACACATTACTATATATTTTTGCAAAAAAAAAATCAAAGCCTTGAAGGCCAAAACCATGGCTCTAATCCCACAAATGCATGTTCATGTGTCAATCCCCTGCCACCTCATTGCCTATACAAGTGCCCTCATGTCAAACTTGACCCTTCCCATAATGCCATTACCCATGCATGCATCTTATGTCTTCAAATGGTCTTTGCTTTGACCTCTCTTATACATTTGAATCATATAAGGAATTGAACTAATAATTAATGCATAAAGTGGGAGGTCCTTTGACTCTCGACCACATGCATAATTATATGGCACTTTGATTATACCATGAGTCGACTACATTAGAAGTAAAGGTTTTGAAAGGATTTAAAGGCATAAGCCTTACTCTCTCATGAGACTAACCACCTTTGACTTTATAAAAATCAAACAAAATGAGAAATGTTGTCGGCCTTTCCACTCCATGATTACTAGGGAACATCGATTGCAAGTGTTGACCACGATACTGTTTTGGATGAGGCAACTATGTGCATTTGCAAAGTCAAAAATGAGGAGTGAAAAACACCATCGAACAAAATAATGATACAAACCCTAAAAGCTACTTCATTTTCATTTGGCATCCCTTTTGTTATTTGCTTTGCAACTCTCATGTCGTCGACCTGGGGTTTGATAGCTCTATGGTTTTTCTCTCCATTTGATGGATTTTGTGGTCGAAATCTCACATTTCTTGAATAAAACAATAGGCAAAACTACTATAGGTATGATATATGCAACTTTGACTGTCATCTAATTATTTCTGTAGCTCTCATTTTCTTTGATGTCCGCGGTCATAGTGCTCAGTTCTTCCTCTACAAACTTTGACTTCTTTCTTCGAATCTTTCTGTGTCTTTGTATTTTGGAAACCATGACAAAATTTGTGATAAGTCTCTCATGAGGTTGCAATGAAAAAACTACTTCTCATTAAAAATAGAGGTAAGCTCCTTTACTCAATTCCTGTATATGGTTTCACTTTCATTGCAATAGAAAAATGAGAGTCTTGTGGAAGAAAAATGATATGGGTCTTCATTTTCTTTAGAAATACAAACCATATTGTTATGGTTGTGACTGTATACACTTGTTACGCTTGTTTCTGTCCATTATCTTTAGTGTAAATGAAAAAAACCTTGAGGGTTTTAGCATATGAAACAAGGGTTTCATTTCCATTGAATAAATGGACCTCTCCACACCACGGCTATACCTGTAGACACATTGTATTGTGTTCTTTTGTCTGTAGCTGCAAAAAAAGAAAAGAGGGTTTCAAAATCTTGTCAAGGGTTTTAAAAAACTACATATAAATGCCATTCTCTGGCACGACCTTGGCATAGATATATCTTTGCAACCTTCTTTTTCCACTGAAAAATTAAAAAAAAAAGGTTTCAAAACTGAAACAAGGGTTTTGAAATCTTGACATAGCAATTACTTTTTGTTATCTAGAAACTTGTCCTTCTAATTCTGTAGCTCCTTCAAATGATTATCTAGACATTTCTGAGCAATAATAACTATCTTCTAGCTGTCCACACCATTCTTGCATATATAAATCTTTACAGATTTCTTTTCAAAACATAACAACCTTAGACATAGCTGCACTTCTCTTTGACAGTTTAAACTTTGATTATTTTCTTATTTCATGACTGTCACTTGCCAAAAAGACATTTCCTCTTTTGTATCAGTTATTTCACTTGACTGTAACTATGGAATAGAAGAAAAGACATGAAGTCATTTACCTGTGCATGATATAAGTAGTTTCTGTAACATGTAATCTTCACAAAACTTGAAACTGTGTCTTCATTTCACTTCTGTGCATTTAGAACCTCCTGCAGCATACACTGCACATCATATGTCTTCTCTCTTGACTTGAACATGGCACTCTATCCTTTCATTTTGATGATACCTGTAGCATTCATTTGTCTCTGTTACATGATGTGTCACCCTTCACTCATGGCTATCCATGGACTTTGTATTTGTATAGTGCTGTAGTCAAAGCAAAAATAGTTGGCACTTTGCTTCACATGTCATTATGAATGACAAATGACCTCTTCTTTTTGTATAATCACAGACGAAGTATCAAATAGTTGGACTGTCATTGATCTTTGGAACAAGATGTTTATATAATCTGCAACATATGATATCCTGTTGATGCTTATGAACATTTACATACTCTTGTCACTGTAGAATACTTATTTTGATGTCTTTGAACAAAACATGATAGCATTATTGAATGATGACACCATAGCATTGTTTCCTTCATCATGCAAATGTATAACCTAATTGCTCTTCATGATTTGATAGGATGAAATGCCAGTTGATCTGCAATGTTCTCTACCTATTCCATGATTGTTGTTTTCTTGATACAGTCTATGCAATACAATCTGTATTCTATTCCACCATTGTGGCATGGCACAGGCTAATCCATATATGCACCTATGATACTCTTTATTCAAAACATGCATACAAAAGATTTCTATTTTCTGGTGTTATGCTATCATCAAACAATCATATACAATTGTTTCATATTACTCACTGTCAACTTTTGACATTTAGCTGATGTAATGTATCTTAATATTTTCATTCCTCTCTGATGCATCAAAATACTACGAAGGATGTATAAATGAAATACATGTGAATGTCACTTTCTAATGTCAACTAAGGTGATGATGACAACTGCCATATGCATTAAATGCAATCCTTCTTTCATAGCTCAGCTCATTTTCATGGTTGCATTTCATTCCTTGAACTGTAATCATGACAATGTCCTGAAACATAAATGATGCATATGATTGCTTTTATTATTCCTTCATCTTGTCATGTGAATGTGAACAATGTGTTGGTATTTTTCCCAACTGGATATTCCCCAGTTATCCCTACAAGGTAGCCATCATTGATCAATAGGATTTCCAGGCTAGGGGCCAACAGTATAGGAGATAGACTCTATAAATATCTCCTCTTCTTCTTTAGGCTCTACAGAACCAGGGGGGGTATTCCCTATTCAACATCCATAAAAATATGCCTGTGAACTCACTGGGATGTTGACACAAAGCAGATAGATCCTCTCTTATGTAGACCAAAACTATGAAATAAGTGCAAAAGGGGCTAGCTTTGGGCCTATATTTAGTTGTGAGACAGAGGATCTTTGGTCCTAAAACTACTTCTAATGTCCTAAAGGTTTGTATTTGAAGTTTGAGTTTGTTTTTTGTATTTGGATGCAAGACTGGCACCTTGGGTTGTAACCTCAATATAAGACTAGACTGGTGCCTATCTTAGGGCTCAGAGTCAATATATATATATATATATATATATATATATATATATGTATATATATCTTTGGTCCTAAAACTACTTCTAATGTCCTAAAGGTTTGTATTTGAAGTTTGAGTTTATTTTTTGTATTTGGATGCAAGACTGGGACCTTGGGTTGTAACCTTAATACAAGACCAGACTGGTGCCTATCTCAGGGCTTGGAGTCAATATATATATATATATATATATATGAATGCTTACCATATACTTAAAACAATAATCAGATTTCAAGGGGGTTTTGTAGTGTCTGCCTTACAGATACTACCCAAGACTAAGTATTCAGTTATCTCTGCTTACAAACATCCTCACTGCAATATATTCTTCCCAACACTTAACCCAAAACATTTAATCTACTCCTTGAGTAGAAGTAAAAGATCAAGCATTCAACATAGCAAACCCATATCCTAGAATCTTAAACACCCCTTAGCTATTTAGATTCAGAAGAAGAACACATTCAACTTGGAGATAAATAACAGAATACATGCAATGAAGCATTACTCATTTAAATCAACATGAAACTGATGAATCTTATGCATAAAGCATTCAACATACAACTCATAAACTCACAAGGTACCAAAATAGAGCCACCAACAAAGTTGTATCTTATTACAACACCAAAATTTGTCCAGTTTTCGACAACCAAAATGAGTAACACAATTTGCATTTTATAGCAAGACTGTGCACTCAACAATAATTACATGGCACTTCCAAAACTCTACCAAATACATTGCACCAAGAATGGCACCCAAAATAATCAATGCAGTAGGGAGAAGGAGGAAAAATAGGTGAAATCAGGGAATGTGTAGCCATTTAGAGATTTTCCTTACAAATCTGGTAGGTTGCTATCATTCATCGACCCATACCATTGTGGCCAAACCTACTGCGGCCCTTCTGAAAAGTAGCAGCTGTGTGCTTCTAAAAATTTCCCACCTGAAAACAGCTACAGATACAAAGCAAATCCATCGCCGAAACTTTGAAACTGAGGCATCAATCTCCCTCTCTATTGTCAAAATCCACAGCATCAAAACATGTTGAAAAGTCACCTGCTAATTAGAACATGCCATGTAGGCACCCTATGCTTCCATCGTTGACTTTTTTGCCATCTATTTTGCCCTTTTCACCTCTTACATATGCATAAGAACATGCATATACATACAAAGCATGGACCCCAAACATTTATAAAGCATATCACAATCTCATTCAGATCCGGTTTGTATCTCCCTTTTGCATATCACTTTGCAAACATACAATGCACCTAACATACAAGCTGCAGATCTCAAACATTATGAAGCATTCTGAAATTTCAGTTGGGTCTGGCTTGTATGTTCCTTCTTTGTATGTTGGCATATACAATGCACATAACATGCAAGCTGCGGACGCCAGCCACTTATAAAACAAGTTGGAAAATCAATCAGGTCCAGGTTGTATGTTAACTTTTGCATCTTCCCTTTGTATATTACAATATACAATCCACGGATTTCAAATTTTATGAAATAAATTAAAGCAAATTTCAAATCTGGGCCTTGTATCTCATTCTTTTGAATATCGGAATATATAAATGCCACATACATACAAGCCATGAATGTCAAGGCTAAATTCGCCAAATTTGACTATTGAATCAGGTCCGGCTTGTATATCGCTCCCTTGTATGTTCGCCTTGTATATCGGCTTACATATCGCATTATACAAATGCAATATACAAGCAAAAAACATACATTCATCTAGACACCTGCCTTTATCGACGACATTGCATACCTTTTTGGGTCTGGCCAATGCATCTCGGGAATGTATATCGCACTTGCACATTTCTATATAAATTCTGCTTTGTATGCCGAACACATACAAACCTCTTTGTATGCTAGTTGGCCCCACCCATTGTATCACTTTCCTTTGCATGTATATCAGCCATCGGGGAGATTGCTGCATGGATTGCTGATGTACATTGTTTTGCCGATGATGCTTTCCACTGTAGCAAATGTATGTCGGCCCTTTGCATATTTTGCATTGTATAAAACCAATGTACATTCTGCCTTGTACAACTTCCTTATATGCATCCAATGTATCTTCCGCTTGCAGGTTTCCCTTTGTATCTAGTCGTTGCATGTCTAAACATACAACACAAATATACATGCAACCTTCACATACAAGAAGGGAATATTCCCAGAATCTACGATAGATTCCCCATTACATATACAAACCCGATATGCATTCAAAATGCATACAATCAATTTATTCACTTTTTTGAAGGCTGATTTGAACATTTTTGGCCCGCCAATGTACATTTACACTTGTACATACAAAGACACATACATTCGATAGATTTCACCACTGTATAGAGTGATTTTAAACTTAGCATTTTTTCTTAAGTGCGACGGGAAAAAGCAGTAAAGTAATGCATAGGGGCCGGTCAACCAATGAGCACTAAGGCATGAAAATACAACTTAAGCAACCAGGAACCCGCTACAGGAGGTCAACAACAAAACAAAAGATACAATGCAGAAGGCCAAGGGAAAATAAAAAACTAAGGCATCAAGGGTTTGAAAAAATACAAATGTAAGCTTGCAAAATTAATTTAGAACCCTAACCCTAGGTGAGCACCACCATTGGCTCTGACTGGGGACATGCAGGCACAAGGCTGCAGTGAGAACTAGACCACTCCGGGGTAGACCAGGCAAAACACAAAACACAAAACATGACCAACTATACAAGGCATGCACAGACTATTTACACCTAATTTATAGTGTGCACACAAGATATTCATTTATGAAAAGTAGGGCTTTAGGAACTGACCGTGCACAGGCAATTCTAGTAGTTCACCATTTAGGACCTGAAGAAAGTAGGAATCGTCTCCATGAGTATTGCTGATTTGATATGGGCCCATCCATAAGGGCTCAAATTTACCATGTTTGCCCTTATCCTAGTTCTTTGCATTCCAAGCAAGGACCAAGTCATTTATCTGAAATTTCCTTTCTGTAGCCCTTTTATCAAACAAATATTTTACCTTTTGCTGTTCCTTGATGTTTGTCTTATGTGCCTCTCTTCTGGTTTCATCCAGTGCAACCAGTTGATTTATCCTTTCATTCATTGAGTCCTCAATCTCTTCCTCATTTTGTCATATGAATTTATAAACTGGTAAGAGATTATTCACAGGTAACTTAGTTGTTGTGCTATACACTAGCTCAAAAGGTGACCTTCCAATCGCTTTCTTCACTGTTACCCTGTCAGCCCATAATGCCATCTTTAACTTTGAATCCCAAGCGCTTTTGTTTTTATCTACCATCCTTTTAACAATTTTCATGAGGCTTTTGTTACTTGACTCTGCTTGACTATTTCCTTGTGGATGATATGGTGATGCATATGACAAATCAATCCCATAATTGTTGCAAAAATCAACAAACTCACCAGATCTGAAGCACATGGCATTGTCTGTGACCACTTTGACTAGGACTCCAAATCTAATAGTAATATTTTCTAGAATGAAATCCATCACCACCTTGCTTGTAGCTTTCTTAGTTGGAATGGCTTCAATCCATTTAGTAAAATAGTCAGTAGCAACCAAAATCCAACTATGTCCTCCACTTGATTTTTATGAAATTTCCCCTATGAAATCAATTCCCCATTGCTAAAATGGAGCCTCTATAGTTACAGTTCTAAGGGGTAATGCACCTTCATACTTTAGTTTTCTTGAGAACCTCTGATAGGGATCACATTTTCTTACCACCTTTTGTGCATCTGAGAAAAGAGTTGGCCACCAATAGCCTGCTCTAAGAATTTTGTGAGCTATGGTCTAGGCAGTATAGTGTCCACCACACACTCCTTTGTGCATGTCATTTAAAATATCTTTAGCTTCATTTTCATCCACACACCTAAGTAGTACAACATTAGGATTTTTCCAATACAACTCTCCTTGAATGATGATGTATTTAATAGCATGCAACTTTAAACTCCTTTTCTAATTATCACTGAGATGGGAAGGACAATTCAAATTCTACAAATAATACACAATATCCTTGTACCATTTAGATTCTAACATATTAACAACTTCATTCTGAACTACATTCACTTGGCATGCTTCCAAATTTGATTGTGTCATCATCTTAGCCAAACCTTGTCCCCTCACCAATTTTGGGATTTGTATCTCAATGTTGAACTCTTGTAACTTGTTTATCCATCTTCATCTTCTTCATGTCACTTCCCGCTGAGTAAAAATATCTTTAACTGTTGCATGGGGCACATATGCAATTATCTAAGAGCCTACTAAATATGTCATGAAGCTTTTGACTGCTTTAACTAATGCATATGACTATTTTTCCATGATATCATATTTCAATTCAGCTGCCTGCAACGACATGCTAGAGAAAGCAATAGGTTGCTCAAAACCATCTTCATTTTTCTGTAATAAACATGTAGCAACAGTGTGAAAAGAAGCAAATGAGAACAACTGAAGTGGCTTAGAAAAATCAGGAGATTTCAACACAGGAGCCATCTTTATAGCTTCTTTGATGTTTTGAAATGATTTAATTGCTTCACTTCCCCATTTGATGGTTTCACCCTTCTTCAACATTTTACAAATATCTTTTGTAGTCTCTGCAAAGTTAGGAACAAATCTTCTAACAAAATTAATCTATCCAAAGAAAGATTATATGCCTTTCACTGTCTTAGGAATTTGAATTCTATCAATTGTAGCAACCCTTCCAGGATCATTCCTAACTCCATCCTTGGAAACAATGTGTCCCAATAGTTTTCCTTCCACTACCCCAAAAGCACATTTCTTTGGGTTAAGTGAAATGCCATATTCTAATGCTCTAATAAAAATTTGTTCTAGGTGCATGCAATGTTGCTCCTCCTTTTTGAATATGCAGTTAAGTCATCTTGATACACAGCCAAAATTGAGTCAATCAATCCCGCAAAAGCAACATCCATAGCTCTCTGAAATGTAGCACCTGCATTTGTTAGTCCAAATGGCATTCTAACATATACATAAGTTCCCCATGGAGTGGTGAAGGTAGTTTTGTATTGTTCAGATTCTTTTACCTTCACCTGATTGTACCCTAAAAATCCATCCATCATGGATAAAAGCTCACAGCCAGTTACCTTCTGCAACATAGCCTCCATGTTAGGTAATGGATAATTATCCTTTAAGGAAGATACATTTAGATTTCTAAAGTCCACACAAAGTCTTATATCACCATTTTTCTTTTTGACTGGGACAAGATTGGACTCCCAAGTTGAGTGTCTGATAGGCACAATTATTCTGGCCTCCCTAAGCTTCATAAGTTCTTCTTGCATTTTTGGAGCCAAAGTTGGGTTAATAAGTCTTTATTTCTGTCTAAATGGCTTAGCTCCAGACTTCAAAGGAATCTCATACTAGAATAAATCTTCTCTATAAGCTTTTAGGTCCTCATATGACCAGGCAAAGACATGCTTATATCTTTTCAATAATGCAATCAACATAGCCCTGATGTGTGGCTTAAGCTGTTTGCTAATATATACCTTTTTGGGGGCATGGCATGTCCCCAAGTTTATCTCCTCCAAGTCATCCTTGTTTGTAGGAGATGCCTTTGTAACAAACTGGTCTCTATTGTCAAATGCTCTTTCTAAAGCAACCAGCCCTCTAGGGATTTTATTTGTTTTGAGTTGAATTACTTCCTTCCCCAAAAGAGTTTCTTTTCCATCCACAACCTCAACAAAATTCTAAAAATCAACCTCTTGGTTCTCATATTCATCTATGCAGTGCAGGAACCTCAACAAATCTCTATCATCATCAAACACCTACCAACTACATATATTATCTAGTACTGCAGGTCTAAGTTTAACTTCAACATTTGTAACATCAGATAGAGTGACATCATTCGGCCTTATGGCCACATTAGGTAAAAAATCTATGATGACATTCTTTGATCTTTCTATCCAGTTTATTGAAAAAGCATCAAACAATTCAATTGTGTCCCAAATAGCATGCTTATACTATTTTAACCTCTTATTTTTTGAAACATACTTATCTCTAACCTGGGAAACAATTAACTCTAAATCTCCAAATACTTTAAGCATCTTGATCCCATGCTTCTGAGCAACATTTAATCCTAGTAAAAGAGCTTCATATTCTGCAATATTATTTGTGCAGGCAAACTTCAACAAGAAACAGAACTTCAAAAGCTTACCTACTAGAGACTAAGACACAACTCCAGCACCAGAACCCTCCTTTGAGCAATCTCCATCAAAATACATAGTCAGAGACCCTGTTGGTCAAGCTCTCAAATGCAAATGTCTCTCTCTTTACCTCCTTGATCATCTAAGACAACTCTAAAATTTTCACAGTCAGTGTCCACAAAACAGATGTGCTCATCTGAATCTTGATCCTCAACTGTTTTTGATGACCTTTCTTCTCTGACTAGCTTGACATCTTTACCATTCATTGGAATCATAGCATATGATAGATCTAACTGCATACTTCCTCCAATCAATGCTGCCCATCTCCTTGACAACAACATACTATGCTGTGGCTTTATGTCAACCACTATTATGTTCATTCTGTATGTTTTTTCTGGATATGCTGCTAACCTAAAATCCACATCCTTCATGATTTCGATGACTGGTACCTCCCTAGCATCCATTGCATAGCATTTTCCACATGCTTTATCTATCTTCAATCCAACTTGTTGTATAATAGCCAGAGGCATAATATTCATCAATGCTCTTGAATCAATCATACAATTCTTGATTACTTTCCCATTGATAACAAGGGAGACATAAAATGGTTCAACCTGTGAAGGGCATTTTGTCATTGTCACCCCTAGATAGACCTCAGGAACCTCATCCTCATCAATACACAAGGCCTGTTTCTTACCCTAAGTCTCAACATTCTGCTCGGCCTTACAAGCTATTCCTGAAATTAAGGACAATGCCTTATTCATGATTTCTTCAACTTTCATCAACTCCATCAATGGAACAGAGACTTTTATCTGGGATAAAATCTGAGTTATGTCGAAGGGAGCATAATTTTGTATAATAGTTGTAGCTTGAGCTGTGGTTTTGTTCTTATCCTGAGCTGATGCAGCCTTAGCTTTAATGGCCCTTTGAATGTCATCCATGATTTGAGGATTCTTACCTTGATCCTCATTTTGGGGAGCTTTATTTTCTGGTCTTTGAGAATCATGACCTGATTTTTGCTTAGAATTCTGCTTGTCGTTGTTCCATTGCTTCTTATGTGGTTTAGTCCCTTTATGATTATGTTTTGGTTGGCTCACAAAGGTATCTCCTGATTGACGTGGATCACTTACCTGAGCTACTGCTGTGGCTATGAGAGCTCTAATCTCTTCATCAGAAGGTCTTCTTAATTTATTCATGAAAATACGTGCATCCTGAGCATACACATAATTATCTTCATCATCTCCATCACAGGGAAACTGCTGGCAAACCTGAGTCCCATAACTCGTACTTTCATCAGCATCACAAGAAGAGTATTCACCACTTGTGGACAATATATTGACATTATCATCCTCCACATAATGTGTCTCATTGCTTTCATCACAGGCAACAACATTATTATATAAAGATTGAGCAATCATACATTGCGATTGTGAGTGAGGTATTTGACAGATTATACACCATGGGGTGTCATCAACAATGTTAATAGCTTGCTTCAAAGGATCAGGAGTCTCCTTAATAGTTTGAGCTGTTTGATTAGTGTTGTTATGTGGGAGGACGGGTTTACCATTATGCCAATTAGTGTTATATGGCATATCATGCAATGATGGTCTCTTTTCTTGCCTTTGGTAAACCTGCCTGTCAGGACCTATCCCCTTTTCATTTTTAGCAAGCCTATAACTTAGGTCCTTGACAATATTGTCAACTTAACCAATTTCACCTTAGAAGTAGATGCATTACCCTGAGCACTTTGAGATTTAATATTTGGATTTTGCAAAAATTTTACATCATCCCTTCTGTTTGTCTTACCAGATGCTTTCCTATTATTTTCAGTGTTAGTTCCAATTTTAAAAGCATCCCTGAGGCTAGTGGGACCCTTATCTCTTAACCCATAAGTTGTTTTAGTATCAAAAGCATTTATGTATAACACAATGCACATTGGTTCATTAGGCCTCACGTGAAGTGGCAATTTGTTCAATACTTTAGTGAACCTAGAATTAAAATCTGCAACCTACTCATTTGACCCCTTAGTAATACCAGTGAACTCATTTATAAAAAAGATTGGGTCAGTCTTATCACCATATTGTTCTTTAAAAACCCTTTTGAAATCATCCCATGATGAGATACTCCGGTCAGGAAAACCCTTATACCATTCTCTAGCTTCATCAACTAAGGATTGCATAAACAATTTCATAAAAACATTTTCATGCTCAACCTCAAAGTTGTCCATGACATTCTGAAAAGCCTTCAAATGATCTTCCCCTGACACAGTATTGTTTCCTGAAAACTTTGGTACCTGTGGCCTCACATGTTTGTCAATGGGATTAGGGTAGCCAGGAATACCATAAAAAACAAGCTGCCTGAATCTGTCTAGCTGCATAGGCTATCTACCAAACTGATTAACATTGGCATTCCTATTGGCATTCTGATTTCTCACATTATTTAATGGTACCCTAACATTGCTTACCTTCTATCTCTGATCATTCTGTTGATTATGGATTTTATTTCTTTGGTAGTTTCTCAGCACATTTACATTATCAAGGGTGGGAACTGAATCATGTTGAGCAATTTTCAGAGCCTATACCCTTTGTCTCATATCATCTCTAATCTTCACTGCCTGTAGATATTCTAATTCAGCCCTCAGGTTCTTGATTTCCTCAGCTAATTCTTCATCTCTAGGCATAGAAGAGGATGGTCCCATTCCATTATGGTCATCATCATCATCTCTTGGGGACTCAGTTTCTTCAAATATGTTAGGGGGATCTAAAAAAGGGCACTCTTGAAACACCTCTGATCTCATTCTCAATCCACCACCCTGTTGTCTTTCAAATACATCTTTAATTTCAGCCTCTTTGTTTGAAAAATAAGGTGCTTGTTGCTCTGAAAATCTAGGATTATCTTGGATATTATCATTATTTCTGGGGCTGGGAGAACCCTCTTGACTGGCTTGAACAGTCCCTTTTTTCCTGTACATCATTTTTTTGGGTAATTCTTCAAACAAAGGATTACGCATGGATCTTTTCCCTTGCATAAAAATTTTACTTTACCGGTTGGAGATTTGTTTGGAGTTGCCACCTACAACTAGGAATTATTTACTTTTAAAACCAAGGTTCTTACACATAGCAGTTCCCCAGTAGAGTCGCCAAATCTATTGGTATTTTTCCCAAACTGGATATTCCCCAATTATCCCCACAAGGTAGCCATCATTGATCAATAAGATTTCTGGGCTAGGCGCTAACAGTACAGGAGATAGACTCTATAAATATCTCCTCTTCTTCTTTAGGCTCTACAGAACCAAGGGGGTATTCCCTATTCAACATCCATAAAAATATGCCTGTGAACTCACTGGGATGTTGACACAAAGTAGATAGATCCTCTCCTATGTAGACCAAAATTGTGAAATAAGTGCAAAAGGGGCTAGCTTTGGGCCTATATTCAGTTGTGAGATAGAGGATCTTTGGTCCTGTTGACGCCTGAATTGACTGGTGGTTTTCTGAGCAATTTTCATTCAGGCACTCTCCCTAAGTATCCAAAAAATGCTCTAAGTAACGGACCTCCTCAGTATTTTTCAGCTGCATCATCATATTTTCTTGAGGAGGAGGTCATCATCATCATGTTTGTTTCCATGAGGGTCAGCATCATCATGTTCTTCGTCGACCGGTTTCTCATCGTCATCATCATATTTCGCTGTCGGGTGATGTTCGGGTTTTATCCTGATGATGCTGACGAGCTACAGTGCGCCCTTATCTGCTTGCGAGGGTGATGTTTCAAAGTCTCCGGTGATCTTCCATTTATCACCTTGCGCGAGCATGATGATGATGTTGCTTATTCTTTGAGTTGCTCGACCTAACTTGTTTTATCCTAAGGGTCGTCATCATCATCATTTTTTCAGTTGTCATCCTGCTGCTTGTGGAGGTCATCATATTTTCTGCCTTCATGATATTTCACCGGGGTGATATTTCTATCATCGGGTGATCTTGGTTATGATCATCCTGATGATGATGTTGAAGAGTTTCAAGTACGACCCGATATTCACTAGGGTCATCATATTTCGAACGTCAGGATGATCTTAGTCAATATCATCCTGATGATGTTGTATCACTTCTTGTTCTTTGTTTCTCATCCTGATGATGCTGACGTCATCCGTATATCAGGGTGATATTTTTCTTTCTGCCTAACTGCATCATGATATTCCGAAGGAAGGGGTGATATTTTCATATCACCCGGATATAAGTTTGTTTGTTCGAGCATCATGATGATGCTAATATCAAGGAGATATCCGCCTGTTGGCTTCGCGCATTATCTCCGGGGGGTGATCTTTTCAAGCAGCATCATCATATTCAGTTATCGCCCCGATCTTATAGAGGAGCTACAGTGCAACCTGATATTTGAACATCAGGAGGATATTTCCAAATATCCGGTTGTCTTCCGAATATCATGATGATGTTAATATGATGATGTCGTCATCAAGGTCCCGCGGGGGTCATATTTCTAACACTGATCATCTTGAAGAGACCTCCTGATATTTGCAAACATGATGATGACGTCATCCGGATATGAGGAGGTGTGCAGTAGGCAGATATGATGATGACGTCAGCAGGATATGATGATGACGTCATCAGGATGTTCATCGGCCAGACTTTTGTTATAAGCTCAGCAGGAGGATGTTCCTCCGAAGGATCAGGTTGTGCCGATTATCATGAAGGTTATGTTTCAAATATCATGATGACGTCAGGGTGATATTTCGAACAACAGGATATCATGCTGCTGGAGGATGATGATGATGAAGTCTATACTAGTGTCGTCAGGAGCAAAAGCGCCGACATGATATATGCTCATGACCTAGTATATAAAGTGCAAAGGAGGTTGCTGCGGGGTGCATGTGGGATAATGTTATCCTGCATATTCGAAATATCATGATGATGAATCTCGGCGGGAAGCGGTTGCGACTGTCTGTTTGATGTTCTTCCCGAGGCCGCGGGTTGGTGCGCCATCAATGGCGATTGTTGCAGAGGTATGGGCGATGGCGTGGACGAATGTTGTACCTGATTGAAGATCTGAATCCCTAGGCGGCGGCGCAAGGCTCGAAAAATCTTCCTGTCTCCTCCCCTACCTGCTGCATTCAAGTTTGAGCGCCATTTCTATGGTACTGTATATCTGGCGGGAATTTTGGTCAACCTGGTAGTTAATGCTGAAGACACCCTCCTGCTATATAATGCAGATGGTGTTGATCATTCAAGGTTGTTGAAAGTTGTAGATTTTTGGCTCTGTAATCCAAAACCAGCTGATCTGGTTGCTCTGTACAGTTTTTCTTGTGAGTTTATGTATCTCCTGTTGTAGGACTTGGCATGAATCCACTGGTTTCATGGTTGATCTTATATGAGTAATGCTACCTTAGCATGTGTTGTGTTAATTCTGTCTCCAGTATTGCATGTATCCTTCTTCTGGATCTGGATGTTTGCTTATGTTTAGATTCTAGAGCATAGAATTCCTATGTTGAATGTCTGATCTTTTAACCTCTGCTCAAGGGGCAGATTAAACTGTTTTCAGGTTGAACATTGGGAAGGGTATACTGCAGTAGGGATGCCATAAGTAGAGATAGCTCAACACTCTATATTGGGAGATATCTGTAAGGCAGATATCATGTGTATCCCCCTGAAATCCAGTTTTAGCTATTTATGCTGATCATTCACAGGTGTATGTCTACTGACTCCAAGCCCTGGATAGGCACCAGTCATGCTGTGTTCTTGTGTTATACACCATGTCCAGCTTTGCATCCAAATTCAAACTAAAACACTTCATACTTCCACCTGTTAGTTGTAGGAGTAGGATTAGGAACCCCCTGCATGCTCTCATACCCAACCAGACATCATGTCCAAGAATGTTGCCAGCCTTGTGATCTATCATACAGATCTTGGTCCATACATGAGAGCATTCTGCTTGCTGTTGTCAAGTCAGATCTTTCTATCTTTGAGCCAGTCAAGGTTACATCTTAAGTTATAGGGATACCCCCCTTGGTGCGGCAGAACCAGAAGTGAAGGGGAGGAGCTCACGCAACCTCCTGTATTCAGTTGGCCTGAATCTGCCTGTGCATTAGAAGTGGCAAACCCTAATGCTGATTCAGAAGAAATGTCAACAAATTGGCGACTCCGCTGGGGAAGGATTGATAAAATAAAGAATAATACTTGTGACCCATCCGAGTCACTAACAAAATGATGCTCTGCTGGTGGAATGAACCTGGAGAAGTAGCTTTCAGCTGCTGTAAATTTTGTCCTCTCTGGAGAGGTGGCGACTCTGCAAAAAAGATCTAAATGCACATGAAAGATAGATGTATGTTATTGGTTGAAAGATGTACATATTTCTGCATCTGTATGAGAAAAGGTACCTTGTTACTTCCCCTTTATTTGCTGTTTTACTGCATAAGTTAGATGCCAGGGGAAGCCTTAGGTCTTAGACAGACAAAGGATGTCTAGGAGTAAGATTTTTATGAATCCAAGTATGAGTTATCCCACACTCAGTGGTAAAATGTTGGATAAAGGGATTGAAGAGATAAGAAATAGGTTGATACTCTTAGAGGCTGAGCAGGCCAAGTTAAGAAGTAATAACCCTGTTGTGTCTGCCAGTCAAAAAGCTAAACCTCCTGTCAGCCCTTTTGATCCTTTGTATGACCAACTGGATTTGTCATGGGTAGATTATAAAGTAGAAACTATGCCTGCTAGGATATACTGTCAGATGCCTAGATTTAGTGGTCACAATGTATGTGATGGGAATGCACATATCCAAAATTTTCAAAGTTTTATGGGAAAATATTCATTCAGAGATGAGGATATGTGGATGAGGTTTCTTGTTAGGTCCTTTGATGCAAAAGCAAAAGACTGGTATTTGAGCTTTCCAAAGAGATCCTTTGCCTGTTGGGATGAACTTGCTGATTGTTTCAAAGAAGAATTTGCAAAAGAACCGGCTGATCTTGTTGCAGAATTGATGAGAATCAGAAAACAAGATGAAGAGCCATGTGTTGATTTCAGTCATAGGTTTGCAGTAGCCCTTTCACATGTCCCTGAAAGTTTCAGACCTGATATTTCAGCCTGTGTTGGCATATTCTTTGAAGCTTTTGAGGAGGGCTCTAGTGCATTACTGAGGGATTTCAAGGTGACAAGTATGCAGATGGCATACAGGTTCATTGAGAATGTAGAAGAAATGAGAAATATGCACCTGTTGAAACCCCTGTCCCCAGGCCTTGGTGTGAAAAATGGTTATGAAGCTGCAAATGACCAAGTCATGAAGGCATCATGTGAAGATGAAAAGATGAATGTTGAGGATGCCAGTGAAAGGACTAATGAGGATTCCCATTGCAATCATGAGGCATCTGACCATGAAGACAACAATGAGGTTGTGGACAGCAATGAGCAATTTTTAGAATGGACCTGTGGAGAAAATTGTGAGTATTGTACTCAAGACAGAGAAGATATAAGCAAAGAGAGAGGTAGTCCTATGTGTGACCCATTGCCTATCTTTCAAACACATGGAGATCATGAAGAGCAGTCAGAAATTGAAATAAGTGCTAGTTCAGAGCATGACTGTTTTTCATTTGATGGCTGTTTTGCTTATGATACACAGGCTGATACTCCTCCACAGAATGAATCCATTGGTGATGAAGAGGTATGCTCTGCTGCCCATGAACAAATGGCATACTATGATGAAGCTGATGTACCTGGGCCACCCATTTATGACACATGTGGTGATGAGGATCTGTCTGAGTGTGGTGAAGATCTAGACACTATTTTTGGCTTGGATTCTGTTTCTCATCCTGATGAAAGAGGAAACAACATACATCAGGTAAGTGATTGTAAAAATGTGCCTGATTGTAAAGAGGTGTCAGAGCCTGATCTTTTCCATCCTGGTGTACCAGATGGTTGTGTACATGATGTGCACAATTGTGATTTTGAAAGCTTTTCTTTTGATAGGCCAGCATATAACACAATGAGCCCTGATCTTCCTAGTTGTGTGGTGGACTCTGAGTGTTTCCTATTTGCAGTCCAACTAGGAGATCATTTTACAATGCATACTGCTGATGCAGATGATGATAGGTGTTACATACCATTTGAGCATGCATTGCCTGAAACATTCTGCACCCACATGTCACATGATGCTGAGGGTTATCTGCACAAGGATGATGACAAGCCAAATCAGAGGGTTGAATGTGCAGATGACAAGATTTGTTTGTGGGTGGATCCTGACAGTATCTCCAAGCTTGACCCAGTGCATGCAGATGAAAACAAGATATTTGACAAAGGGAGATACATGTTTTTCTTTTCTTGGTGGCCTTAGGCCATCAAGTGTGTTGGGTGATGCAGGTCAGTGCAGTATTTGACTCTGTGCCCAATGGATAAGGGACTGGTCTGCATCCCAGAGATCTGGGGTTCTCGCTGCAGTCTTTCACCTGCACGTCCCCAGACAGAGCCACTGTTGACGCCTGAATTGACTGGTGGTTTTCTGAGCAATTTTCATTCAGGCACTCTCCCTAAGTATCCAAAAAATGCTCTAAGTAACGGACCTCCTCAGTATTTTTCAGCTGCATCATCATATTTTCTTGAGGAGGAGGTCATCATCATCATGTTTGTTTCCATGAGGGTCAGCATCATCATGTTCTTCGTCGACCGGTTTCTCATCGTCATCATCATATTTCGCTGTCGGGTGATGTTCGGGTTTTATCCTGATGATGCTGACGAGCTACAGTGCGCCCTTATCTGCTTGCGAGGGTGATGTTTCAAAGTCTCCGGTGATCTTCCATTTATCACCTTGCGCGAGCATGATGATGATGTTGCTTATTCTTTGAGTTGCTCGACCTAACTTGTTTTATCCTAAGGGTCGTCATCATCATCATTTTTTCAGTTGTCATCCTGCTGCTTGTGGAGGTCATCATATTTTCTGCCTTCATGATATTTCGCCGGGGTGATATTTCTATCATCGGGTGATCTTGGTTATGATCATCCTGATGATGATGTTGAAGAGTTTCAAGTACGACCCGATATTCACTAGGGTCATCATATTTCGAACGTCAGGATGATCTTAGTCAATATCATCCTGATGATGTTGTATCACTTCTTGTTCTTTGTTTCTCATCCTGATGATGCTGACGTCATCCGTATATCAGGGTGATATTTTTCTTTCTGCCTAACTGCATCATGATATTCCGAAGGAAGGGGTGATATTTTCATATCACCCGGATATAAGTTTGTTTGTTCGAGCATCATGATGATGCTAATATCAAGGAGATATCCGCCTGTTGGCTTCGCGCATTATCTCCGGGGGGTGATCTTTTCAAGCAGCATCATCATATTCAGTTATCGCCCCGATCTTATAGAGGAGCTACAGTGCAACCTGATATTTGAACATCAGGAGGATATTTCCAAATATCCGATTGTCTTCCGAATATCATGATGATGTTAATATGATGATGTCGTCATCAAGGTCCCGCGGGGGTCATATTTCTAACACTGATCATCTTGAAGAGACCTCCTGATATTTGCAAACATGATGATGACGTCATCCGGATATGAGGAGGTGTGCAGTAGGCAGATATGATGATGACGTCAGCAGGATATGATGATGACGTCATCAGGATGTTCATCGGCCAGACTTTTGTTATAAGCTCAGCAGGAGGATGTTCCTCCGAAGGATCAGGTTGTGCCGATTATCATGAAGGTTATGTTTCAAATATCATGATGACGTCAGGGTGATATTTCGAACAACAGGATATCATGCTGCTGGAGGATGATGATGATGAAGTCTATACTAGTGTCGTCAGGAGCAAAAGCGCCGACATGATATATGCTCATGACCTAGTATATAAAGTGCAAAGGAGGTTGCTGCGGGGTGCATGTGGGATAATGTTATCCTGCATATTCGAAATATCATGATGATGAATCTCGGTGGGAAGCGGTTGCGACTGTCTGTTTGATGTTCTTCCCGAGGCCGCGGGTTGGTGCGCCATCAATGGCGATTGTTGCAGAGGTATGGGCGATGGCGTGGACGAATGTTGTACCTGATTGAAGATCTGAATCCCTAGGCGGCGGCGCAAGGCTCGAAAAATCTTCCTGTCTCCTCCCCTACCTGCTGCATTCAAGTTTGAGCGCCATTTCTATGGTACTGTATATCTGGCGGGAATTTTGGTCAACCTGGTAGTTAATGCTGAAGACACCCTCCTGCTATATAATGCAGATGGTGTTGATCATTCAAGGTTGTTGAAAGTTGTAGATTTTTGGCTCTGTAATCCAAAACCAGCTGATCTGGTTGCTCTGTACAGTTTTTCTTGTGAGTTTATGTATCTCCTGTTGTAGGACTTGGCATGAATCCACTGGTTTCATGGTTGATCTTATATGAGTAATGCTACCTTAGCATGTGTTGTGTTAATTCTGTCTCCAGTATTGCATGTATCCTTCTTCTGGATCTGGATGTTTGCTTATGTTTAGATTCTAGAGCATAGAATTCCTATGTTGAATGTCTGATCTTTTAACCTCTGCTCAAGGGGCAGATTAAACTGTTTTCAGGTTGAACATTGGGAAGGGTATACTGCAGTAGGGATGCCATAAGTAGAGATAGCTCAACACTCTATATTGGGAGATATCTGTAAGGCAGATATCATGTGTATCCCCCTGAAATCCAGTTTTAGCTATTTATGCTGATCATTCACAGGTGTATGTCTACTGACTCCAAGCCCTGGATAGGCACCAGTCATGCTGTGTTCTTGTGTTATACACCATGTCCAGCTTTGCATCCAAATTCAAACTAAAACACTTCATACTTCCACCTGTTAGTTGTAGGAGTAGGATTAGGAACCCCCTGCATGCTCTCATACCCAACCAGACATCATGTCCAAGAATGTTGCCAGCCTTGTGATCTATCATACAGATCTTGGTCCATACATGAGAGCATTCTGCCTGCTGTTGTCAAGTCAGATCTTTCTATCTTTGAGCCAGTCAAGGTTACATCTTAAGTTATAGGGATACCCCCCTTGGTGCGGCAGAACCAGAAGTGAAGGGGAGGAGCTCACGCAACCTCCTGTATTCAGTTGGCCTGAATCTGCCTGTGCATTAGAAGTGGCAAACCCTAATGCTGATTCAGAAGAAATGTCAACAGGTCCTAAAACTACTTCTAATGTCCTAAAGGTTTGTATTTGAAGTTTGAGTTTGTTTTTTGTATTTGGATGCAAGACTGGGACCTTGGGTTGTAACCTCAATACAAGACCAGACTAGTGCCTATCTCAGGGCTCGGAGTCAATAGATATATATATGTGAATGCTTACCATATACTTAAAACAATAATCAAATTTCAAGGGGGTTTTGTAGTGTCTGCCTTATAGATACTACCCAAGACTAAGTATTCAGTTATCTCTGCTTACAAACATCCTCACTGCAATATTTTCTTCCCAACACTTAACCCAAAAAATTTAATCTACTCCTTGAGCAGAAGTAAAAGATCAAGCATTCAACATAGCAAACCCATATCCTAGAATCTTAAACACCCCTTAGCTGTTTAGATTAAGAAGAAGAACACATTCAACTTGGAGACAAATAACATAATACATGCAATGAAGCATTACTCATTTAAATCAACATGAAATTGATGAATCTTATGCATAAAACATTCAACATACAACTCATAAACTCACAAGGTACCAAAATAGAGCCACCAACGAAGTTGTATCTTATTACAACACCAAAATTTGTCGAGTTTTCAACAACCAAAATGAGTAACATAGTTTGCATTTTATAGCAAGACTGTGCACTCAGCAATAATTACATGGCACTTCCAAACCTCTGCCAAATACATTGCACCAAGAATTGCACCCAAAATAATCAATGCAGCAGGGAGAAGAAGGATGAAAAATAGGTGAAATCAGGGAATGTGCAGCCATTTAGAGATTTTCCTTACAAATCCGGTAGGTTGCTATCAATCATCGACCATACCACTGTGATTTCACCATTAATGGCCAAACCTACCACGGCCCTTCTGAAAGTAGCAGCTGCGTGCTTCTGAAAATTTCCCGCTTGAAAATAGCTATAGATACAAAGCAAATCCATCGCTGAAACTTTGAAACTGAGGCATCGATCTCCCTCTCTATTGTCAAAATCCATGGCATCAAAACACGTCGAAAAGTTTGTTAGGTCTCAAAAATGCAAGTTGCTAATCCTAAGAGGATGCCAGGCTCTATGTTTGGATTTGCAATGTTTTTGAACTAACTTGACGAAATCAACCTTCAAGGTTTGATGATTTCCTACACTTTAGGTCCTGCTACACCTAGGTGGGTGAACCTTGAAATATTAAAGCAGTATGAGTGTGGATGAGTGGACTAACTAGATCTATCTACAATGGCACAGGATGTAAGATAGATGAAAAAGCTGACTACTTAATTCTATGTATAATGTTTAATAAATGATTGGTAGAAATTGTATAAGCAATATCAAGGTAAAAGGGTTTTAAATAATGAGTTGAATGAGACCAGTGCCTTGTTGGGTAACAGAGTCAATTTGAAGGACCTAGACCAGTAGTTTCTTAATGGTAATAATTCTAATTGCTTGGCACAGCTTTGGTTTATAGCTTGTATAAACGTGCAGGAAAGGGATTGACAAACTCTTCTTAGCAATCCAACCAATATAATCAATTATCTTATAATTCACCAGAAGGTATTTTAATCCTTACTTGAAGGAACCAAATGAAATGAATGGGCAAGATTAACAAATAATATTTTCTGGAGACAGAATGGTAATCCTAATTATATGGCTCTACTTAGTAATCCCAACTTACTACTTCCAAGTTACTGCAACTAAATTAGAAGGGTTTAATTCCTCAGATGGACACCAACCAAATTAATCACATAGATACAGCAAATGTGTAGTGACAGATCAACTATATACTTGATATCTTAATCTGAATAACAAGGAAATGCAGAAATGGAGACAGCCACACAATTGAATATTTTCAACAAACAACTGATACCAAGATAGAAACACTGAATCAGAGAACTTCAAACTTCTTCTTCAAATAAAATATGCAACATAGTCACTTTGAGACATTGTATATTATGTATATATGAAAATATCTCCTACTGCCGATGATTTTTCAGCATCGATTGTTTAAACTTATATAGATATTTTCATGAAGAGATACAACTCTTCAATAAGTCTCTTGGGAATTTAACCAACATAAACAATAATTACATAAGCTTAATTAGGCTCTATTTAGCTATAAATAGACTTTTGCCAGATGATCTAAATACTCCTACTCACGGTGAGAATCAGTAAGATCAACTGCGCTCCTGGTGATTATATCAAGGGTGACCATTTCCTCCAATTGTTTTCCCGACGCTATGTAATGTCATATTTTAAGTGGGCAAGACCATCGGCATGACTTCCTTCATCGCCAAGGTTTTTAGATCTCTCTGTGATATAGCGAGTCCCACCGATATGATTTGCTTATCGGGAAGATTGAGACTATCGGGATAATAAAATATTGTTCTCCCGATCTTTATTGTCTCGCCGATAGTCATCTTCATGTATGGACTTTTATCTTTGTCGGAATGACATTCACTATCGGGATAGCTTTCTCAAGATATCCCGATCCAAATCATCTCCCCGATGACCCTTTTCATATCCTTCATCGGGCAAAGTTTAGTAAAGTGTCACCGACACCTTTTGATCGCCGTGACTTGTGAATCGGCAAGACCTGGTTCTTTTGTTCCAATATGTCAAGTTATCCCGATAGAGGTGTATCGCTATGAGTCTCGCCGATGGCTTTCTTATCGCCAAGACTCTTAATCATCAGAGGCTTACTTGTTTTCTATCCCGATGGCTTACCTCTCGCCGATGGCTATTTGTTTCATTACCCCCGCATGCTGTTCGGTGAAACTCTTGCCGAAATGCTTTATCGGTATGATATATACCGTCGGGGCATCTTTTAAAAAGTCATCTGATAGATATCTGTCATACCGATCGGTATGACCACTTACCTTTCTTGCTGATGTAAAGTCATCGGTATTACTTACTCCATCGGTGACTTCCACAATTCTTCTTCCGATCTCTATTTTCACGCCGATGGTTGTTTTCAAACGATTCCTTGTGTATCGGTGTAAGCAACACAACCTCTTGCCGATGGGTTGATTTTGATGAAATTTGGCACTGCTCATCCATAGACATCTCGTGAGATACAAAAATTTTTTATTATGGTTTTTTTTTTTGGATATTCTTTAGGATTTATTCAAATATGATGGAGTAAGGAGATAGTAAAAATTTCAAATTTTTACTGTGCTAACAGTGGCTCTGTCTGGGATGTATACTCCCTGTGAGTATAACAAGGATCCAGATCTCCTGGGGAAGTAGACCACATATTTTATTATTTTGGGGTGAGGTTTTATGAAACTGGGAAAAGGAAAGGAACAAATGATGGGGAGCGGGAATGATTCCTAGACTACTGTGCATGGAATAAGATATTTTTGAGAATTATTTGAATGTTGTCCATGCACTGGCAACACTCAATTCTCTTTGTACATGTTTATGAAAAGAACTGCTTCAAGTATTGCCCATGTACAGGCAATTCCTGCTCCTCTCCTGACATATTCTGTACATAGTAAGAATCATCACCTCCCTTGCCAGTGATAACAAAAGGACCCAACCATAGGGCTTCAAATTTTCCATGTTTTCCTTTGTCCTGACATCTTGCATTCCACATTAGTACCAGATCATTTATTTCAAACTTTCTTTCTTTGGCCTTCTTGTCAAAGAGATATTTTACCTGTGATTGTAATTTAATATTCTGTCTCTGAGCTATTCTTCTTGTTTCATCAAGCTCTGCCAATTGTTCCAACCTTTCCTCCATTGGTTCAGGGATATTCAAGTCTTCCTGGAGAATGAATTTGTATACTGGTATAAGATTTTCCAATGGTAATCTTGCTTGGGTTCCATATACCAATTCATAAGGGGATCTTCCAATTGCCCTTTTTATAGTAATCCTGTCAGCCCATACTGCCATTCTTAATTTTGAATCCCAAGCCTTCTTATTTCTATCCAACATTCTTTTTATGATTTTCAACAGGCTCTTATTACTTGATTCAGCTTGTCCATTGGCCTGTGGATGGTAAGGAGCAGCATAAGAAACAGTGATACCATGTGTGCTGCAAAAACCTTTGAATTCATCAGATCTAAAACACATCCCATTATCGGTAATCAATCTTACAGGAGTACCAAATCTGCATATAATGTTATCCATTAGAAAATTTATCACAACTTTGCTTGTAGCCTGTCTGGTTGGGATTGCTTCCACCCATTTTGTAAAGCAATCAGTAGCCACTAAAATCCATCAGTGCCCCCCACTCGATTTCTCTGAAATTTCACCTATAAAATCAACACCCCACTGATAAAATGGAGCCTCAACTTGCATAGGTTTTAAGGGTAGTGCTCCCTGATACTTTAACTTCCCTGAGAACTTTTGGCATGCTTCACACTTTCTAGTGTACTGGTATGAATCGTTAAAGACTTTAGGCCAATAGTACCCTGCCCTCAGGATCTTGTGGGCTGTGGTTTTTGCTGAGAAATGTCCTCCGCACATGCCTTCATGCAACTCCTTCATAATATGTTTTGATTGATATTCATCCAAGCATAATAGTAGAACCCTATCTCTATTTTTCCAATAGAGATCCCCACCAATGAGTACATATTTTGAAGCTTGTAGTTTGAGTGTCCTTCTTTTGTTATCATCATATCCTTCAGGACACTTCATATATTTTAGATAATATACTATATCAGTATACCATGGAGTGTGTTCAATACTGGTACTTGCATCAACATTACATATCTGGGAAGCTTCTAGATTACTTTCAGCCATCAATTTGGCAAGACCCTGTCCTCTTACTAATTTAGTGATTTGGATTTCAATGTTGAATTCCTGAATCCTATTAATCCACCTACA
Organism: Cunninghamia lanceolata; assembly: GCA_027924645.1. Taxonomy (NCBI): domain Eukaryota; kingdom Viridiplantae; phylum Streptophyta; class Pinopsida; order Cupressales; family Cupressaceae; genus Cunninghamia; species Cunninghamia lanceolata. The sequence goes on along the minus strand of BSBN01001584.1, from coordinate 793,707 downwards.
TCTCCTACCGGTGACCTCAGTTTGGATCAGTACATCCTTCACTGCAGCATTAGGGACATATGCTATGATTTTAGCCCCCACCAAATATGGTCTAAAATTTTTTACTGCTTTTACCAATGCATATGCCTGCTTTTCAATAATGTCATACTTCAACTCTGCATTCTGAAGGGACTTGCTAAAGAAAGAGATAGGCTGTTCATATCCATCATTGTTTTTCTACAACAACACTGCTGCTACTGTATGATAGGAAGCAAATGAAAAAAGTTGGAACGGTTTACCAAAGTCAGGGGATATTAAGACTGGAGCTTGCTTAATGGCCTCCTTAATGTTACCAAATGCTTCCATTGTTTCTGTTGTCCATTTCATATCTGAGTTCTTCTTCAGCATTCTTGATATAGGACAAACAATCTCTGCGAAATTTGGTATAAATCTTCTGACAAAATTTATCTGACCAAAAAATGATTGTATAGCTTTTACATTTTTTGGAATAGGGACCTGATCAATTGCTTTCACCCTTTCAGGATCTATTTTAACTCCTTCCTTCGAGACTATATGCCCAAGCAATTTTCCTTCAGTTACTGCAAAATGGCATTTTTTAGGATTCAATGATATTCCATATTCTAGGGCTTTGACAAATATCTGTTCTAGATGTGTGCAATGATCTTCGGCCCTTTTTGAATATGCTGTTAAGTCGTCTTGATATACTATCATAATCTTATTGATCAATTCAGCAAAAGCTACATCCATCGCTCTTTGAAATGTTGCCCCAGCATTAGTTAATCCAAATGGCATTCTCAAGTATACATATGTTCCCCACGGAGTGGTGAATGCCGTCTTAAACTGTTCAGACTCCTTAACCTTTACCTGATTGTAGCCGGAGAAACCATCCATCATGGATAGCAATTCACATCCAGTAACTTTCTGCAATATCGCCTCCATATTGGGAAGAGGATAATTATCTTTGAGGGAAGATTTATTCAGGTTTCTGAAATCCACACATAGTCTAATGTCACCATTCTTTTTCCTGACAGGTACTAAGTTTGAGACCCAGGAAGAATGTCTAATAGGTTTGATTATAGCTCCATCCCTTAACTTTGTAAGTTCCTCCAGCATTTTTGGAGCCAATGTAGGATTAATCAGCCTTTGTTTCTGTCTGAATGGTTTTGCATCTGGCTTGAGTGGTATCTCATGTTGAAATAAATCCTCTCTATATGCCTTTAAGTCATCATATGACCAAGCAAACACATGTCTGTACTTCCTAAGTAGATTGATGATTCTACTTTTGATTTTCTGGTCAAGATTCCTTCCAATATATACATTTTTTGGGGTTGTCTGAGTCCCCAAATTCACTTCCTCAAGGTTCTCAGGTATCACTGGTGTTTCTTTCTTTTTGTATCTATCATGCCCATCAAATGCTTTTTCTAATGCAATAAGCCCTTTGGGTATCTTATTTGTCTTCAGTTGAACCACTTCTTGGCCAAAAAGGGTTTCTTTCCCATCGTGTTCCTCCACAAATGCACTGAAATAAATTTCTTGATTTTCATAATAATCAGCACAATGTAAGAAATTGATTATATCAGCATCGCTATCAAACACTTACCAGTTCTGTATATTATCAGGGATGGTAGGTCTAGTTTTAAATTCTACTTCTGTGATCCCTCCTAATGTTACATCATCTCTCTTTAATGCAATGTTTGCTAAAAAGTCTGCCATGATGTTTTTAGACCTATCAACCCAGCTGATTGAAAAAGCATCAAATAATTCAACACTATCCCAAACTGCATTTCTGTACTGTCTTAATCTTTTATTCTTAGATAAATATTTTTCTCTTACTTGGGAGATGACCAATTCAGAATCACCATAGGCAGCCAACTTTGTTATTTTGTATTTGGTGGCTATGTTTAGGCCAATGAGTAGGGCTTCATACTCAGCTACGTTAGTGGTGCATTCAAATGTCAATAAGAAAGAGTATTTGAACGTTTTACCTCCTGGTGAGATAAAAACTACTCCGGCCCCATTTCCTATCTTGCTGCATGCACCATCGAAATACATTTTCCACAAATCATTTTCTCTTTTCATAGATTCAGTGTGTATTGGGTTAGTGTTGTGCAATTCTGGGGTAGTTTCTCCAACTTTAAAAACTCCTACATCTGTGTCACAAAAGAAATTCACCTGATGCCGGTCCATTCTTTCTATAATATTGTCATACCTTGGTTCTCTGCACAACTTAATTTCCTTGTCACCTACTGGTATGGTGGCATATGATAGATCTAATTGAACATTGCCTCCTGCCATTGCAGCCCACTGCCTTGATAACAGCATTCCATAATACGGTGGGATATCAACCACAGTGATGTCAATGTTATATGTTGCTTCAGGATGTGAAGCAAGTTTTATCTCTACATCTTTCATAATACCAACTACTAGAATAGATCTGTTATCCATTGCATAACACTGGCCATACGTAGTATCAACCCACATCCCCAATTCTTTCATCACTGCTATAGGCATGATATTCATAGCAGCACCTGAATCAATCATACAATTCCTGACTATTATGTTCTTGATTACTAGTGTAGTATAGAATGGATCTACCTGTGAGGGATTTTTTGTAAGTGTGTCACCAAGGTATACCTCAGGCATCTTAAAATTTTCTTGATGCACATTATTTTTTGTTTTTTCAAACCCTTTATGTTTCGAATTTGGTGTATCAGAAATCATCTTGACAACTGTACTCCTATATTTATCTATTTTCATCATCTCTAGGAGTGGGACTGATATCTTCACCTGAGACACTGCCTGTGCAATGTCAAAAGAAGGGGTTATGATCTGGTCATTCTTTTCTGTTTTTGTGTTCTCCTTTTCTATATTTTCTTTCATTTTATTTTTATCCCCTCTTTCTGGTTCTTTAGGTGATGATTTTGTAATATTCCCTTTGTTATTCTGGTCTTTTATGAATACACTCCCAGGAGTTCCTTGCCCAACATTTGTTGTTCTATTCCTTAAGTTATAAGTGTTTCGAGCTTGAGCCACTGCAGCCACTGTGAGAGCTTCTCTTTCATCCTCAGTAGGTTTTCTCCATTGACCATATGGTTTGTTGTTACAAATATCTTCCTGGTCTGAGAATACCTGCTGTTCTCCCATGTTAACATGATATTTTTGGTTCCCTACATCATACTCATACCCTTCTTCCTCTGAAGAAGAATAATCTTCTATTACCACACATGGCGTATCCTACATCATATTGATGGTGTGATTATCCCTATTATAGTTGTATAGCATTTCCTCTTGCTGTATTGATTTAGCTACCTCACAGTATTCAGGTAAATGTGGTAAGTTACATACAAAACTCCAAGGTTTATTTTCTGCCATATGTGCCATGTTTCTCTTCAGGGGATCAGGAGTATCCTTTCCATATGGTTGCTTTCTGTTATTATCTATAGGTCTTCCATCCTTCCAATTTGTATTGTAAGGCATATCATGTAGCCTAGGTCTCTCATGCCTATGCTGACCTTCTGGTTTAATCTGTTGAGCATTTGGATTCTGAAGATTTCTATGATTATCCCTTTTACTGACCATTCCTGTAGCCTTCCTATTATTTTCAATAGTTATGGCCACTTTCTGTGCTTCGGCCAAGGTTGTAGGACACCTGTTTCTGAGTTCATATCCTGTTTTGGGGTCAAATGCTTTCATATAGATACTCAGTGCTGCCTGGTCAGATAACTTGGCTCCATGTGGTACCTTATTATGTAGCTTGGAAAACTTCAGGTTGAAATCAAATACTGATTCATTTTGATACTTCTGTATACTTATTAGTTCATGTAGTGCAAACTCAGGAGCGTATTGGTTACCATACTGATCCTTAAACTGGTTATGAAAATCAGTTATTGAATTGATTGATGCATCGGGCAAGCTATTAAACCAATCTCTGGCATCTTCAGTGAGGGACATCATAAATAACCTCATTCTAATGTCTTCCCAATCCATACCTATATCCTATACAAAAGCATTAAAACTTCTGATATGATCTTCTGCAGATACTGCATTGTTTCCAGTAAACTTGGGAACCATGTTTCTCCAAGTACTATCCATAGGATATGGATATAACTGATATCCAGTTAAATCAAATTGACTGCATATATTAGCAAGGTTTTGGGGAGGGAAATTGAGAGGTGGTGGATTGGGATAATAATTATATCCACCTGGTGGCTGATGATATGCATATTGTTGATGTTGGTTCATATGGGGATTTATGTGTTGATTTTGTGGCCTATAATACTGTTGACGAGGGGGTGGGTAATTATTTGCCATATGTTGAGATGTATTACGTATGGGAGGTGGTCTAGGGTTTTGGGGAATAATGTTCTGATGACTTCTAGAAGCATGTGAATTTTGAAAACCACCTGTATTTTGCTGTGTATTTCTTGAAATATTCCCTCTATGCGGAGGTACATATTTTGGGGGAGCTGTTTTGGCCTTATTTTTTCTCTGTTGAATTTCTTGCTGCAACAACTCCTTCTCCTCTTGTATCTTGTATCTTTCAAGTTCTTTCCTGAGCATGAGTATTTCCTGTTGCTCATCACTCATGTCTTGATTATTTATTTCCTGATGTTCTGGATTGTCATTCATTCCCTGATTTGAAAATTCATATTCTATCTCTTCTCCCTGGTCAAATGAGATCTTGAAATCATGTTCAGCTTGGTTCCTATCAATATCCCTCATGACCTTTGCATCATGATCTCGCTGTTCTTGAGGAGTGGGTCTATACCTTGCCAAAATATCATCAGTTGCTCCACTGAGGTTCTCGTTTGAATCATGCAGAGGTGTGAATTTGTTGTGAATTGCAATATTTTGTTCTGAATCATTCTCTTGGATGTCTAGATTATTATCTCGGTGGGAATACTTTGGATTCACATTTCTTTTGGAAATGTTTCTAAGTGGTGGAGATGACTGCAAATTTCTGCCTTCCATCTTGGATCTCCTACCATCCATTTGATATTGAAATTTTTGCTATAATTGTAACTAGAGTCACCACCTATTAAATAGGAAAAGTTTATAGTTTATCTGTAGGGTTCTTGTCACCAGCAGAGTTACCAACTTAAATTTTCGGAATTGACTCTATGAAGGAAAGAATTACTTTCTAAGGTCTTTTACTAGTCCCCAGTAGAGTCACCAGTTTTGTTAGGTCTCAAAAATGCAAGTTGCTAATCCTAAGAGGATGCCAGGCTCTATGTTTGGATTTGCAATGTTTTTGAACTAACTTGACGAAATCAACCTTCAAGGTTTGATGATTTCCTACACTTTAGGTCCTGCTACACCTAGGTGGGTGAACCTTGAAATATTAAAGCAGTATGAGTGTGGATGAGTGGACTAACTAGATCTATCTACAATGGCACAGGATGTAAGATAGATGAAAAAGCTGACTACTTAATTCTATGTATAATGTTTAATAAATGATTGGTAGAAATTGTATAAGCAATATCAAGGTAAAAGGGTTTTAAATAATGAGTTGAATGAGACCAGTGCCTTGTTGGGTAACAGAGTCAATTTGAAGGACCTAGACCAGTAGTTTCTTAATGGTAATAATTCTAATTGCTTGGCACAGCTTTGGTTTATAGCTTGTATAAACGTGCAGGAAAGTGATTGACAAACTCTTCTTAGCAATCCAACCAATATAATCAATTATCTTATAATTCACCAGAAGGTATTTTAATCCTTACTTGAAGGAACCAAATGAAATGAACGGGCAAGATTAACAGATAATATTTTCTGGAGACAGAATGGTAATCCTAATTATATGGCTCTACTTAGTAATCCCAACTTACTACTTCCAAGTTACTGCGACTAAATTAAAAGGGTTTAATTCCTCAGATGGACACCAACCAAATTAATCACACAGATACAGCAAATGTGTAGTGACAGATCAACTATATACTTGATATCTTAATCTGAATAACAAGGAAATGCAGAAATGGAGACAGCCACACAATTGAATATTTTCAACAAACAACTGATACCAAGATAGAAACACTGAATCAGAGAACTTCAAACTTCTTCTTCAAATAAAATATGCAACATAGTCACTTTGAGACATTGTATATTATGTATATATGAAAATATCTCCTACTGCCGATGATTTTTCAGCATCGATTGTTTAAACTTATATAGATATTTTCATGAAGAGATACAACTCTTCAATAAGTCTCTTGGGAATTTAACCAACATAAACAATAATTACATAAGCTTAATTAGGCTCTATTTAGCCATAAATAGACTTTTGCCAGATGATCTAAATACTCCTGCTCAGGGTGAGAATCAGTAAGATCAACTGCGCTCCTGGTGATTATATCAAGGGTGACCATTTCCTCCAATTGTTTTCCTGACGCTATGTAATGTCATATTTTAAGTGGGCAAGACCATCGGCATGACTTCCTTCATCACCAAGGTTTTTAGATCTCTCTGCGATATAGCGAGTCCCACCGATATGATTTGCTTATCGGGAAGATTGAGACTATCGAGATAATAAAATATTGTTCTCCCGATCTTTATTGTCTCGCCGATAGTCATCTTCATGTATGGACTTTTATCTTTGTCGGAATGACATTCACTATCGAGATAGCTTTCTCAAGATATCCCGATCCAAATCATCTCCCTGATGACCCTTTTCATATCCTTCATCGGGCAAAGTTTAGTAAAGTGTCACCGACACCTTTTGATCGCCGTGACTTGTGAATCGGCAAGACCTGGCTCTTTTGTTTCGATATGTCAAGTTATCCCGATAGAGGTGTATCACTGTGAGTCTCGCCGATGGCTTTCTTATCGCTAAGACTCTTAATCATCGGAGGCTTACTTGTTTTCTATCCCGATGGCTTACCTCTCGCCGATGGCTATTTGTTTCGTTACCCCCGCATGCTGTTCGGTGAAACTCTTGCCGAAATGCTTTATCGGTATGATATATACCGTCGGGGCATCTTTTAAAAAGTCATCCGATAGATATCTGTCATACCGATCGGTATGACCACTTACCTTTCTTGCCGATGTAAAGTCATCGATATTACTTACTCCATCGGTGACTTCCACAATTCTTCTTCCGATCTCTATTTTCACGCCGATGGTTGTTTTCAAACGATTCCTTGTGTATCGGTGTAAGCAACACAACCTCTTGTCGATGGATTGATTTTGATGAAATTTGGCACTGCTCATCCATAGACATCTCGTGAGATACAAAAATTTTTTATTATGGTTTTTTTTTTGGATATTCTTCAGGATTTATTCAAATATGATGGAGTAAGGAGATAGTAAAAATTTCAAATTTTTACTGTGCTAACAAAGTCACCCGCGAATTAGAACATGCCACGTAGGCACCCTGTGCTTCCATCGCTGACTTTTTTGCCATCTATTTTGCCCTTTTCGCCTTCTGCATATGCATAAGAACATGCATATACATACAACTACTTGCATACAAAGCACGGACCCCAAACATTTATAAAGCATATCACAATCTCATTCGGGTCTAGTTTGTATCTCCCTTTTACATATCACTTTGCAAACATACAATGCACCTGACATACAAGCTGTGGATCTCAAACATTATCAAGCATTCTGAAATTTCAATTGGGTCTGGCTTGCATGTTCCTTCTTTGTATGTTGGCATATACAATGCACATAACATGCAAGCTACGGACGCCAGCCACTTATAAAACAAGTTGGAAAATCAATCGGGTCCAGGTTGTATGTTAACTTTTGCATCTTCCCCTTATATATTACAATATACAATCCACAGATTTCAAATTTTATGAAACAGATTGAAGCAATTTTGAAATCTGGGCCTTGTATCTCATTCTTTTATATATCGGCATATACAAATACCACATACATACAAGTCACGGACGTCAGGGCTGAATTTGCCAAATTTGACTATTGAATCAGGTCCGGCTTGTATATTGCTCCCTTGTATGTTCGCCTTGTATATCGGCTTGCATATCTCATTATACAAATGCAATATACAAGTAAAAAACATACATTCATCCGGATGCCTGCCTTTATCAACCACATTGCATACCTTTTTGGGTCCGGCCAATGCATCTCGGGAATGTATATTGCACTTGCACATTTCGATATACATTCTGCTTTGTATGCCGAACACATGCAAACCTCTTTGTATGCCAGCGGGCCCCACCCATTGTATCACTTTCCTTTGCATGTACATCGGCCATCGGGGAGACTGCTACATGGATCACCGATGTACATTGTTTTGCCAATGATGCTTTCCACTGTAGCAAATGTATGTCAGCCCTTTGCATATTTTGCATTGTATAAACCTGATGTACATTCTACCTTGTACAACTTCCTTGTATGCATCCAATGTATCTTTCGCTTGCATGTTTCCCTTTGTATCTAGTCATTGCATGTGTGAACATACAACACAAATATACATGCAACTTTCACATACAAGCAGGGAATATTCCTAAAATTTGTGACAGATTCCCCATTGCATATACAAACCCGATATGCATTCAAAATGCATACAATCAATTTATTCACTTTTTTGAAGGCCGATTTGAACATTTTTGGCCCGCCAATGTACATTTACACTTGTATATACAAAGACACATACATTCTATAGATTTCACCGCTGTATAGAGTGATTTTAAACTTAGCATTTTTTCTTAAGCACGATGGCAAAAAGCGGTAAAGTAATACATAGGGGTCGGTCAACCAATGAGTGCTAAGGCATGAAAATACAACTTAAGCAACCAGGAACCCGCTACAGGAGGTCAATAACAAATAGATGATACAACATAGAAGGCCGAGGGAAAATAAAAAATTAAGGCATCAAGGGTTTGAAAAAATACAAATGTAAGCTTGCAAACTCGATTCAGAAACCTAACCCTAGGTGAGCACCACCACAATGATTCTTTATTTTTTCTATTCATCCCTTCTGAGATCAAGGGGAAGCAACATGCTAGGCTCAACCCTTGTGGGAGCCCATTTGACACCACATGCTGAATGTCTTCAATCAGCCACATGACTTGTCCTATACTTGCACATGAAACAAACAGATTAGAATAAAACAGTGATGCTCCATGTTTGCTTCTTTTTAGTTCCTTCTGCATATGATGATGTTCATTTGATTAATGCACTATAATCAAAGTATTATGCCTCTTCTGATAGATGAAGGACTTTCATAACCGAAGCTTCTAACGAGACCCTTCCCACATTTTTCAGATACATGTTGAGATTAGGAGTAGGATAGGAGGCTACTTTGAAGATCAACAAAACAAGGCAATGATGGCTATGTCTCTCCTTTCTCATTCATTAGATGCATAGTATTTTATTTATATATGCATGTGTTCAGTTATAACCCATGGCTTGTGTGGGACATTTGATATGTCATCATTTCTTTCAATGCAATGCTTATTCCTTTATGTATTTCAACTTGTAAATGAATAACCATTATGATGAATGAAATACTTATCTCACTTGACTGTTCTGCAATGCAATGATTGATTTGAAACTTTTCTCTCTTTCTTGAACAACTAAACTAGATTTAACTATGCAACTTACTCATAATAGAAGTACATCAAACCTTACTCAAAAAAAGATAATGTTATATCTGCTCAGCCAATTTTTGAGCTGTGGTAAAAAAATGGTAACAAGTTGAAGGTCAAAAACATAATCAAAGAGTTCTTAAACTTCCAGAATGCACAAGAGATGAGTACCCATTTGATAGCCAAAACCATAAAAGACAAAATTTCATTGATATATCTAAAGTTTACATGTATAAGAGTACAAAGAGCTAAGACAAAATGCTCTCGAGGAAAGTAAAGGCTCCACATGCAAGGGGGCGCGATCTCAAAGGAAAAGCAAAGTAAAATCAAGGATGGTTCCCTCCGACGGAACCCTTAGGACTCTTGCTCCTCTACCTATGTGTGCCACTAGTCGCTCCATGAGACCAATGGGAGTGAGGTTCCCTGCTGTGAGCGTATGATTGGGAAAGCCCTGCAACACAAGCATCTCGCCATCCAAATCCAAGATGAGCTATCTCATTAAGCACCTAATTCTCACTCTTAAGGATGAGATTCCTGGCCTTCAAATCTGCACTCGCTTGAAATCCATGATAGGTAGGAGCAAAAATTTTAGTGTGTCGCCCAATAGTAGGGGGCACACTAGGATTAGTCAAAATTGTCTCCTGAGTCATCCTAGTGAAGGGGGTAACCAAGCTAATATTGACCTCATGAACAAAAGCCCTCCACTCCACAACATTACGTATGAAGTGAACCAAAAATGAAAAATGTGTTAGTTCCTGACGAAGAGAAAAGAAGAGAAAGGACAAAATATGAAAAAAACAAAGCAAATGTAGACTTACGTGGGTCACTAGGCTGCCAGGCAGGGTCAAACTATTGCATCACCTCATCAAAGTGAGGAGGTCTAGGAACCACAGGTGGACCCTTTGGAACATCATGAGCATCATCCGTATCATTAGCATCATTAGAACCACCATCCTATGCATCTGCTAGTAAGCCCTCATCTAACGAATCATCTCCATCAAGAATATACTCCTCATTAGTAGAATTTGAGTCCTCAACCACAATAAGTGCTAGGGAAAGAGTCCCTCTCCCTCCCCTCTTTCCTCCTCTTGAAGACCTATGAACTCTAGTAATGAAGATTCCAAAAGTCAAGGGAGTCCAAGTAACCATCCTCTGACTAACCCCACCCATCTCCTAGACAGATCTATAGCAGGTAGGCACTAGGAGCAAATCCTTAGGAAAATCCTTGCCAAATTGCTGCAAGACACGCTTAACGTGATAAGCCTCGACCAGACCATTACAGTCTGAAAGCTCTGATACTCCAAGGCAGTACTCACTGATCTTACCATCATGTGACCTTGATTCCTCCAAATCCACATAAGGATAAAAAATTATGTCCTCATTTGTAAGAGTAGCCACGACTCGAAGAGAAGTATCAAAGTGACCCACTTGAACCCATCTAGCTACTTTTGGTAATCACCTATTAGGAATTTGAACTAGCTTCTGATAAGGCCTAATGTGCTCAAATCTGATCCAAGTCATAATCAAAGAAAAATGGCTAAAAGCTAGAGCCCCTCATTGTGTGATGTGATAGAAATCTTTGTATACTATGGCCAAAATGTTTGGCCCCCAAGTGTAGACTTTGCCCTACTCGAGACCCTATATAATTGGTGACCAACACCATCTCAGGTGAGCCGAGGCCTTGTCTCCAGATAGACTTGATGCAATTAAGTTGGTCCCAAAAAAAGTCATGGCATAGAGGTAAGCCAAACTCCTATCTGATTCTTGGGGTGACTCATCCCAATGAACTGTGCCCAAGAAACCTTATCCTCGAAGGACTTGCTAGTAGGTAGGATGAGAGGATGCCCTCTCATAGGAACTCCAAGAATATGATAAACATCGAAAAGAGTGATAGTCCACTCTCCTGAAACCTGTGGGAACCTAAAGGTGTTCCTATCTGCATCCCAGTATGGCAGGATATCAGAATAGATGCATGCCATAGGATGAACAACTGACACATGACAAACTCTGGCTAAGCCCACTCTCCTCAAGATGACATGATCATCATCACTCAATGAAGCAAACATCTCTAAGAGCCACAATTTCTCTCTGCAAGCATTCCATCGAATGCACATGTCCTGCAAATCAAAAAAGAGCTTTAGATTGGATCTCGTCAACTCGCAAAAAACCTAAAAATCGTAAAACTTACAGAGAATCCCACAATAAAAGTGTATAAACCATCAAAATTGCAATAAATAGGTGAATACATTAGTCAAATTAGATCAAAACAGAGTGAAGTAAATGTTAGAAAGAATTAAATTTCAGACATAAATGATCAGTCAAGGTCACCCCTTTCATCAGACTAGATCTCCCCCCAGGTGACCCAGATGTCAGAAAAATATCCCCTTGGGCAACCCTGTTGTCAGCCAGATCTCCCCTCGGTCAACCTTGTTGCTCAATAGATCTCCTCCTGGGTGACTTTCCTGGAAAAAGGGTTGACCCTATGTATAGATACCCCAAGCAAAAAGTTCTCTAAAATCCTTGTTTTTTAGCTAATTTCAAAAAATAAAAGACTAATCCTACTCTAAACAATGAAACAAAGACAATGCAACAACAAAATCACCAAAAATAGACAATTTTAAGAGATTTTCACAAAATTCAACCTAGGGTTTAAAGGAGGGTTTTTCACTGTTTGCGTACCTGATTCTCACCAGCAGAAGAAGTGGCATCCATCTTCACAATCTCCTCATCGATATCTACCCAATGACTATTCACATGATCAATTTTATCGTTGATTCACTCAAATCTCACTAATTTGCTTTCTTTTTTTGCCCTTAGCTTAGTTTCTTTTATGCATTCTTAGATTAGTTTTTTGCTTTTATGCATCTCTCATGTGTCATTTTCCATGCATTCATTCCTACAAGTCTCACTAACAAAGGAAAACAACTAGTCAAACTCTCACGATCTATGGTAAGTCTGTCATTTTAGTTTTTATTATTTGTTTTGATATATTCAAGATGTTGGGACAACACTAGTTATTGCAGGTATAATTGTGGAAAATCGACAACATGTAAGGCCTAGTTTGGGAACGGTACCTACCCTTCATGTAGACTACCATCCCTGAGGGGGCAAATATATAAGCACTAAAATCACGCACAACCTCCACAAGGACCCCTATGATGATATAATCCTTGTCACGTACATGTAAGTGTGAAATAACATCCTCTCAATAGCAATTATCTTGGTGACGTGTCATTTCTTTCATCTTGTGTTGTTCCCCCTTTTTTGTTTTCTCTCTCTCCTTGTTGTCGACGCTTTTCAACACTTGTCGATTTGTGTTTTCTGAGCTTGCAACCCTATTCCTAAGGATTTTATGCATCTTGTAGGTGCATTTTCACCTTTCCCCAATGTTTTTCATCTTCTCCACCCCCTAGAAGCCTTCTAGAGGTCCCCCTAGCCATCTCCCACTTTCAGTTTTTAGTTTCACTCAACCAATCCAAATCTCCCCCTATTATTTCCAAATCTCCTGCTAGGAGATCCTACTTTGCAAGTGGAGATTTGGATTCTTGCACATGACTAACCTGTTTCCAGAGGCAGAACCCCTTCTTTTCTCCTCCTCTTCCATCTCCCATCTAGAACTTCAACCTAGGTGCTCTCCCTAGTGGGTCGCCCCCCGGGCAACCTAACTGGTGAAAGGGGTGACCCATGGGTGACCCTGTCACTTTTCTAGCCATAACAAAACTCAAGTTTCTTACTCAAAAAAGTTCTGTTTTCACCCATTTTTCTTTTGTTTGCATGGATTTTCGAGCCTAATATGGAGTTAACTATTTCATACACCCACACATGCATAATTAGCTCCATTTATCTAAAAATAAAAACTCATGCATTCTCATGCACTCCTTCTTCTTCACTTATTCTTGAGTGATAAGCTTTTACTGGGAAGATCACGCAATTTTAGCCCAGATCAGTCTTGAATCCTCTGTGTTAACTCTCCAATCTAATTGAGTTAACTCTCCTTCTTCCTCACCTCTCATCCCTACTTCTAATCTATAAATACCCTCCTCCCTCAAGCACAAAGGGAGGCAATTTCATTTGTGCACACAACTCTTGCAGGTTATTTCTCTCCACATTCAACATTCTCATGCTAATAGAGGACATAGGAGCCTTTTGTTTTTTTCATTGCTCATCAAGCTTTTACATCAATCTCATCATGCGTCCATACGCTACCCAAATCAAGCCATCATGCTCATCAATATCCCTCATTGAGCTCTCTTTACAAAGATTCTAAATCTTCATTTGCTTCCATTCTCATGTTGTCGCCAAGAGGATTCCCCACTGCTACAAGAGGATACGAGGTTGCCACACAAGGAAATCTGAGGGTAGTGGAGGCTCACAAGTCTTCTTTATTTCAGGTTCCTCTACACTTTCTGTCAATTGGTAGTAATTAGATAACTAAAATTGCTCTTGGGATCAGTAATCTTATTGCTTTTTCCTTGATAGGATAGTTAGATCTTCTATTCTTAGAGTAATTTGCTTTAATAGGTTAAATTCATATACATACAATTTCCTTTCATAGATTAACTCATTGGACAAATATTTGAAAACCCCCAAAAAGATAGTTAAATTGCATTAGGTAAAATTCATTGTAGTTTACATTCATTCTTTGATTCCTAGATTAAAAAGCATCTTTTATTTCCAAAAATATCAAAAAAAGCACAAAAAGAAGTTTTGCATTTCATATAGTTACATTCATAAAAAAAAAAAAAGAACAAAAACATTAGGCACTTGAAAATTCGCAAACCCTTGATTCCATCACAAGGTTAACCACAATCAACCATTTGGTCAAAACCCTTGATTACATCATAAGGTCAAAGGAGGTCAACGCACAAATCAAACCTTAGGTCAAATCAAACCCTAAGTCAAACCCTAGTTCTAGTCAAGGTTAGCTCACATACGCGTATCTGTTGTCTTGGCTCATGAATGTGCCCAGGATTGAGAGGTGAGTGGGTGAGGACAATTCGAGCAACAAGATAGAGGAAATTCATCCAAGACCACAACAGGATCCACTTGTCTTACAACAAATAGAAGAACATAGACTACTCTTGTTACAACAAGCATTCATCCAATACTTTGAAAGACAACTAGCAATCAACAAGAACAACTTACCCACACAAAGGTGGAATATCAGAAACCCTAACAAAAGAAGAGTGACTAGTGACCCTTCGGGTCATATGGTTATCTCTAGAATAATTATCATTGAATGACACATCTACACTAGCACACAACAACATAGGCCTCAGGACATGCTAACCCCTCTCCACAAAGTCCAGCTCTCCAACAAACCATACCACCTGGTCCATGTCTTGCCTCCTCTCGACCACGAGAGTGAGAGTGATGTGGAAGTTCACCCCGTGGCAAGGAGGGAAGGGTCCGTGTGCTCGCCAAAATCTGACTCGACTGCCCCAGGCAACTGAGGTCATGATTTTGAGCATATAAGTACTATAATGTCAAAAAAATTATACCCTACAATCATCATGTTATGTTTTATGCTTTCTTTGGTGTCTACCCCCTTAGCATCTATAGGGCACACTGATCCAATGATCCTAGCCTCTATTCTTCACCAATTTATTAAATTCTATATCATTTTGTTATGTCTTGTTATCACTATGCATTCTAACTTTGTGTAGGAGTTAAGGACAACACTGAGAGGGGGGGTGAATCAGTGTTGTGTAAATTCTTTAATCTTTTTCAAACTTTAACTTTCTGAGCACAAGGAATGAATGATACCTTTGATTTGTCAAATACATATGCACATGACTATGAATGCAGAAAGAGAATAAAACTTCATAAGTAAATTGAACACACACAAGGAAGATCAATACGAATCATAACACAAGATATGCACGAGTGGAAAACCCATCAGGGTAGAAAAACCACTCCAGAATTGCCTCACTGGCTTAACTGAAAAACATGCCTCACTGGCAATACAAATTGTCTCACTGACAAATATTAAGGTCACACTGACCTATAAGCCTCACTGGCTAATACAATGCCTCACTGGCAAACCAAATCACCAATAGAAGTTATAAACCAAATCAGAGGGATACTCTGTTTCCATTCAATACAAATATATGTCTGTCAAATATCCATTCTATTCAATCTGACATCTCAACAATTCTTTATTCTGATCCAATCAATTATTGCATTCTAACAACACTGCATATCAAATGTGTATTCTAATCCAACACTTCACAACACTGTATGTTTCATCTCTATCCTTCTTCATACTTCATTAATGCACCTGAAAATCATTTTTATACAAGTTGAATGTCCTTCCACCTTCCATCTTCTGTATGTTTCATTTCTGTCAAATAAAATACAACTGTCCTTTCTAATTAAAAAAAAATCTTTTCTACCTACAAAAAAAATTTTAAACAAATTTGCAATATCCTCTTTTTCAAAACCTCTTGAACTTCTCTGCAATTTTTATCAAATTGAATGTTTTCAACAATTTATTTTTCAATCTTCCCTTGTATTCTTTCATCTGCCCTGCATAAACAAAAAAAGAAAGAAGTCCAAACATCTTCAACAAAATCTAAACAATACTCTGTCTGAGATCCTCTCAACCCCTTCATCTTCTCCTTCACAAGACTCTTCAATCTGCAAAAATGATTCTTCATATTGTACAAAAAAAATAAATCAATCTTCTCAAATAAAATCTTTTTCATTTGCTTCAAATCCTTCATTTTCTTTTGAACAAGACTCGTCATATCCTGGAATAATTGAAAAAATCTCCACCAATTTGTCTTAGAAACTCCTCAAATTAATATATTCTTCACAAAAATAATCTCTTCATAAAAATTCCTTATTCAAAAGAATAAGAAAAATCTTTCATAAATCTTCATTATTTCAACAGGACTTCAAAAATCATTTTGTCTTCACAAAAATTTCTGTCAAAAGATTTTTGTTCATCTGCAAATAACCTTTGATTTTTTATAAAAAACTTCAATGAAATATTGTCAATCTTCCTCAATCTCCACAAAGAAATTGCCCTTTTTAGAAGCACTAAAAAATCTCCTTAAAATCCTTTATCATCTCTTGGAGTTGTTAAATTAGAAAAAAAATAATTTCTAATTTAGAAAAAGCTTATCACCACAAAAGCCATAAAATAAGACTCACCATTTAAAAATCTGAAAAAATATGGATATAGGCCGATAAAAAAATTTAATATTTAGAAAGAGCCTTAAATGAAATCCCAATAGATATTTAAAAAGGCTTTATGGCTTTTAAATTTCATGAAATATGAAAAAGAAAGCCCGAATCAAAAGATTCTAACTAAAAATAAAGCTAATAAAAATAGCTTATGTGACTTTTTAAGAACAAAGACTTGCAGCGCTCAAAGGAGAGGGGTTGCATCGGTTAAGACATGAGGAGGGGCCGGTTGCCCATGTAACTTGAATCCTTCTGCAGGTGACAGTTACCTTCTGTATAGGTCAACATACTTTTAGAACAAAAAGTGCATTAGAATTTTCATTTAGAATTATATAAACCTTTTTAAAGACCTTTTCACCAAATTATCTTGTAATGTAAATGATATTAATCATCATTAGAGCTCATTCTCATTTCAACCTTAAACAACACTATAATCTGCATTAGTACACCCTGTCATGATCAATCAACCACTAACAAACTATGTGTAAAACATCAGTAACTCTATCATCTTATGACCACCTGAAAGACACCTCAACAGAACTGAGATCAAATGAAGACCATTCCGTGTTATTTGTATCAAGCCACTGTCACTTGTAACCAACATGATGTCGCTGTATATAAGTAAGACCCCATTGTCCAAAAATGATTGTGAAGACAATCTTTGTAAACCAAGTAAACCATGAATCAATATCTCATCACATATCTTGTCTTGAGCACAACCAACCTCAAATGTACTAATCTTGACAACCTGTTCTGACCTTATTAGGCATAATGTGAACTACAACATGATAATCAAGATAAACACAAATTGTGATATAACAATAGAAAGAAAAACACAAGATGATGTCTCTTGCTCCTGTCAACAACAAAGGCAACTGAACACACTTTTGACATCAATGACAACTTGTCACCATCACTTTGTTTATGGAATTTTCACTAAGATGAGAACATGGGTGCACAGACATTTGTGTGAGCATGCTAGCATCCTACAAGTTTAAAAAATTTAAAATGTTAGTTTCCACCAAAAATGATTGCTAGACTTATTGTAACACCTCTTTGTTGTGAAAATGCTTCTCTGCATGCAAATTTGACCTTTCCTCTCCCTTTCACACCTCTTGGAATTCTAATTTTGAAAGCTAATTGATTCAATAAATGTACTTTTCTTTCCTCCTAGCTCTCTTGCTAGTTATTCTCTTGTAGCAATGCTCTTGCTGGCTATCCTCTTGGTTGTACTTGGAAGTAAATGCTACTAGATTTTCCATTAAAGCTTTGTGATCTCTACATCATGTTCTTCATCTTATTGGTATAATCCACTTTATTTTTTTTCTCTATTTATTCATTTATTTATCCCTAACAAATACTTGCAACTTCCCTTCTTCTTTATTCTTCATTGCTCTTTTGAGATAATAGTTCTCTCTCACTCTCTGGTTTCATAAATCCTTCATGTTCAGAGTACTTTTCTACATCTTCTTTCTATTGCTTTATTACTTTTGGCTTTTTTGATTTCATCTCCTATTACTCTCTAATAACACTAGGACATTAATCTTAGTAGACCTAAGATTATACACTTCTAGATTACTTATTTTGTTGTTCTTTTAAGTTCTAGATAGACGTGGGCTTAAGAGCACAAATGAAAGATCTAATTTTGGCATTCCATCAATTGCCCATGGAGGTCGAAAGACAAAACTAGGGTCTTGACCAATAGGCAAGCTCCCAAGTAGTCACAAATAATTTCTTCATCGTAGAAATAGGTACTTGATGTTGGGAATTAAGGTGTCTCAATTTTTGCAAATTCCTAGCATTGTTTATTTAATTGTGTATTTTTTTATTACCTAATTTTGTATTTACTTGCACATTCAGTTTGGTCACTTAGTTGAGGTGGTATTGTGACATGTCATCCTACTTGGATGGTCAAGTCAAACTCACATGGATTTGGGTGTCCCATTTGAGGTGGCACTAATATGCCATGAGTCAACATCTTGTGGTATGTGGAAGAGGATATTCCATATGACAGAATCTATGACATGTAAGAGACAAGTATAGAGATTTTTATGACAAGTGGGGACAAATGTCGGAGAGTATATTTGCATGAGAGAAAGGCATCTTTGGGCACCCAAGTTGGGCTATGACATGTTGTAAGAGGAATATGCTATTTTTAGTCATGTGTGATGGATTCTCTTACAACATTAAGTGTTGTCATGTTGCAGATTTCTATGACAGCTGTAAGATACGTAAGAGTATCTATCATTGCCTATTTTTAGCATGGAGTGATCTATCCTTGGGAAGTCAAATCTGCCATGTTATGACATATGTAAGAGAGTGAAAATATGTTGGACAAGTGTCTTTAGGATGTGTGAAATGGCCATGTGACCAAGATGGACACCTACCTCTAGAGGATTCTCAATATTGCCTTGTATCTCTATATATTGTATAGTTTTGGAGTTGTATTTGCATAGTTTATGTACAGATACTGTTATGCTGCTAAAATCGCTCAAGAAATGACATTTGAAGACTCTTGGAAGAAATTGCATTGCAAGTGTATTGTAAACTATTATTGTTTCGATAATACATTGTGCAAGTTTTAGAGTGTGGGGTTTTTCACCTGAAAAGGTTTTCCCCATGATATATCTTATGTCTGTCTCTCTCTGTCTACATTCTTGTATTGTGTTTGCTGCTGTAATATCTCTATTATATATTTAACATTGTTGCAATTGTAAGGATTAAAAAGAATTTGTACGCATCTCCCCTTATTAGATTGGTGTAGGAAGCATTTCTGTGTACCTTGCTTCCTTTCAGATGGTATCAGAGCTTGATCACCTTTTATCCTAGTTGTTGAGTAAGGGTTTTTGTACTAATGTTTCATTGAGTGGGAGTCTATGTAGAGTATTCTACAATCTTATTGTAGGAAGGAGATGGCAGGCACATCTGGAAGGATAGATTTGGAAAAGTTTAATGGTAGTAATTTTAAGTTGTGGAAACTCAAAATGGAAGACATGCTTGTTGATAGAGACCTATGTGAAACAATTTATGGTACAAAACCAATGGCAATGGCACATGCAGATTAGGATCTCAAAGATCATAAAGCCAAGGGTCTTGTGAGACTCTGTTTAGTTGATTCTATCCTATTGAATGTTCATGAAGAGAAGACCATGAAGGAGCAGTGGAAGAAACTTGGTGATGTTTATCAAGGTAAATCCCTGGTAAATAAGTTATTCCTACAGAAGAAGCTTTATTCTTTGAGGATGGAAGATGGAGGATGTTGGGAATTAAGGTGTCTCAACCTTGGTAATTCCTTGTATTTATTTATTTTAATGTATTTATTTATTGCCTATTATTGTAATTAGGATGCAAATCATGTTTCATCATGTTGTGGGAGTTGGCACAATGATGTGTCATCCTACATGGAAGGTGACCACATGTACTTTTGTCCTCACATGAGGAGATAGGTGTCCCACTTCATGGTAGAGTAATTTTTCCATGTGTCGGCATCTTGACTAGTGTGTAAGTGAATCTTGACCGAAACGGTTATGACAAATTCCTATGACAAAATCTATGATGCATAAGAGTCAGAAATAGAAGGTTATATGACAGGTGAAGACATGTGTCAAAGAGCATATTGCAAGAAGGCATCTTTGGGCACCCCAAGGAGGGTGATGATGTGTTGTAAGTAGAATATGCTATTTTTAGGCAGTTATGACAGATTCTCTTACAGCTGTAAGAGCTGTCAGTTATGACAGATTCTATGACAGCCATAAGATGCATAAGAGCATATGTCATTGCCCAACTTGGGAATAGGCACCCATATTGGGATGGGGTGATGTGACAAGTGTCATGACCATGCTGCAGTGTTGGACAAGTGTCCCTAGGCATTGGTTTTGGGGCATGAGGCCAAGTTGGATGCCCATTCCAAGAAAGGTCCAATTTTGCCTTGTAACTTCTTTATAAACATGTGCTTGGAGAGGAGATGTATTATGTGATTGACAGGTACTGTTATGTTGCCAGAATATCTCCAGATATGAGCGTCGAAGACTCTTGTAAGAGCATTGGCTCTAAAACTATATTGTAACCATGATTGTTTACTATAATACATTTGAGCTATGTTTTGGAGTGTGGGGTTTTTCACCCGTAAGGGTTTTCCCCACATTAATATTGTCTCTCTCTCTCTTCTATCTACTTTCTATCTATATATGTATGTGTATTGCTACAATATATCCATTGTTGGATTAATAACACTATAATTGTAAAGGTTAAAAAGAATTTGCACTCATCTCTCCTCTTTAGATTAGTGTAGGAAGAGTTTTCCGCACACCTTGCTTCCTTTCAGTTGGTATTGATGGAAATAGGTTGTCATTGATGTCAAAAAGGATACTTGGTGGGGTTGCTTTATAGTTGGGTCAAGAAATGTAGGATGCAAGTTTGTTGTCATGACAAGATATGTAGAGGTGTGATCTTCATGTTGAATGTGCCTCATAAGATGCTTCTTCATAGATTTGGAGTTGACTATGTCACATGTTTGTATTTGGAATTGATTGTCTCTTGTTTGCAGTTCACGTGGTCTTCGTATGGTTGAGGAGAATTCAGATGTGGTTTAGATGATGATGGTATTGATTATGTCTTCCTCATCAAGACTTTGGTTTGTAATCAGGATATCTAATGTGTTTGTGCAAAGTCTTCTTGAATAGATCTTCAAGTTTCTTATACAGGTGATCTTGTGCAAAGTCTTCATTCAGGATGTCTTCAAGAGCTCATAAGCATCATGTGTGGAAACAAGATGTGTAATGCTGAAATTAGATTGAATATCTTTCATTTGGTTGTCTTACTATTAAGGTTACAAAGATTGTTTAAGGATGTCTTAAGGATAGGAGAAGCAAGTTGTTCAAAGGAAGAGTTGATCTATGTGTTCTAAAAATGTCTTAAGAATTGCCTCGATATGGTTAGATGAAGGAATTGTATAGAGCAAAGTAAAAGAGAATTAACCTGTTTATGATGCATAAAAGCATAGGCAAACAGTGGAGATATGCAGCTTATAGAGCAAATGGCAGATTGTATCCATAGCCAAGAAGTTGTTGAATGGAGCAAGAGGCAGATTATTTCCTCATTTTGAATTACTGCTTTACTATTTGAATATAGATAGTATGAGTATTTGCCACTGCATAAATCACTATTCACTGCCCATCATAAAATGTGCTCCTTTTTGTTTTAATTTTATTTTGACTCTCTATAGCAGGTGATGTCACTTAAAATAACCTATAGAATGGTTTTTAAAACATTAGGAAACCAACCCCTTGATAAACTAGACTGATAGAAGTGGTTCATGGTGAGCACCAAAAAGTGGATCAAAGGACCATTTTAAATTTGAGTTGAGCGGGTAAGATCAAATCAATGGATGGTATTTAAACTATGCTCCTCTTTGGTGAGTATGCACTTTGATGTGCATCCAAGTGTCATCTCTTTATACCAACAATAAACATGTTTTTTGAAAGCCTATTTTTTTGCAGATTTGAGAAGATTTTTTATTCAGATGTTTTAGGGGATTTATCGTGTCGTGTACAATAAAAAAGAAGAAGTTTTTGATAAAGGGCAGGTTTCTATTTTAAAAGGATTAGGATAAGAGAAAGTTTTTATTTTCTCTTAAAAAGGTAAAAGCATGGGAGATTTTTTAATGGTGATATTGGAATAAGTGAAGATGATTTTTTTTAAGAAGAGGGTTGGAGATATTGAAGAGATTTTTCAACGCAGATTGATTGAAGGCATCTTACAGATGAGAAGTTTAAAAGATTTTCTTGGAAAATATTTTTGTCTTTTTTCAGATGGAGGAGATGATTTTCTTGAAGAAGAATTTGAAAGGATTTTTGGAGATGAACAGAGGCATTATTTGTGCAAAAATAAAATGTCATTTTATGATTTCTAACTCTTATTTTTTTGCAAATTAAGGAAGATGAAATGATGTGATTTTTGTTTTAGATGCAAGGACAAATTATCTTGAAGAAAATATTTCTACAGAGAAAAAAATTCTTCATAGATGAAAATGATTATGCAAAGTAGATGAATATGAAAAGTCATTTCATATTTAATGGTAATGCAGGTGGATTGATGGTTGAGTTGAGTTGCAGATCAACATGCAATGATGAAGATAATTTTATAAAAATTCTCTTAAAAAGAAAACACAGATGAATGTATATGTGAACTAATTTGCAGTGAAGAAGACACATTTTATAAAATGTTCTTGATGGAGAATCAGGTGATTCCAAGGATGAATTGTCAGATGATTGAAAGAAATGATGGAATATACGTTGCAAATGATTTGATTTGAATGGTGTAAATTAGATTGAATGGCAATCACTTCTTGCACATGAGATCTTTTGTTTTGATTGATTGAGAAAAGCCAATGAGGTAAATTCAGCCAGTGAGGCATCTTGTAGCTAGTGAGGCTTGTATGGTCAGTGAGACCTATTTGTATGTATTAGGGGTTGGTGCTCCTTGAAGTTGGTGCTTCTAAACATTGTAACCAGTGAGGTTTTTGCTTAAGCCAGTGAGGTAGTTTTGAGTGGTTTTTCCACCCCAGGAGGGTTTTCCACTCATTAATTTCTTTGTGTTATGATCTCATGTCTTTTGTAATTACATATGATTGAATATTTGATTTTGGTTGTTCAAGTATTGAATTCAATTTTTGATAAACTTCATTGTCAAGTTTGAAAAGTCATAAATTGTGGTTTTTGGTTCAACACTGATTCACCCCCCCTCTCAGTGTTGATTGTACTCCTACAATTGGTATCAGAGCATAGGTTCTCTTTTGAAGCTTAATCAACTTGGGTAGGTCTTGTGTGTGGAGTACTTGTTATGGCAAGCCAAGAGAGTTTTTCATCCTACAAGGCACCTTTATTTGATGGGTCTAATTATGCTTTCTGGAAGTATAGGATGGAGTCATATTTGCCCTCCTTGGGGTATGATGTGTATGTTGCCATTGAAAATGAATATACTACAACAAATCCTCCTTCAACACCTGATGAGAAAAAGGCCTATGAAAACAATGCTAAGGCCAAAAATGCAATATGCTATGGCTTAGACAATGAGATACTTGTTAAAATTATGGAGTGTAAGTTAGCTAAGGCAATATGGGACAAGCTATCTAATATTTATTAGGGAAATGATAAAATCAAGGAAGCAAAATTACAATCCTACATAGCCAAATTTGAAAGTCTCAAGATGAGTGATGATGAGAAAGTGGCTTAATATCTTCTGAGGATTCAAGAAATTGTAAATGCTATAAGAGGATTGGGTGATACTCTAGAAGAAAAGATATTTGTAACAAAAGTCTTAAGGACTCTAACTCTAAAATATGAGTCCAAAGTGTTTGCAGTAGAGGAAAGAGATTTGAACAAAGTCACCTTTGATGAGCTTCATGGCATCTTCACTGCTTTTGAGATGAGAATCAGTAATGATACTCCTTCAAGCAAAGAGATTGCATTCAAATTAGTTAAAAAGAAGAAAGAAATAAAATGTGAATCAAATGAGTTGGATGATGATCAAGAGATATCATTTGTGAGAAAGTTGAAAAAGGGATCAGCTGGCAAATACAAAGGTAAACTCCCATTCAAATGTTTTGAATGTGGAAAAATAGGACATTATGCAGCTAAATGTCCTTATAAAGATGTGGATAGTGATGAAGAGGAGAACAAGAAACAATATCAGAAGAAGCAATTCAATCATAAGAAGAAGATTAATTTTAGGAAGAAGAAGAGTTTGTTTATCAAGAATGCAGATATGACAGATAGTGCATCAAAAGACTCTCTTGAGGAAGGTGCAGAGACTCTTTTCATGGCCATCATAAATGAAAATTAGAATATTACTTGTGAAGACCAATCAAAAAATGAAGTAGAAACTGACTTTGAAGGTGAATTAAGATGTGCTTTAAGCAAAGTTAAGAGACTTAACAAGGAGATAAATGTTCAAAGAAATGAGTTTCAAAAAGAAAATGAAATCATGGTTAATAAGATCAATGGCTATGAGAAGCAAATTGCAGATTTAAATTTGTCTTTTGAAGAAAGTAAAATGATAGTTGATGTTACTAGCAAAGAGCTAGTTGTCAAGGTTAAAGAATGTCACACTCTTGAAGTTGAGATCATTGACTTGAGAAAGAAACTTGATATGAGCAAAAGTAGTGACAAACTTGAGGACCTTTTGGAAAAACAAAAATGATTCAAAGACAAAATTGGTCTAGGATTTGAAGAAGGACAATGCTCACATCCAATTGATCTAAGTCATCATGCTGCTACTCCTGAGACTAAAGGCAAAAAGAAGATTGAAGTTGAGGTGAGAACCAAAGAAGATTTTGTCAAAATGCACAATCAAAGAAGAAATCTCATAAGAACTTCTCTAGTAAGGCAAGCATACATGTACATGTACAATTACACATTTTTTTGGTTATTGTTATATCTGTAATCATTTTGGACACAAAGCAGTTAATTGCAGAAGGAATACTAATATTGTTTGTTACAAGTGCAATAATGTTGGTCACATACAAAGAAATTGTCAAATGCATAAAAGATATGATCTTGCATGGAATCATAACATAAGTGCTCAAAGAATGTCAAAAAGGTATTATCAGTCATTTGATTATGATCAAAACATAATTTGTTATAATTGCAACACTCTTGGACACAAAGCACATAGTTGCAGAATGTATGCTTCACTTGATTTGATAGGTTTGAAAAGGACAGAGGTTGAAAAAGATTGGAGGAAGAAAAATCTTGTGAAAGTATGGAAGCAAAAACAAAGACAAAAGAGTATAGATTCTAAACTTGTGCATCTTATACAAGTTACATCATGAGTTGCATAACAAATATCATGATGTGAGGGGGAGTTCTTCATGTCCTATCAATTATCCCCAATAAGATTCAGGAGGAGATCATTTGATGTTTGTCAATATGGTGTTTTTGTTTTGATTATCATGCTATTGGATTCTTGCTTGATAATGTTTGAAATATAGTTGATGGTGGTGTTGCTAACAATGTTGATATTTAGTATGTGACAGTGATACAGGTGATCAGTGATTCATGTTGCATACAAGATGTTGATAAGATGTTCAGGAATTCAATGCACAAAGAGTTTGATGATGTTGTGACTTGATCCTAATTGTATTTATTCATATCATGTTGATACTTACATGGTTGAGTTGTCATGATGCTTTAGTTAAGGAAGAGCTTATTGGTGAAGTTAGTTTATTGATGTACTTATTTGATTAGCTGGTTTGAATGACAAAATCAAGAGGCAACAATTCTTGTGTAGTACAGTATGTTTCAGATGTAGTTTTGTATTTATATCATATTTGACATTGTGTTGTAAAAAGTGTCTTGTGCAGTTACAGGATGATGGTCCTCATTCTTAAGAAGTGTGGGCAGGAGTAGGTTCATTGCATACTTTATGCTTTGGGAGTTATTGGAGATTTGTCATGTGGGTCAAAAGGTGTTGATGATTGAAGAAGAATTGTTTTTTTGGAAAGTTTGTCTTTCAATCACATGTGATGTCATTAGGAGTGTGTCAGTCTTCATCTTCATAGGTGATATTGTAATAAGAAGTTGGTGTTATTGTGTTGAGTTTGAAATATTGTTTAAGATGTATATGTGCAAGGACAGAGCTTTTAGGATAAGTTTAGGACAGCAAAATTGCATAAGTATTCAATGCCTTCAAACTTTTGAAAGGCTATAACATCTTTTAGTGGAGTTGATTCAGCCTTTTTCATCAGATGTCAAAAGGGGGAGAGAGAGAAAATGTTTCATGAAGTTTTACCATCAATGACAAAGGGGGAGATTGATGGAAATAGGTTGTCACTGATGTCAAAAAGGATACTTGGTGGGGTTGCTTTATGGTTGAGTCAAGAAATGTAGGATGTAAGTTTTTTGTCATGACAAGATATGTAGAGGTGTGATCTTCATGTTGAATGTGCCTCATAGGATGCTTCTTCATATATTTGGAGTTGACTATGTCACATGTTTGAATTTGGAATTGATTGTCTCTTATTTGAAGTTCATGTGGTCTTCATATGGATGAGGAGAATTCTGATGTGGTTTAGATGATGATGGATTGATTATGTCTTCTTCATCAAGAATTGGGTTTGTAATCAAGATATCCAATGTGTTTGTGCAAAGTCTTCTTGAATAGATCTTCAAGTTGCTTATACAGGTGATCTTGTGCAAAGTCTTCATTCAGGATGTCTTCAAGAGCTCATAAGCATCATGTGTGGAAACAAGATGTGTAATGTTGAAATTATATTGAATATCTTTCATTTGGTTGCCTTACTATTAAGGTTGCAAAGATTGTTTCAGGATGTCTTAAGGACAGGAGAAGCAAGTTGTTCAAAGGAAGAGTTGATCTTTGTGTTCTAAAAATGTCTTAAGAATTGCCTCAATATGGTTAGATGAAGGAATTGTATAAAGCAAAGCAAAAGAGAATTAACCTGTTTATGATGCATAAAAGCATAGACAAATAGTGGAGATATGCAGCTTATAGAGCAAATGGCAGATTGTATCCATAGCCAAGAAGTTGTTGAATGGAACAAGAGGCAGATTATTTCCTCACTTTGAATTGTTGCTTTACTATTTGAATATAGATAGTATGAGTATTTGCCAATGCATAAATCACTATTCACTACCCGTCATAAAATGTGCTCCTTTTTGTTTTAATTTTATGTTGACTCTCTATATCAGGTGATGTCACTTAAAATAACCTGTAGAAGGGTTTCTAAAACATTAAGAAATCGGTCCCTTTGATAAACTAGACCGATAAAAGTGGTTCATGGTGAGTGCCAAAAAGTGGATCAAAGGACCATTTTAAATTTGAGTTGAGCGGGTAAGATCAAATCAATGGATGGTATTTAAACTATGCTCCTCTTTGGTGAGTATGCACTTTGATGTGCATCCAAGTGTCATCTCTTTATAACAGCAATAAACATGCTTTTTAAAAGCCTATTTTTTTGCAGATTTGAGAATATTTTTTATTCATATTGTTTAGGGGATTTATCGTGTCATGTAAAATCAAAAAGAAGTTTTTGATAAAGGGCAAGTTTCTATTTTGAAAGGATTAGAATAAGAGAAATTTTTTATTTTCTCTTAAAAAGGTAAAAGCATGGGAGATTTTTTAATGGTGATATTGGAATAAGTGAAGATGATTTTTTTTAAGAAGAGGGTTGGAGATATTGAAGAAATTTTTCAAGGTAGATTGAGAGATGTTTTTACAGATTGATTGAAGGCATCTTACAGATGAGAAGTTTAAAAGATTTTCTTGGAAAATATTTTTGTCTTTTTTCAGATGGAGGAGATGATTTTCTTGAAGAAGAATTTGAAAGGATTTTTGGAGATGAACAGAGGCATTATTTGTGCAAAAATAAAATGTCATTTTATGATTTCTAACTCATTTTTTTGCAAATTAAGGAAGATGAAATTATGTGATTTTTGTTTCAGATGCAAGGACAAATTATCTTGAAGAAAACATTTCTACAGAGAAAAAAATTCTTCATAGATGAAAATGATTATGCAAAGTAGATGAATATGAAAAGTCATTTCATATTTAATGGTATTGCAGGTGGATTGATGGTTGAGTTGAGTTGCAGATCAATATGCAATGATGAAGATAATTTTATGAAAATTCTCTTAAAAAGAAAACACAGATGAATGTATATGTGAACTAATTTGTAGTGAAGAAGACACATTTTGTTAAATGTTCTTGATGGAGAATCAGGTGATTCCAAGGATGAATTGTCAGATGATTGAAAGAAATGATGGAATATATGTTACAGATGATTTGATTTGAATGGCGCAAATCAGATTGAATGGCAATCACTTCTTGCACATGAGATCTTTTGTTTTGATTGATTGAGAAAAGCCAGTGAGGCAAATTCAGCTAGTGAGGCATCTTGTAGTCAGTGAGGCTTGTATGGTCAGTGAGACCTATTTGTATGTTTAGGGGTTGGTGCTCCTTGAAGTTGGTGCTTCTAAACATTGTAACCAGTGAGGTTTTTGCTTCAGCCAGTGAGGCAGTTTTGAGTGGTTTTTCTACCCCATGAGGGTTTTCCACTCGTTAATTTCTTTGTGTTATGATCTCATGTCTTTTGTCATTACATATGATTACACATTTGATTTTGGTTGTTCAAGTATTGAATTCAATTTTTGATAAACTTCATTGCCAAATTTGAAGAGTCATAAATTGTGGTTTTTGACTCAACATTGATTCACCCCCCCCTCTCAGTGTTGATTGTACTCCTACAGGTATCAGAGCCTGGCCAGTTTTGGTTCTAGCAGCTGGGTAGGGGTTTCTTGAGCTAATCTTAGGTTGAGTGGGAGTTTGTGCAGAGTATTCTGAAACCTTGTTGCAGGAAAGAGATGTCACGCACATCTAGAAGAGTAGAGGTGGAGAAGTTTAACGACACAAATTTTGAGTTGTGGAAACTCAAGATGGAAGACATGCTTGTTGATTGAGACCTATGGAAAACTGTTGATGGAACAAAACCTATGGCAACTTCACAAGCTGATTGGGATCTCAAAGATCAGAAGGCTAAGGGTCTCATAAGACTCTATTTAGCTGACTATGCCCTATTGAATGTCCATGAGAAGACCACAAAAGAACTTTGGAAGAAGCTAGGAGATGTTTATCAGGCCAAGTCCTTGGTGAACAAGATTTTCCTAAAAAAGAAGTTGTTTGCTTTGAAGATGGAAGTCAGAGGATCTATTGCATATCATATGAATGCTTTCAACATGATAGTTGTACAGTTGACATCCATGGGTGTAAAAATGGAGGAGGAGGATCGATGTATGACCTTGCTTTGTTCTTTGTTGAATTTGTGGGATCATATTGTAATGGCCATCAGAAGCACTACAACCACCTTCAGTGTCTTCACTATTATCTGAAGAAATACAGAGAAAGACAGCCAAAAAGAGGCTCTTGTAGTTCATGGAAGACCCAAGGAGAAAGGTGAAAAGGACAAGAAAGATGAGAAGGGTAGATCCAAATCCCATGGGATATCTAAATCTCCTAGAAATTCTAAGGCTCTCTGTTGGAACTGTGCAAAAACTAGGCATTTTCGAAAGGAATGTAAAGAGGAAAAGAAGAAGAAGAAGAAGAAGAAGAATGTCCTATACTCAGATTTTGACAAGTCATAAGATAATGGCGATGCTTCATCGTAGCCATGGCCACCCATGCATTTGATGATGTGTGGTTGATTGATTATGGTGCATCATTCCACATGACCTCGCATCAAGACTGGTTTACAAAGATGAAGAGTTCGATGGTGGAAGAGTGTACCTGGGTAACAATTCTCATATGAATAATGTTGGTTGTGGAAGAGTCTCAATCCGATTCCTTGATGGATGAGTGAAGGGTATCACTGGGGTTATGCACATCCCAGGCTTGGCATGGAACTTGTTTTCTATAAGTAAGTTGAATGATGCAGGTGTGCAGGTTGTCTTTTCAAAGGACGGATGCAAGATGACTAGAGGATCTATGGTGCTTGTAAAGGGTACTCAGAGAGGTACTCTATTTTAGCTGGAGGCATGCACTTCATAGTGCAATAGTTGTTTTGACTTGAAGAAAAGAGCTGCATTCACTTCATCCCACCATCTGAACCAGTAGTGAAGAAACCTGTTGTATCAAACTTTGATGGTAGTGCATTTTGGGTACCCAAGGGTGTTCATGCTTTGGAAGTTAAGCTTCTTGCTGAAAAGACAATGTTATGGCATAAGAGATTTGGCCACATTGGTGAGAAGGGTCTTAGAACCCTAAAAAATAAAAACCTCGTTGAGGGGTTAAATGATTGTAATCTTGAGTTCAACTTTTGTGAACATTGCATATATGGAAAACAAAACTGTGTTTAGTTTTACTCTAGTTCTCACAAGTCTTATAGTGTGTTGGATCTTATTCATTCTGATGTGTTAGGTCTAGTTAGTGTTCCTTCGATCTCTAAATTTGTATATTTTGTATCTTTCATAGATGATTACAATAGAAGGACATGGATTTATTTTCTCATAAGCAAATCTGATGTCTCTAGTCGGTTCAAAGAGTTTAAAGCTTTTGTTGAGAATCAAACTAGTAAAAAGAATAAGTGTTTGAGGACTGACAATGGTGGTGAGTTTTGTTCGACAAAGTTCAATAAGTTCTGTAAAGAACATGGGATTGAAAGACACAAGACAACTTCATACACCCCACAACAAAATGGAGTTGTAGAGAGGATGAACAAGACATTGACAGAGAAGGCTAGGAGTATGCTTAGTGGAGCAAGCCTTGAACAAAAGTTTTGGGTTGAAACTATAGCCACTGCTTGCTACCTAGTAAGTAGGTCTCCTACATCAGCTCTTGTTGGTAAGACACCTATGGAGGTGTGGTATTGTAAGAAGCCTTTAGTGAGACATCTTTGTGTTTTTGGTTGTGAGGCATATGCACATGTGCCTAGGGAGAAAAAGTCAAAATTGGAGAACAAGGTTGTTAAGTGTATTTTCATTGTCTATGGTGTCGGTGTGAAAGGATACAAGCTTTGGGATCCTATGGCTGAAAAAGTGTTGTATACAAGAAGTGTTATTTTCATAGAGCTAACACCTTCTTCTATTGTTCTACAACTAGAAGAGACAAAAAAGAAAGAGGATGTGTTTCAGTTTCCTTCTACCCCTAAGAAGACTGAATCGACAGACCCTGTGAGACCTAATGATGAGTAGAGCTCTAGTAGCTCTGAAAGCTCAGAAGAGGAAGCAGAACCTCAACCTCAGCCATTAAGGAGGTCTACACGAATAAGGAAGTAACCTGATAGGTTTGGTTATTCATTGCTTGATTCTAGTTGTGCTTTTTCTTTGCTTACTAACACTGATGAGCCTAGAATTGTGACAGAGGCTATGAGCATGAACGAGGCAGGTTCTTGGAAGGAGGCCATGGAAGATGAGATGGCTTATTTGGAGAAGAATAAGACTTGGGACTTGATGCCTTTGCTTGAAGGATGGAAACCCATTGGTTGTAAATGGGTGTTCAAGAAGAAATTCACTGTAGATGGCAGTGTTGAAAAGTGTAAGGCCAGACTGGTTGCGAAGGGCTATTCACAAGTGGAGGAAATTGATTATGGTGAAATTTTCTCTCCCATTGCAAAGATGACATCTATTCAGTTCTTATTATCTCTTGCAGTAGCTTATGACTTAGAGGTGGAGTAGATGGATGTGAAAACAACATTCCTTCATGGTGATTTGGAGGAAGAGATTTACATGTCACAGCTAGAGCATTACATAGAGAAAGGTAAAGAAAATTTGGTTTGCAAGATGAAAAAGTCTTTGTATGGTTTGAAGCAGTCTCCTAGGATGTGGTATATGAAATTTGATGCCTTTGTGTTGTCCATTAGATTTATGAGATCAAAATCTGATAATTGTGTGTATTACAAGTTTGACAATGATCACATTCTCATTATTGCATTGTATGTTGATGATATACTGTTAATTGGGAATGGTAAGAATATGATTTTTGATTTGAAGTCTCAATTGTCAGCACAATTTGAGATGAAAAACTTAGGGGCAGCCAGGTACATTCTGGGAAT
This sequence comes from Cunninghamia lanceolata, assembly GCA_027924645.1. NCBI lineage: Eukaryota > Viridiplantae > Streptophyta > Pinopsida > Cupressales > Cupressaceae > Cunninghamia > Cunninghamia lanceolata. The sequence goes on along the minus strand of BSBN01001584.1, from coordinate 761,406 downwards.
GGAAATCAGAAGAGACATAGCTAACAGAAAACTTTGGTTAAGCCAAAGTAAGTATGTGAAGACCGTGTTGGATAGGTTTAGCATGGCAGATTGTAGACCATTGTGTGTTCCTGTTTCTTTGGGGACAAATTTATCTGTTAATGATTGTCCAAAATATCCTTCTGAGGTGGAGGACATGAGTAGAGTACCTTATACTAGTGTTGTTGGTAGTTTGATGTATGCTATGGTCTGCACAAGACTAGACATTGCCTAAGTAGTGGGAGTCCTTAGTCGATTTATGGTTAATCCTGGATGGGTACATTGGGATGTAGTAAAGCAAGTGTTTAGATATCTGAGGGGTACTTTTGAGTATTCCATATGTTATCATGGTCATCCTACAGGACCTCCACATTCTATATGTATTCGTGGATTTGTGGATTTAGATTGGGCAGGTGACATTGACAGCAGGAGATCCACGAGTGCTTGTGTTTACTATGTTCGGTGGTGCAATTAGTTGGATGAGTAAGTGGCAACCTGTGGTTACTTTGTCCACAATAGAAGCTGAGTATATGGCAGCTACTCATGCTCATAAGGAAGCTATTTGGCTTAAGAGATTGTGTTCTGATATTGGTGTTGATGCAGGACATATTACTATTTGTTGTGTCAGTCAGAGTGCAATTTGCCTAGTGAAGAATCCAACTTTCCATGCCAAAACAAAGCATATTGATGTACAATTACATTTTGTGCGAGACATGGTTGAAGATGGGAAGGTGAATTTGGAGAAGGTAGACACTTTGAAGAATGTTGTGGATGCATTGACGAAACCAGTGGGCACAGACAAGTTCAGAAGGTGTTCGGAGTCTATGGGCCTCTCGGCCTATAGCAGTTAAATCCTATCATTTTCATTGGCTCTTACAAGGTGTTCGACAAGTGGGAGAATTTTGGGAATTGAGGTGTCTCAACCTTGGTAATTCCTTATATTTATTCAATGTAATGTATTTATTTATTGCCTATTATTGTAATTAGGATGCAAATCTTGTTTCGTCATCTTGTGGGAGTTGACACGGTGATGTGTCATCCTACATAGAAGGTGACCACATGTACTTTTGTCCTCACATGAGGAGATAGGCATCCCACTTAGTGGTAGAGTAATTTTTCCATGTGTCAACATCTTGACTAGTGTGTAAGTGAATCTTGATCGAAATGGTTATGATAGATTCCTATGACAGAATCTATGATGTGTAAGAGTCAGAAATATAAGGTTATATGATAGGTGAAGACACGTGTCAAAGAGAATCTTGGAAGAAGGCATCTTTGGGCACCCCAAGGAGGGTGATGATGTGTTGTAAGTAGAATGTGCTATTTTTAGGTAGTTATGATAGATCCTCTTACAGCTGTAAGAGCTGTAGTTATGACGGATTCTATGACAACTGTAAGATGTGTAAGAGCATCTGTCATTGCCCAACATGGGACTAAGCACCCATGTTGGGATGGGGTGATGTGACAAGTGTCATGACCATGTTGCAGTATTAGACAAGTGTCCCTAGATGTGGGTTTTGGGCCATGAGGCCAAGTTGGACACCCATTCCAAGAAAGGTCTAATTTTGCCTTGTAACTTCTTTATAAACAGGTGCTTGGAGAGGAGATGTATTATGTGATTGACATGTACTATTATACTGCCAAAATATCTCCAAATATGAGTGTTGAAGACTCCTACAAGAGCATTGGCTCTGAAACTATATTGTAACCTTGATTGTTTACTGTAATACATTTGAGCCGTGTTTTGGAGTGTGGTGTTTTTCACCCGTAAGGGTTTTCCCCAAGTATATCTTGTCTCTTTCTTCTGTCTACTTTCTCTGTGTATGTGTATTGTTATGATATTTCCATTGTTGGGTTAATAACACTATAATTGTAAAGGTTAAAAAGAATTTGGACTCATCTCTCCTATAACATCCATATCTGATTTAACTTGAAAACTAGGTTTTACCAAAGGTATATTTTTTTTCGAAATCAAACATAAAAGAATTCAGTACTATCAAGTATAACATTCTTCAATTTTTCAATAAACATGATTTCATTTTTCACAAAACTGAAAGAAATGATAAACCATAAACATTCTATTTTCTTACAATTTGAAAATTCTTAAAACAAATACAATATTAGAAACATACCATTATCACCGCATCTCGATTGTCGACCAATCACATTCAAGACTCGGCAATCCTCAATATTTGGAAGAGAAAGTATCTTCAAGGAGCTTAACCTCCAACCACAGACCGTCGGTCTCCCGTACTCCTTCCTAACCAGAAGTGGCCCTACCCTACTCAAGAGGATAGACTTAGGATAACCATTGGTGTTTGCCATCTGAGCTCTGGTGTTGTAACTTACGTGTCTTGTTATCATGCAGATCCCTAGATACCCTCTAGTCATGCATGACTCTTCCACAAGAAATGCCATCCAGTCACAGTGAACGTTCAATGCACTTTGAGGATCATGCATCACCTTGGCCAAAGGATTTGAATTTAAATAGTGTTGTATGAACGCATGAATTAAGTTCACCCACCCTACTCGACTTGAATTAATCGCAATCCTACAGTTTTTCCTATTTGTAAGGTTTATATATCTGTTGACCTCGATGACCTCAAGGTATATGAATTTCCTCATGCAATAGCGCATGGCGCATAGTTTTACTCTATTTCTGATCTTATGGGATCATCTCCATTTTCACGATGTATAAAGGGTTTCCTATTTCATTGTTTATATGGATAGCATTTGTAATGCAATAATAATCCCATAACCGTTTAAAACATTGTTTAAAAATATCCACTCCTAAGTGGTCTCTAACTTGGCTATACAGTTTTCATAAGTTTATACAAAATACCCAAGCATAAAATACGATTACCCGTAAGCCCGGAGTTTTAAGTTTTAGTCTCATAAATGTCTTCAAGGTAATAGCGACACAAGGATCATCGCATGCAATTTAATTAACTAAAACACAAAATGCGGGTTTCCCACCCTTATCTCTTCACTTTAAATGCATGACAGTAGTTTTGACCAAAGACAAATACTTATACTACAAAGCTCTACACCCTCCTTCCAAAACAAATAGTTTTACATGGTTCAATGAGGTAGGAGTTATATAATAAAGATATTAAAAGACTTGAGATCTATCTTAAGAATCTAGAGATGATCAAACTCACATATCGACCTCTAACTGAAGATCTAATACCAGAAAAGAAACTAGTTAAATACATTTGTCGGCATTCAATCTCTTGTTTCCAAGATTCTAATCCATTTGGACAGAGAGACATTTTGTAACCTTATCCTACTCTAGTTTTTATCTCCCGACACCACAGCCAGTTAAAATTACACCTCCGGCTGTCAAAACAATCTAAAAACTACGTCAAAAACATGCATTAAATCTGAGGTTTAGACTCCTTCACAGTAAGAATGTGGTGCAATGTGGCTCTTCACTAAGAAACTAACATTTCAAAGTATACAAAGACAGTTCGAGATGGAATCACAGTCATGTAACGTAACAACTCAGTGCATACGTCATCACCAACTCCCAGTATAATGCTTACCAGAGGTAAATGAATGCAGTGCATTTCATTAGCAGGTTGTGGTTTACATTACGACCATCACAATAATATGCATACAAGGATATATTCATGGTAGGTATATAGTTTAAAGTTTGCACCCTAATACTACAGAGTTATCCTTCATGCTCTGATTATCGTTCACAACTTGCATCATATATTTAGCTACCTTGGTGTATACATATGTGATCCTGTGTTCTACTATTACAATGGTGGCATTCATGATGTATAAAGATAACGTATTCTAAGTAAACAAACTCCACTCGGCTTATACAGAAAAATGCATTATTTTCACTAACTTCTACATTGTAAAACACAACACATACACAGCCAGTTATAAGATGCGAATAGTGAACATAGACTACGCAGAGAGGAAGAATGGAAACCTGTCGTAATACTTAGAGTTTTGTTGCTGCTGGCTCGTCCTTGCTGATCTCTCAATGACGTCCTCAATTTCCTTCCTTCATCTCAAAACCCATAGCACTCTCTTTTATCCGTGTCCTCCTCAAAAGGAAAGTACTCTCTCAAAAAAAAAAACTCCCACGGCGAAGAAGAGCAATGGCATTAACCTCTCCGTCCATGCCTAAACAAAAGGAGATCAGTTGCTGCATGCCACCCGACTCCCTATCCTACAGTGACCACTAAACAAGATGGAGGTTCCTTTATGGTGATGTGGCAGCTGTGGCACAACAACCCCCTCCACTTGCTTGAGCATCATGGCTTTTAAACCTCTAAGTTTGCACTAATAACCGAATGCTCTTACAAGGTGGTGAATAATAAATGCATAGAGTGTCTCCAAGGTCGAAAAAGAGAGTGAATAAAGACCAACTTAATAAAGAAAATAAAGGTTAGATTAATTATAAATCAAGTCTTAAGGTTGAAGGGAAAAAAACACGTTCGAAATGGAAGACGTCCAAAAATGACAGAACTTGGGCGTAAACCTACTCGACTTGACGAGAAAACTAACATCAAACAAACTAAAGGAAATACCTCACGTTAACCAAGATATAAGTAAGGTGATTTTGGCATATTCTTCCAAATGACGACCAAAACAGGTTATAACTCATCTCGGCTTCAAATTCGACTTCTGTCTATTTTCAAAAAGAAATAAATTCACAACACATGTTCAAAGCGTTTTTACGACAATCACGATGGATTGGGTGTAACGCAAAACAAGTTTTCTAGATCGTTTGACGCACAATTATGACTTCTCGCGTCTTTCGACTATTAAACGCGACTCACAAATCCACCACAAATAAGTTTATTTATTTACCTATAAATGGAATATTAGTCATCTCTTTAAGACGACTTGATTTAGCGGACTTGCGACAACAACGACAATTTCCAAAATTCTATATGATGACTTACGAAAGGTGATAAACCTTAACTTCAAACGTCGACATCTAGTCTTAAATTATCTCAGTCGTAAACATGACTAAATTTAAGGCTTCAAGGTTTATCTACTTGCTTGGCGTTTTCAGTAACAAACAACCATGGTTAATTTCCAGAGTCTATTCTCTTTCTCAAAGATACTTTCTCTTCCTGTCAAACATGGTCCACCTGTTCCTGCAATGACAGTCTCACATACAATTTTTGTGGTCAAAGCACCTATATTCCAAATCAAAGCATAATATATCCAAACATCATTTTCTCCTGACAAAAAGACATTTTAGTTTATAATATCAAATTGATCATAATCAATAGATTCCAAAATTTCATAAAACTAACTTTGTCTATTTACATCACTAGTTTCCATGTCGTCCACAACATATTATATAACTGAAATTTGCAAGAAAAGTAAATAGCGTTATTGATTCCAAAAAGAGGGATGTAACATATCCTTCCCCTTTAAAAATCATCGTCCCCAATGATTGAGTTTATCAAGCAAAAATTAAACTTAAAACAAACTTTTTATAGTTCCACATTAATGTCTTTGAAAAGTTTAGGAAATCTTTGGTAAATGTCTTTATAGTCTTCCCAAGTGGCGCTATCCTCGCCATATTGGTCCCACTGAATTTTGCATTGCAAAACTTCTCGATTATGTAAACAAAGTTTATGCATTTCGAGCACCTTGAGTGGCTCGATCACAACCACCCCGGGTTCTTGCATCTTTAAAGAATTCCAGTTAAGGATGTGGTTATTACCTACAAAATATTTCTTTAGATATGAAACATGAAAAACATTATGCATCTTGGACAAGGCTGGATGTAGAGCAACTTTGTAGGCAACTGGATTGATAATCTCAAGAACTTCAAAAGGTCCAACATAACGAGGAGCCAATTTTGATGATTTACCAAATTTTATTGAACTCTTATAGGGTTTCACTCGCAAAAGCACTTTCTCACCAATAGAGAAATGTTTAGGTACTCGTTTGCAATCTGCATAACTTTTTTGCTTGTCATTGGCTTCTGCCAACCTCTTCCTAATCATTTTCACTTTTTCTTCCATATCTGCAAGCATTTCAGGTCCAATGCTTATCCTATCTTCCAGCTTATCCCAGCTTATAGGAGTTCTATGTTTCCTTCCATATAATGCTTCAAATGGCGCCATCTTAATGGTAGAATGATAGGAATTGTTATAGGCAAATTCGACAAGAGGTAAATATTCCTCCCATCTGTATTGCTGATCCATGCAATACATTCTTAAAAGGTCTTCTAATACATGATTCACTCTTTCTATTTGTCCATCAGTTTCAGGGTGATAAGTAGTACTCACATTAAGTTTAGTCCCTAATGCAGAAAATAAGGTTTGCCAAAACCAAGAAGTTATCCGAGCATCCCTATCAGATATAATCTTTTTAGGTACACCATGCAATCTAAAAATTTCTTGCACAAATTTCTAAGCCAAAAGATGCACTCCACCCATCAAATTTCTCGGTATGAAATGTGCTACCTTGGTTAGTTTATCCACAACAACCAATATTGCATCATGCCTATTCTTAGACATTGGTAACCCCTGGACAAAATCCATACTAACAACCTGCCATTTCCATTCTGGAATATCATGCGGGTATAACAATCCAACAGGATGTTGGTGTTCCGCCTTAACTCTTTGACACTCCAAACAACTAGCTACAAACCTTGTAGCATTGCTTTTCATTCCCTTCCAGAAATATAGCAGCTTAGCATCAGCTAATAGTTTTGTTACACCAGGGTGTCCAGAGTATGTTGCACAGTGAACTTCCTTCCAAACAAGGTTTCTAAGTTCTACTGAATCAGGAACATAGATTCTTCCCTTGAATCTCATCAATCCATTCGATTCAAAATTGAATCCGTCATATCTTAGGTCCTCAGGGTTTAAGTGCAGAGCCTGTTTCACTTGCTCATAATACTCATCTCCAGACAAGCTTTGCATTACTAAATCTTTAAAGTTAGCATGTATGGAGATTATAGAAGCTATGTGTCTTCTTCTGCTTAAGGCATCAGCTACTTAGTTTTCCTTGCCTTTGATATAAGAAATCTCAAAGTCATAATCTGATATTAATTCCAACCATCTCCTCTACCTTGCATTGAGATTAGGTTGTGTAAATATGTAGTGAAGACTTTGATGATCGGATTTTAGTATAAAAGTCTTTCCCAACAAATAATGCCACCACATCTGAAGGGCGTGAATCACTGCTGCCATTTCTAAGTCATGAGGAGCATAGTTCTACTCATAGTTTTTCAACTTCCTTGATTCATAGGCTACTACCCGGCCATCTTGCATAATCACACCTCCTAACCCTTCCCCCGAGGCATCAGTAATAACCTCAAAATCTCCCTCAGGATCAGGGACTTTCAAAATTGGAGTGGTTGTTAATTTTTCTTTTAACAAGTCAAAAACATTTTGACAATCTTTTGTCCAAACAAACCTTTTTCCTTTTCTTTACAAGGAGGTAATTGAGCTAGCAATGCTTGAGAAATTCAACACAAATGTCCTATAATATCCGGCCAATCCCATGAAACTTCGCACTTCTGAAACATTGGAAAGTTCAGGCCATTCCATAATAGCCTTTATTTTAGCTGGATCAACTGATATCCCATCAGCTGATATTATATGGCCCAAATACTGCACTTCTTTCTGAAAGAAGGTGCACTTTGAGAGTTTCACATATAATTTGTGTTCTCTTAATTGTTGTAAGACTATTTGAAGATGTTGTCTATGCTCCTCTTCATTTTTTGAATAAATCAGAATATCATCAATGAAGACTAACACAAATTTATCAAGACAATCTCTGAAAACACTATTCATGAGATTCATGAAAACAGCAGGTGCATTGGTCAATCCAAATGGCAACACTGTAAACTCATAATGACCATATCTCGTTCTAAAAGCTGTCTTGGGAATATCTTCATCTTTCAACCTCAACTAATGGTATCCAGATCTCAAATCTATCTTCGAAAAGACTGATGCACCACGCATTTGGTCAAATAGATCATCAATACGTGGCAATGGATACTTATTCTTTATTGTCACCTTATTAAGCATCCTATAATCTATACACAGCCTAAGAGTTCCATCTTTCTTCTTGGCAAATATAATTGGGGCTCCCCATGGTGATACACTTGGCCTGATTAGATTCTTAGACAATAGCTCCTGCAATTGAGCTTTTAATTCCATAAGTTCAGTGGTGGTCATACGATATGGAGCTTTAGAGACCGTCTTCGATCCTGGTTTAATATCTATGCCAAAATCAAATGTTCTTTTTGGAGGCAAGCCTGGTAGCTCCTCGGGGAATACATCACTGAAATTGCAAAGATATGGATATTTTTCCTCAAATGTTTGTTTCTCCAAGGTTTCCTCTACTAGGTCCATTTTGACTGCAAAAAGTTGACATCCCTTTCACCTAGCCCGTTTTAGTTGTTTTGAAGAAATGGATCTAATCCTTATTTCCCTTTGAATTCCTTGAAGATTTACTAAATTGACCTTCTCATCCAGACACTCAATTGTTTTATGAAAACAATCTACCTTGGCTCGATGTTTTCACAACCAATTCATTCCTAAGATGACATCGTAGGACCCTAAAGGTGCTACGTATAAATTTGCCTCAGTGGTGAAGTTAGAAATATCAATCTTAGCTTTGAACAAACATTGCTCTACCTGAGCCTTTGAGTTATTTGCATACTCAACTATCCATGGTTTTGACATAAAACCAGCTTTTCTAGAAAATTTACTTAAGACTCTAGGCGACACAAAATTTTCTATTGCACCAGTATCAAATAGAATAGAAACAGGAACTCCAAATAAGGTACCTATCATCTCAATAGGGGTGATCTGATACTCCGCTTGTTGATTGTCAAGAGCGGCATGAATCCTTTGTTGAAAAGCTTCCTACTGCGAAGGAAGTTCCATATTCCTAGGCTTCCCATTCTGCTTCTTATTAGGGTAACGGTTGGCATAATGATCTCCTCCACAAGAAAAACATCCTCCTGGTCCTCGCTTCTCAGATGGCCTACTCGTAGAATCATCATTCTTCTTAAAATTAACATTTCTCTTATAATCTTCACCTCTTTGCTCATTTCGAAATCCCCCTTGGTTCTGTCGATTTCCTTTATCAAACCTCCCGTGTGATGACCACCTTTTTATTTCTATTCTTGTGACTAATTACATTACTATTATTGATACTTTTGGGATAGTAGTTCCCAGACTTGTTAAACTATTAAACTTTATTCTGTTTACGGAAAAACTAATTGGGTGATGTTTGGATAAGTTTACATTTCAGAAAAGTTAATTAGGTGATGATGGAAAATTGTAATATGATTTCATTTATGCTATTTAGAACTATGACAGGATAATGCATGTTTTTAAGTTGCTTCGGCTATGATGATTATATGTGAAACTGATCTTGCAATTTAGTGTGCAAGAATTTACTAATCAAACCACTGATTTCAGAGATCATTCCGCACCTTGTTATTGTTATTCCCTGTTAAGCCGATCTAGTTCCACAAGGAACCAAGATCACTCTGTGTTTGATATGGTGTCGTAATGTGGTCTTTCATAAGGTCGAATGGGTTGGTCTACCCTCTTGTAACACTGACTTATAATTTGTGTTGTAAAAAGTTTGAATTTGAATTTATTTTCTTCTATTTAAATCTTGGAGGCCTTTTCTTGTGCTTTACCTCGACCAAGGTTGTCCAGAATGGGTTAAAGTTGACCCTGGGTCATACCCCATGGGTCCAGGGCCCCATTTGGCATGGGTAACCCTTGGGTAACCTCCATCAAGTCATCTTAACTACCCCCTGAAGTTAAGTGGCGAAAATTGGAGGTATGGGGGGGACATGATGGGTTGTACCAACACCCAACCCATCCCTCTTCAACTCCCAAGGTATGAGATGACTACAAACCCATCCATTATAGAGGGATTGACTTGAAGTCACCCTCTCCATTAGTGAGATTCCCCATGTGCTGTGGGGTCATCCATGTTGGAGGAAGGGAGAAGAGACATGGGTCACCTGTCTTTTCCTCCTTTAACTCCTTTTATTTCTCCCATGCGTAAGAGAAATGACATGAGGAGAGGGATAAGGAGTACTCTAGGGATGGGTGAGTGACATAAGCCAACACTCATCCCTTGGGACATAATAGTGGTTTTTGGGAAGGGTGAGGAGGTGACAAGTGTCACCTCCCCATTCCTCTAAACTGGAGAGTTTTGGGTTATTTGAATTCCATTTTTGGAGGGGAAGGGAGTTAGTTGATTTTTTTTGAGAGTTTTATTTTCATTGCCAGAATAGGAAAGTTAGCTTGAGAGGAGGAAAGGAAGAAGGAGTTGGTGGCTAAGGTTGGAAGAAATCTCAGTGGAACTCTGCAACAGTTTCATTCCAGAAGGACTTTGTAAGGTTGGTTTGGTTTTACCTTTCTTTCGTATATCTGAATGTTGCATGAAAAATTGTGTGAAAGATGTTTATTGTTGTGTTTTAGATTTGTTTCTGTGGGATCTGTTGTCGGGTTGTTGACAGAGCTTCTCCCACTTGGGAGAAATGCTCATCAAGTTTGGGGTAGGGGAGGAGTGATCCTCCTCAGGTGCATACCTATTTTTTTTCTCTTTTGGGATGTTGAAAGCCTTGAGGGCTTGTATTTGAGACCGGTTCTTGACTTGAGAGTCAGATACAGATTCGTTGGGAAATTTTGTGATCAAACTTGGTTTGAGGCCAAGAGATTTGTATTGGTTATAATATCTATAAGGGTGTCACCCTGGAGTCGAGTGTGTCCACTCTCCTACCCCTTATGAAGCTCACTGTTGTTGAGTTTTCATGTTGTGTATATTATCCATGGGTGGTTGTGTGCGCTTTGGGTTTGTTGTTGCTCCTGTTGTGAAGTGGATTGCTTGAGTTTACCCAGGTGTGAGTATGGTCTCCTTAGCTCGGGGGTGACCCTCTTGCGGGTCTACGGAAGGGAGGAGAGCTATATGAGTGGTGTTTTCTTCTTTGTTTGTCTTTGATACGCAGGTTTCCTTTTTAAGCTTATGGTTGGAAGTGGAGGAGCACTGTATTTGGTTCATGGAGCTACATCCTGTGGAATCTCTTCCTCTGAAGTTGTATAAATTATTGTTTTGGGAAGGAGAGAAATTCTTCCTTTCAGTGTTGTTCATTAGTTGTGAGTTTTGACAGTTATGTATATTGGAGCAGAAGTTGTTAAGAGGTGAATTTGTATGTGGATCTTGACAATAGTGTTAAGTTTAACTAGAATATTGTTTGGAGGTGTTTGGAGGAAAGTAAGAATTTTGTTAACATTTAGATATTGTAGTTGTAAGTAGTTGTGAGCCAATGCAAGTGTATTGATTTTGTTTCATTCTCTATTGGAAATTATTATGTACTAAATTGAAATCAGCAATATGTGAAGTAAGGAAAGAAAAGATATATATAAGAAATTATCGATTTTAGTAGATTCCTCGTTTAACAATAAATGTATGAAGACAAATTTCCGTAATTTCTTATATATTTCTTAAGTAGGGTGTAAATGGCTGTTTAAGAAATTTACGTTTAAGTTCCTGTAATTACAATGTTAAGTATTAGTTGATATTAAATGAACTGAAATTGAACTTGATAGATAAAAAAAAATTTAACTCGATCTTGCATTTAAAATTTTCAATTATTAAAGGGTCCGTAATTGTATATCGCATTTGAAAGGATTATTGTTTGTCTCTACAATTGAGATGTTTGATTATTATATGAAAATGAGATTGTAAGATAAATTAGATTTATTTGTCTTCATTTCTTTGTTATTATAAAGTTACTTGTGAAAGCAAATTATTAATACGATTGTAAAAAAAAATAAAAATAAAAATAGAAAAAAATAAAAAATAAAAGAGTTATATTTAATAGATTTACTTATTAACTCTCTGTTTCTTTTCTTTTAAATTTCTCTGTAAAAAAATAAATAAATAATATATTGATTGAAAGTTGTGGGTTAATTAAATAATAAATATATATATATATATATATATATATTTATATATATATATATATTTATATATATATATATATATTTATATATATATATATATATTTATATATAGATATATATAAATTTATCAAAATGTGTTTTTGAGGAGTTAATAATATAGAGGAAATTTTGAAGGAGAAAATTGAAACAAAATTACAATGGGTCGCAGTTTGGCCACTGTGTATTACACAGCACATACAATAACAATGTGGTGTGGTGGTGGGAAGGGTTTGAACCTTCCCACCACCCTTGTCAGCGCTCATTGGGTGTGAGGAAGGGCGGAGCCCCCACGCACACCCCACTACGTGGGATGTGGGTGGGGGCTCCGCCCCTCCCCACACCCCCCCCGTAAGATAAACTACAGTTTGCAGCTGAGTGACCGCAGACTCCCCATAGCGTCACTCCTCCGCGACCAAGCAAGCCTCTCGCGGGCTAACAAAACCCCGGCCCCAGCCTCCCCTCATCGCGGCCGCCACGACGCCGCCCATACTCCACTCCGCTGCCGTCCTTCGTGCGGGCCTCCGCTAGTGGATACCCCTCGACGCCTCCCCTGGTGCGGCCTCGCCGCCAGCAACCTCTGCCATGGGTTGCTCTTCCAGATGCGCCGCCCTTCTTCGCCCTGCACCTCCAAACCAAATCAAAAAAAGTTAGGGCATAATTCCTTGGTAAAATGGTTTTAGGGCTTGCTATTGGAAAATGATTTAACCAAATAACATAAGAAATATTTCCATGATTTGGCCTCTATTTTATAAAGAGGAGAGCCTCTTACAAGCAATAACAATAGTATATAAATATATATATATATATATATTACTATATTATATAAAAAGAGATAGACGAATAACAGTGTAATAATAACAATAGTAATAATCGTTATATAAATGAATAAAATAATCTAACAACGGTAATTAATAATAATAAATAATGGTAATTATTTAATAATAATATATATTTATATATCTATTTATATATGTGTATATACAATCGGTATATATACGTATATAGGTGCATACATCAATTAATTAAGTGATATAATTCACCAGAGGGGCCATTTTCTCTTTCCAATAATAAGAGAAAATAAAATTATAATTTAAGGAGAAAGCATAACGGACAATATTATAACATTCCGGGAAGAGTTTCTCGGAAGTTTAACTATCAACGCGATTTGATAACCAGGAAAATGAAGAGGAAAAATTACGCGTCCCCTTGTTTAAAAGGTCACTCGAAATAATCTTAAGAAGCCATCACAGACATTCCATGTGAGGCCATTTTAATCTCAACTGTAGTTAGTAAACGTCCAGAGAAGAAAACCTGCGAGAGAGTAAGAAGAAGAAAAACTAACATTGGAAAACACAGAAGAGAAAATGCGCGGCATTTCCCACATGGGATAAGAGAACTAAGTTGATGGATCCTTCCACTTAATTTGCTTAGGAACAGGTTTAATTAATACACGGTGAATCCTAGATCGGAGAAAATCAGGAAACCGAGTCTAGCGAAGTAGTAAATCGGCCTGTAGGATTTGGGAAATCTGGATGTTAGGAAATAGATACAGTGATAACTCTAATTGATGTAGAATATGAAGAAAGGACAGGATAAACATAAAGAATACAAAGAGACCCAAAAGAGAGAGACCGGAATATAAACAAACGAAAACATCAGAGAAATAGTTAAGGTGAGCGCGATAAAAATAGAATCAAAATTAAGATCCAGAGAAACGGAAGAGAGGGCAAATGAGCTACCTTGTTGAGAATGCTAAGTCGAAGGAGTATGTTTCAGGAAACAAGAGAGGAGACAGACAAACGTGCTTTGTTGAAAAATGATGCAATAGGGAGATCACGAGTCAGTTTAGAAGGAACAAGGCGTCGTGGGAAGTTGTTAACCTATCAGGGAACTCCGTAAGTAGTATAGTGTTGAGTAATTCCCACTTATGCCGTAAGGCGTTATCCTGTCAAAATCTGCTGAGAATTAGGGTTAGGGACCTCAAAAATATAAATCTTGTAGCGACGTTAACAGCATCAAGGAGACCCCCTTGTTGGACTGCTTGCGTCTAGTTGCACGCAATTGTACTTGTACCCTGTCAACAACTGTAGTATTTTCGCCTTGGGCGTTTCACCACCAAGCATGCTTATGCGTGCGAGGGGGTTTCTAGAGTTGTGTGAGAAAATTTTTGATAGTTCATGTCATAACCACATGATAGATGTGGCTATGACACGTGTGACGCGTGTTGTGACCACATGGAAAATGTGGGCATGACATCCTGTTTCCATGTCCCTTCTCATTCTTCCTTTTATATGACCGATCGTTGTAGTTCTTATCAAACTTCTTACGTTTCTTTTCACGTTAAGCAGAGATAGATTTGATCTTCTGTTCCTGCTTAATTGCTTTCTCATAAACTTGGTCCATTGTGCTTGGACCATGCACCTCCACCTCACTGCCAATCTGAGGATTGAGTCCCATGATAAATTTTCTGATCCTAAATCTTTCATCCTTTTGGTATTGAGGAACATACTTCAGTAGTCTAGTAAATTTTTCTACATACTCAACCATAGATAGTTCACCTTGCCTGAGGTTTTGGAAATTTGTTAACTTTTGATCAAAATATAACTGAGGTAACCACCTTTTTCAGAATAGTTCCATGAACTCATTCCATGTCACCTTCAAGGGACTTAATTCCAGCTCCATTTTCTTATTCATCCACCAAGTGGATGCTTCCCCAGATAGTTGATATGCTCCCCACACTGCTTTAGTAACCTTAGAGTAATTTCTGATCTCAAAGTATTTCTCCATCTCTGTTAACCATTCTTCTGCTGCATCTCCAGTTTTTGTTCCATCGAACTTAGGGGGGTTAACCTTTTTCATATCCTTAGATAATTCTAATGCAAGTTTATCTTTGGTTTTTCTTTGAACTTCATTTTCGTCTGGGTTTTCACTCGACATGCCATTATCCGAATGTTTACTTTTGCTTGTATTATGAGAATTCTCATTTTCACCCTCTCTGTTCCCAGTTTCATCCATTTTCTTTTCCAGTTTGTTCAACCTTTCCTTGGTTTCAGTAAGCATATTAAGAATCCTATCCAACTTGTCAGTGGAGTTTTCCCGAGAGTTATGACCTTCCCGATCTTCCCCCTCATTAAACTCTGATTGGTCCATGGTAGTTTAGTTTCTCACCTGATTAAACATATACTAATCAGTTTTATGCTTATCATATTATATATCACCAAAAAAAAAAACAATTGATCATAATCATAATTGTTCTCAAACCAAAAATTTGTCTTTATTCAATTGCAAAATTGTTCCTACATCAAATAGAGATAGACATATCTTATGTTTTTACTCAGTATTATCAAGTGGGGTGTAACCTTCGGATTCATTGTCCAACACATAATCACGAGGTGTATACCCCTCAGACTCACTATCATATGATAGCCCAATGATCTCAACTCTAGGCGCTATACAGGGATCCCTAGTGATCATTGGTATACTAATAGGTACACTCATAGGTATACTAATAGGTACACTAACAGGTACACTATTAGGTATAATAATAGGGCAGTAATTGACCATGATCCGAGCCGTCGTCATTGCTACCTCTAGGAGTTCTCTTCTCATTCGTTTAAGTCGTGACAAGGCATTGGCAAAGGTTTCCACATCATCAAGCCAAATGTCATTTTCATCATTAGTTTTCTCAATGGTCTTGATCATCGCAAGCTATTTCTGCTTAGCTTGCAGATAATGTTCCTTACCCGCGAAGGATTTTCTTGCAGTTTTCTTGATGCGTACCATCCTGGCACAGTAAATCAAATCATTAGCTACCTACGTAATGTTGATTTCCTAACCAAGTTAGTGGACTCATCAGCCCTAGTGCTGAACCTGGTTAGCTCTGATACCACATGTAACATCCATATCTGATTTAACTTGAAAACTAGGTTTTACCAAAGGTATATTTTTTTTTCAAAATCAAACATAAAAGAATTCAGTACTATCAAGTATAACATTCTTTGATTTTTTAATAAACATGATTTCATTTTTCACAAAACTGAAAGAAATGATAAACCATAAACATTATGTTTTCTTACAATTTGAAAATTCTTAAAACAAATACAATATTAGAAACATACCATTATCACCGCATCTCGATTGTCGACCAATCACATTCAAGACTCGGCAATCCTCAATATTTGGAAGAGAAAGTATCTTCAAGGAGCTTAACCTCCAACCACAGACCGTCGGTCTCTTGCACTCCTTCCTAACCAGAAGTGGCCCTACCCTACTCAAGAGGATAGACTTAGGATAACCATTGGTGTTTGCCATCTGAGCTCTGGTGTTGTAACTTACGTGTCTTGTTATCATGCAGATCCCTAGATACCCTCTAGTCATGCATGACTCTTCCACAAGAAATGCCATCCAGTCACAGTGAACATTCAATGCACTTTGAGGATCATGCATCACCTTGGCCAAAGGATTTGAATTTAAATAGCGTTGTATGAACGCATGAATTAAGTTCACCCACCCTACTCGACTTGAATTAATCGCAATCCTACAGTTTTTCCTATTTGTAAGGTTTATATATATGTTGACCTCAATGACCTCAAGGTATATGAATTTCCTCATGCAATAGCGCATGGCGCATAGTTTTACTCTATTTCTGATCTTATGGGATCATCTCCGTTTTCACGATGTATAAAGGGTTTCCTATTTCATTGTTTATACGGATAGCATTTGTAATGCCACAATAATCCCATAACCATTTAAAACATTGTTTAAAAATATCCACTCCTAAGTGGTCTCTAACTTGGCTAAACGGTTTTCATAAGTTTATACAAAATACCCAAGTATAAAATACGATTTCCCGTAAGCCCAGAGTTTTAAGTTTTAGACTCATAAAGGTCTTCAAGGTAATAGCGACACAAGGATCATCGCATGCAATTTAATTAACTAAAACACAAAATGTGGGTTTCCCACCCTTATCTCTTCACTTTAAATGCATGACGGTATTTTTGACCAAAGACAAATACTTATACTACAAAGCTCTACACCCTCCTTCCAAAACAAATCATTTTACATGGTTCAATAAGGTAAGAGTTATATAATAAAGATATTAAAAGACTTGGGATCTATCTTAAGAATATAGAGATGATCAAACTCACATATCGACCTTTAACTGAAGATCTAATACCGGATAAGAAACTAGTTAAATACATTTGTCGGCATTCAATCTCTTGTTTCTGGGATTCTAATCCATTTGGACAGAGAGACATTTTGTAACCTTATCCTACTCTGGTTTTTATCTCCCGACACCACAGCCAGTTAAAATTACACCTCCGGCTGTCAAAACAATCTAAAAACTACGTCGAAAACATGCATTAAATCTGAGGTTTAGACTCCTTCACAGTAAGCACGTGGTGCAATGTGGCTCTTCACTAAGAAACTAACATTTTAATGTATACAAAAGACAGTTCGAGATGGAATCACAGTCATGTAACGTAACAACTCAGTGCATACGTCATCACCAACTCCTAGTATAATGCTTACCAGAGGTAAATGAATGCAGTGCATTTCATTAGCAGGTTGTGGTTTACATTACGACCATCACAATAATATGCATACAAGGATATATTCATGGTAGGTATATAGTTTAAAGTTTGCACCCTAATACTACAGAGTTATCCTTCATGCTCTGATTATCATTCACAACTTGCATCATATATTTAGCTACCTTGGTGTATACATATGTGATCCTGTGTTCTACTATTACAATGGTGGCATTCATGATGTATAAAGATAACGTATTCTGAGTAAACAAACTCCACTCAGCTTATACAGAAAAACACATTATTTTCACTAACTTCTACATTGTAAAACACAACACATACACAACCAGTTATAAGATGCGAACAGTGAACATAGACTACGCAGAGAGGAAGAATGGAAACCTGTCGTAATACTTAGAGTTTCGCTGCTACTGGCTCTTCCTTGCTGATCTCTCAGTGACGTCCTCAAGTTCCTTCCTCCATCTCAAAACCCATAGCACTCTCTCTTATCCGTGTCCTCCTCAAAAGGAAAGTACTCTCTCAAAAAAAAAAATTCCCACGGCGAAGAAGAGTAATGGCATTAACCTCTCCGTCCATGCCTAAACAAAAGGAGATTAGTTACTGCATGCCACCCGACTCCCTATCCTACAGCGACCACTAAACAAGATGGAGGTTCCTTTATGGTGATGTGGCAGCTGTGGCACAACAACCCCCTCCACTTGCTCGAGCATCATGGCTTTTAAACCTCTAAGTTTGTACTAATAACTGAATGCTCTTACAAGGTGGTGAATAATAAATGCATAGAGTGTCTCCAAGGTCAAAAAAGAGAGTGAATCAAGACCAACTTAATAAAGAAAATAAAGGTTAGATTAATGATAACTCAAGTCTTAAGGTTGAAGGGAAAAAAACGCATTCGAAATGGAAGGCGTCCAAAAATGACAGAACTTGGGCGTAAACCTACTCGACTTGACGAGAAAACTGACATCAAACAAACTAAAGGAAATACCTCACATTAACCAAGATATAACTAAGGCAATTTTGGCATATTCTTCCAAATGACGACCAAAACAGGTTATAACTCATCTCGGCTTCAAATTTGACTTCCGTCGATTTTCAAAAAGAAATAAAGTCACAACACATGTTCAAAGCATTTTTACGGCAATCACGACGGATTGGGTGTAACACAAAACAAGTTTTCTAGATCGTTTGATGCACAATTACGACTTCTCGCATCTTTCGACTACGAGACGCAACTCACAAATCCACCACAAATAAGTTTATTTATTTACCTATAAACGAAATATTAGTCATCTCTTTAAGATGACTTGATTTAGTGGACTTGCGACAACAACGACGATTTCCAAAATTCTATATGACGACTTATGAAAGGTGGTAAACCTTAACTTCAGACGTCGACATCTAGTCTTAAATTATCTTAGTCGTAAACATGACTAAATTTAAGGCTTCAAGGTTTATCTACCTGGTTGGTGTTTTCAGTAACAAACACCCATGGTTAATTTCCAGAGTCTATTCTCTTTCTCAAAGATACTTTCTCTTCCTGTCGAACATGGTCCACCTGTTCCTGCAATGACAGTCTCACATACAATTTTTGTGGTCAAAGCACCTGTATTCCAAGTCAAAGCATAATATATCCAAACATCATTTTCTCCTAACAAAAAGACATTTTAGTTTATAATATCACATTGATCATAATCAATAGATTCCAAAATTTCATGGAACTAACTTTGTCTATTTACATCACCAGTTTCCATGTCATCCACAACATATTATATAACTGAAATTTGCAAGAAAAGTAAATAGCGTTATTGATTCCAAAAAGAGGGATGTAACATCTCCTCTTTAGATTAGTGTAGGAAGCATTTTTTGCACACCTTGCTTCCTTTCAAAGGATCAGTTGTAGATCACCTGAATTCTTTTAACATGCTAGTTGCACAGTTGACATCTATTGGTGTGAAGATAGATGAGGAGGATCATTGTATGACCTTGCTTTGTTCTTTGCCAAATTCATGGGACCACCTTGTCATGGCCATTGGGAGCACTACAACCACCTTCAAGATAGATGAAGTGGTGTCTTCATTGTTATCTGAAGAAATATAGAGAAAGTCTCTTGAGTCGGCTAAGGAGGCTCTTATGGTTCATGGTAGATCCAAGGAGAAAGGGAAAAAGAAGGATAAGAAAGATGAAAAGAGCAAATCCAAATGTCGTGGGAGATCCAAATCTCCTGGAAAGTCCAAGGCACTGTGGAAAAATTGAGCACTTCCGAAAGGAGTGCAAGGAGGAGAAGAAGAAAAAGAAGAACACCTCTAATTTAGATTCTTACAAATGTCATGATGATGGTGATTCTTTTATTTCTTCCTTGGCCACCCATGCATTGGATGATATGTGGTTGATTGACTCCAGTGCTTCATTCCACATGACCTCACACCGAGGTTGGTTCACAAGGTATGAAGAGTTCGATGGTGGGAAGGTGTACTTGGGTGATGACTCTCACCTGAAAATAGTTGGCTGTGGAAGAGTCTTGATCTAATTCCCTGATGGATGAGTGAAGGAGATCAATGGGGTTATGCACATCCCCTGTTTAGGACAAAACCTACTCTTTGTAAGTAAATTAAATAATGCAGGTGTACAGGTTGTCTTCTCGAATGGAGGATGCAAGATGACAAGAGGATCTATGGTGCTTGCTAAGGGTACTCAGAGAGGTACTTTGTTTCAGTTGGATGCATGCACTAATTGGTGCAATAGTTCTTCTGATTCAAAGAAAAGAGCTTCAATCACTTCATCCTCACCATTGGAACCAGCAGTGAAGAAATGTGTTGCTTCAACTTCTGATGGTAGTGCATTTTGGGTACCTAAGGGTGCTCATGCTTTGGAAATGAATCTCCCCGCTGAGAAGACAATGTTGTGGCATGAGAGACTTGGTTACATTGGTGAGAAGGGTCTTAGAGACCTCAAAAATACAAACCTCATCGAGGGGTTAAATGATTGTAATCATGAGTTTGACTTTTGCAAACATTGTATATATGGAAAACAAAACCATGTTTAGTTTTACTCAAGTTCTCATAAGTCTTCTGGTGTGTTGGATCTAATTCATTCTGATGTGTCTGGTCCTGTGAATGTTTCTTCAATTTCTAAATCTTTATATTTTATATCATTCATAGATGATTATAGTAGAAGGACATGGATTTATTTTCTCAGAAGCAAATCTAAAGTCTTTAGTCATTTCAAAGATTTGAAAACTTTTGTTGAGAATTAGGCTGGTAAAAAGATTAAGTGTTTGAGAACTGATAACGGTGGTGAGTTTTGTTCGGCAGAGTTCAACAAGTTCTGTAAAGAACATGGGATTGAAAGGCATAAGACAACTGTTTACATCCCATAGAAAAATGGAGTTGCAGAGAGGATGAACAATGGAGAGGGCTCAAAGTATGCTTAGTGGTGCTAGCCTTGAGCAAAAGTTTTGAGTTGAAGCTGTAGCCATTGCTTACTACCAGGTTAACATGTCTCCTACTTCAGTGCTTGTTGATAAGACACCCATTGAGGTGTGGTCTGGTAAGAAGCCTTCATTGAGACATATTTGTGTTTTTGGTTGTGAGGCATATGTACATGTGCCTAAGGAGAGGAGGTCAAAATTGGAGAAGAAGGCAGTTAAGTGTATCGTCATTGGCTATGGTGTCGGTGTGAAAGGGTACAAGCTTTGGGATCCTGTGGCTAAAAAAGTCTTGTATAGAATAAGTGTTATCTTTAGAGAGGTAACACCTTCTCCTGTTGTTTTACAACCAGAAGAAAAAGAAAAGAAAGAGGATGTGGTTCAGTTTCCTACTACCCCTGCGAAGACTGAACTAAATGACCCTGTTGGACCTGATGATGAGGAGAGCTCTAGCAGCTCTAAAAGTTCAGAAGAAGAAGAACCTCAACCTCAACCTTTGAGGAGGTCTACACAAAATATGAGGCAACCTGAGAGGTTTGGTTATACATTGCTTGATTCTAGTTGTGGTATTGCTTTGATTTCTAACACTGATGAGCCTAGAACTATGAATGAGGCTATGGGTATGAAAGATGCAGATTCTTGGAAGGAAATCATGGAAGATGAGATGGCTTCTTTGGAAAAGAATAAAACATGGGACTTGTTACCTTTTCCTAATGGACAAAAGCCTGTTGGATGTAAATGGGTGTTCAAGAAGAAATTTGGTACAGATAGCAGTGTTGAGAAATATAAGGCCAGATTGGTTGTGAAGGGGTATTCACAAGTGGAGGGAATTGATTATGGTGAGATTTTCTCTCCCGTTGCAAAGATGACATCTATTAGGTTCCTATTATCTCTTGCAACAACTTATGACTTAGAAGTGGAACAAATGGATGTGAAGACAACTTTCTTTCATGATGACTTGGAGGAAGAAATTTATATGTCACAGCCTGAGCACTACGTGGTGAAAGGTAAAGAAAATTTGGTTTGTAAGTTAAAGAAGTCTTTGTATGGTTTGAAGCAATCTCCTAGGATGTGGTACTTGAATTTTGATGCCTTTGTGTTGTCCATTGGATTTCTGAGATCAAAATTAGATCATTGTGTGTATTACAAGTTTGACAATGATCAAATTCTTATTATTGCACTATATGTTGATGATATGTTGCTGATTGGGAATGGTAAGAATATGATTTCTGATTTAAAGTCTCAGTTGTCAACACAGTTTGAAATAAAAAACTTAGGGGCAACCAGGTACATTCTAAGGATGGAGATCAGAAGAGATAGAGAAAACATAAAACTTTGGTTAAGCCAGAGTAAGTATGTGAAGACCGTGTTGGAGAGATTCAGCATGGTAGATTGCAGACCATTGTGTGTTCCTGTTTCATTGGGGACAAAGTTATCTGTTAATGATTGTCCAAAGTCTCTTGAGATAGAGGATATGAGCAGAGTGCCCTATGCTAGTGCAGTTGGTAGTTTGATGTATGCCATGGTCTGTACAAGACTAGACATTACCCAAGCAATGGGAGTCCTTAGTCAGTTTATGGCTAATCCTAGATTGGTACATTGGGATGCGGTGAAGAGAGTATTCAGATATTTGAGGGATACTTCTGAGTATTCCCTATGTTATCATGGTTATCCTATAGGACCTCTGCATTCTGTGAGTATTCATGGATTTGTGGATTATGATTGGGCAGGTGACATTGACAGCAGGAGATCCACTAGTGCTTATGTGTTTACCATGTTTGGTGGTGCTATTAGTTGGATAAGTAAGCGACAACCTGTGGTTGCTTTGTCCATGACAAAAGTAGAGTACATGGTAGCAACTCATGCTTGTAAGGAAGCCATTTGGCTTAAGAGGTTGTGTTCAGATATTGGTGTTGATGCAGGACAGATTACTATCTGTTGTGACAATCAGAGTGTGATTTGCCTAGCAAAGAATCCTACTTTCCATGCCAGAACAAAGCATATTGATGTTCAATTTCATTTTGTTTGAGATATGGTAGAAGATGGGAATGTGATATTGGAGAAGGTAGACACTTTTAAGAATGTTGCAAATGCATTGACGAAACCAGTGGGCACAAAGAAGTTCAGATGGTGTTTGGAGTCTATGGGCCTCTTGTCTCCTAGTAGTTAAATCTTGTCATTATGGCTCTTGCAAGGTGTTTGACAAGTGGGAGAATGTTAGGAATTAAGGTGTCTCAACCTTTGCAAATTCCTAGCATTTTTTATTTAATTATGTATTTATTTATTGTTTTATTTTGTATTTACTTGCACATTCAATTTAGTCACTTAGTTGAGGTGGCATTGTAACATGTCCTCCTACTTGGAATGTGACTTGGATGGTCAAGTCAAACTCACATGGATTTGGGTGTCCCATTTGAGGTGGCACTAATATGCCATGTGTCGGCATATGGTATGTGGAAGAGGATATTCCATATGATAGAATCTATAACGTGTAAGAGCCAAGTATAGAGATTCTTATGACAAGTGGGGACAAGTGTCAGAGAGTATCTTTGCATGAGAGAAAGGCATCTTTGGGTGCCCAAGTTGGGCTATGACATGTAAGAGGAATATGCTATTTTTAGTCATGTATGATGGATTCTCTTACAACATTAAGTGTTGTCATGTTGCAGATTTTTATGACAGCTGTAAGATGCGTAAGAGCATCTATCATTGCCTATTTTTAGCATGGAGTGCTATATCCTTGGGAAGTCAAATCTGCCATGTTATGACAGATGTAAGAGAGTGAAAATATGTTGGACAAGTGTTCTTGGGATGTGTGAAATGGCCATGTGGCCAAGATGGACGCCTACCTCTAGAGGCTTCTCAATATTGCCTTGTATCTCTATATATTACATAGTTATGGAGTTCTATTTGCATAGTTTATGTATAGGTACTGTTATGCTACCAGAATCACTCCAAAAATGACATTTGAAGACTCTTGGAAGAACTTGCATTGCAAGTGTATTGTAAAATGTTATTGTTTCGATAATACATTGTGTATGTTTTAGAGTGTGGGGTTTTTCACCTGAAAAGGTTTTCCCCACGATATATCTTGTCTCTCTCTCTCTATCTACATTCTTGTGTTGTGTTTGCTATTATAATTTCTTTGTTACATGTTTAGCATTGCTGCAATTGTAAGGATTAAAAAGAATTTGCATACATCTCCCCTTATTAGATCGGTGTAGGAAGCGTTTCCACGTACCTTGCTTCCTTTCACTTGAAGGGTTCCAACCACATAGAGGTTTGCATCTCACTTTCTCCTTCTCTTGTTATTTCACTTAAAATAATTAGTTCAAACTAGTTTTTTATAATTCTATACTTTCCTTTACATTCCCTATGTTTTTTATTTTGTGTCCTTGATTTCTAGAGTGTAGACTAAATAGGTTCTATACAAATTCTTTTATTTTCTATCATTCTCAAATGACAACGAGAAACTAGGATGACAACATGAACACTAGACAACAATGCAAGCACATTGGCATCTAGATTGAATCTTCTCCAGATTTGTCCTATAGTCTGTTTATAGTTCTAGGTTCCCTATTGTGTAGTTATTTTTTGTAATTTATTTTTCTATTCCTTATTATTCCAAATTTTCCCTTTCCCAACTCTATATTCTTACTTAGATAACATGGTTTAAATAGGTAGCAATATATTTTAGATAAGGCTAAAACACATTATATATTTTCTATCATAGATACAACAAAAACATTTCATTTCTTTAGTATTATCTTGTGTAAGTAAAGTATTTGAAAACCTCAAACACATTTAGCAAAAACTCAACTTTTCAATCCTACATTTTTGGTGAACTCAAACGTTTCACCTTCTTCTAAAAATGGATAATTTCTTCCTTCAATCTTTTACTGCATTCTATAACATGTTTTTGAATGAAGACTTTGTCATGTTAGATAATGCTTTAGAAGATTCCAATCATTCCTCGTTAGGTTCTTCTCAAACTATTTCTACATTTAGCATAAACACTACTCTAGTTAATGAATGTTCTACAGCTCACACTATCAACCCAATCAACATTACACCTAGTTATGACTCAGTTTCTCTTCACCATACAAATATTTCAACCTATAATGTAGCAAAATTACATAAAATTGTTGTGCATATATAGGGTGCCTTATCCAGGCTCACCTTGTCAATCAATCATTACTATTCAAGGTAGTCCTAATTACCCCAACCTCCTAATTTGTATACTCATATTGCTCAATCACTTCCATATCAAATTCCTTCTAATACTGACTTTCATGTAGTAGGACATGTATATAACACTCAATGAAATGACTAGAATTAAGCATACTAAAAAATATGAACACTTCATTTTATTACAAAAGAAAAGCTCATTTCTACCATCACAAAATCATCTAAATATTGAGCTCAAATGTATAGTGCAACATAGCTTAACACTAAATATGCTTTGGAAAAATCAAGTTTCCACAATGCCTTGCAATGTTTTGTGAAGATTGGCATTTCTTTCTTCCTTCTTATTGCATCTACTTTATCCATCAATGTCTAGAAGAGAGATGAAATGAGATAGAGAGATAGAGAGAGGTAAAGGAGGAGGGATAGAGAGGGAGAGATTGATATACAGAGGTAGAGATATAGAGAGATAAAGAGGGAGAGAGAAAGATAGAGAGACAGAGAGAGGAGAGAAAGAAAGGAAGAGAGAAAGAGAGAAGGGGAGATAGAGAGACATATATAGAGATAGATATATAGAGAGAGAGAGATAAGGAGAAATAGAGAGATCAAGAGAGAGTGAGAGAGAAGGGTGAAGAAAGAAAGAGAGATAGAGGAAGAAAGAAGGGGAGATAGAGATAGATGGATATAGAGGGAAATAGAGACTAAGAAAGATAAATAGAAATGGACAGATAAAGAGGAAGACAGAGATAGAGAGAGATAAAGTTGGAGAGAGAGAGAGAGAGAGAGAGAGAGAGAGAGAGAGGTTCTTAGTATTAAACCACTCCCCCCACCCTTTTTAAATATAGCATGCTTATATACATTTTTTTATTTAAAAAATAGAAATTTCATGACATTGATATTTTTAAAAATATATTTTCTCCTACTCTGTAGCTATTTGTCATTTTTTCATGAGAGTTGTTCCTTGGATGTTGGGCCTCTTTCTGACTAATAATCACATTCTTTTAGAAAAGTTTTGCCAAAGTGAGATTGAGCACAATGGCCTCCTATGACATAGAATGCACACCATTTTTTAGATCTTGATATCATTCCCATATCATATGCAAAATTAAACAAATCAAAAGTTTTTCCCTAGAAATTTAATATTTTTAGACTTGATTAGGCATTTTCAATCTAAAATTATAGCATATATAAATTTAATTTTAATCCATTTGAGCTCCAAATATGCAAAGGTGTGAAATTATAAAAGCAATGAGGGTCACTTGATATTTCTATCATGTGATGTCCCATGAGAGGATGCATGATGGTATGAAAGATGATGACTAAATATGGTGTAGGTGGTGACATGCTTATATTTGCAAGAGAATGCCTATTAAATGTAGATGTCTAGATATGAAATATAAGGCTTGTGATAAACAAATATACATGCTTCAAATAATATGCATAGGTGATGACTAATGGAATGCAAGTGAGCCTAGGTGTAGTGCATGAACAAGAATCTAGAAAGGAGATGCATGAAAATAAAGACTATAGACCAAACATGAAAGCTCAAACATTTGAAGTAGCTACTAAGCAAAACAAAGGGATCTTGAAGTCTATTAAGACTATGCAAATTAATTCACAACACTCAAGGAAACAAAAAATTGCATGAGCCATAGGGGATACAAGACACTCATCATTCACTTAAATGCACACCAATTGAACTTTCAAAACTCTTCGATGCACCCATTACACACCAAGGTGTGATTGCTAGTATAACCTTTGTGAAGTAGGTGCCTATGAATGAAATATTTTCTCGTGGGTATCTTTTCAGATATTTTGCCACCGAGATGTATTCTTAAAAAAAAAAAATTTATGGTATGTTTATTTATATATTTATTTAGAAAAATTGGAAATAAGAAGTCAAAGTTTTTATAGGAAAAACAGACAAGGACAAATAACCATCTTGATATTTTAGCCGATAGGCCATTCTATATGTGCACACATCTTGTAACTGCCAAAAATTTGGCCTATTTTTTGGTCATCCAAAAATTTAAAATAAAATTGGTTGTCCATATAAATTAAGAGTTTTATTTGGCTGATAGGCCATTCTATATGTGCACACATCTTGTAACTGCCAAAAATTTGGTAGTCCTATTTTTTGGTCGTCCAAAAATTTAAAATAAAATTGGTTGTCCATATAAAATAAATGTTTAAAACAACCAAAAAAAATAGCAAATATTGTTTACAAAGTTTTCTTTAAATTCAAAAATTATTTTTAATTCATGAGAAATTGGTGTCAGAGTGGCATATGAAGTGTCATCTTCTTTAGTCACTCTTTTGGAGGAAGATATAGAGTCATGAGTTCAGTTTTAAAAAGATCAAGAACGATAAACTTTGGGGGTTCTTCTTTCAGGCATGTCTTATATGCAGAACAGAATATTTTGTAGTTCTATCATTATCATTGAAAGAGGGTAACCAATGATGAATTATCAGTGGGCTTCTTGTTTACAGTTAAACCTTGATTTAATTGCTAAATTCTTGATTAATATCTATGGCAGTAAATTTGATATGCCTTTTTATTTTAAGATTAATTTCATTTGGTTTCCTTGCATGTACATGATCAATAGATGATCTTGCATTAGGTAAATTATGGATAAAATCTTTATTCTCTGTGTCCAAAATGTGATTGGTCTCTGTTATGGCAAATATGATGTTTATTTGTATGTCCATCAAATAGAGTTGCATGATGTATTGGAATAGGGAATCACATTTAGCAAGGGAGCAAGAATTGTTTTATATTTATGCATTTTATCAATCAAAACAGTAATTTTTGCATGTCAGCTTAAACAAGGAATCGAGGTTAATGTATATGCAGGAAAGGAATTCATATTTATGCAGATTATGTTAGATGGGTCTGTGACTCCAAATGTAGGGATTTCAATCACCATCGTCTTCTATAATACTAATATTTTTTAGATGATTCTATTTGAGTTTATATAATGGTCCTGCTTAGTTTGTTTAGTGTCAAAATATTCATTTTTGTCCAGCCAACTTTTGGAACTGCATCATAGTGGCGTGGAAATCTTTATAATTGTTTTTTGTATCATCCACGGTGTGCAGTACCTATGTTAAGTCGCCTGCACATACCTGGCTTGCGCATACATTCATTATTTCCAGATTTGATGTTAGAAGAATAATACTTGTTAGTTTGTCATCTGCTTGTATTTTTTTCAAATCAAAACTATGGTATGGAGTGACCTCTCTCTATTATTTTGCAACATTTTTATCTCCACAACCATACTCAATGCGTCTTACATAAAAATATTGTCAAAATTATTAGAAGTTGTTTGAATAGCCTCCTTTATGTTTATTACCCAGCCATAGTAGTAATCATTGTGCCATGCATGTGAATTAATGGAAAATATTTTATGCCAGATTTAGGCACCTTAGTCAACCTCCATAATGCAACAACCCTTCCTCTCAAATCGTGGCTTTTATTACCTATTCTTTATTAGCAACTTCCTGTAGAATGTTTATTTCTAAATAGTATGCATTTTATTCCCTCAGTCTTTTATGGTTTTGGCTCAAAACCAATGTTTTCTTCTTGGTTTCTATTTATGATATCTTCTTAGTTGTCTTAACAAGATTATCTTGTAGCTGGGTGCCTTAAATTTTGGAATGTATCTGATAAACTCGGCCATACCAAAATTTTATAGTGGAAATCATTATTATTAATGCTTATATATATACTTTGTGCTATTCAAATCTATTGTGTTCTTATCCACTGATCGTAGTAAGTTTATGAGACTATATTTCAATATTATACATGTATTGTTTATGATTCCTCATTTTACATACATGTTGGCCAGGGCGCTTGTAACTACCTCTTCTAATATAATTCCCCTTCCATTATGCTGAGACAGATGCATTTTTTGAGTCCCTGTATATGAAATATGAATTATAAGCTTAAGGTTATTTAAGTGATGCTACCTTTTTAATTAGATCCTTATAATGCTAGAGGATTTATGTTCTTTTCCTAAAACATCTTTGCAATAGTGGGCAGATATATCTTCTATTTGCTTTATAATATTCAATAATGAACTTGGGGTAGAAATTTGAGCAATCCACTTTGGGAAGACGACCTTGCTAATCATTTTTGCCATGATTCTTTTCCCTATAGAACAATGAGTATAATTTCATATAATCTTGTTCTGCATAATTACCTAGAAATCAAGGATAGGGGTAAGAGTATTACTATATTTCATTCTAATATAGTTAGCAAGGGATGCGGGTTTAGATATGGGAGCAAGATTCCCAACCTTAACTTAAGTTCGTAGGTAACTAGACTAATAAGTTTCAACGGACTGAAGTAAATGTTTAGGGACAATGATTATGTAATAGATGAATTTTATTAGGGTGGAGAGGAATCAAAAAATAGATGGTAATGTATACATGTTGCCTAACATGGGGATTCATAATTCTTTAAGAAATTGATTTGAAATGCAATTTGGAGTTTAGGTATGCTCTTAAGAGAGATAATACTATTTATAGAAGAAATCTTGTTTTAAGTGATCGGGTTGTCATCATTTCTGGGTACTTCATGAAGAATTATATTGTCATTTATAAGTTTATATTGTGTACATTATGTGTTCTTTTATTTGCTTCAGGAGTTACAGTATAATTATTGTATGTGATATGATGTGGAGAAAACTATGATACTTCGGTTTAAGTTGGAATGGATAGGACAGACTTATGGTAAAGATAAACAAATTGATATAATGTTTCTTTTGAATTATAAGATAACTTTGTATTTAGGAATAAGACTTTGTCTTGAAAATGTTTTGGTATATTAAATATCTACGTTATCCTGTTTGAGTCACGCATGTAAGACTAGTGTTTTGACCAGTTTTTATGAGAATTAGACTCTTCTTGGAGAACTAAGTATTTAATTGGATCGTCGGATTTAGTAGTCAATTTTAGGAGATTGATCATAGTGTTATAAAGTAATTCATAAGAATCTAAGCTTCTTTCTTTTCTACTCTTGTATAAAATGAGAATATGATAATATTGTTTCTGAATATATTTGTGATGCTAATCAAGGATCTGGTATGTCTTTTCTCTTATTTGAAATTATAGTCTCTTAATTCTATTATGTATGGATAGTGAGACAATATTATGCTTTTAGAATCTAGATCAAATGTGTGAATGAGGGAATCTTGTGAGATTAATGTGTGAAAGATTTGGATTGGTCTAAACTTAATGCTTGTTAAGATGTGTTTTTGAAAGGATGTATTTTCTATTATGACTTGTATTGAATAAATCCTAGCATTAGTATGTTTTGTTTTTTGTGTTTGCATCGTTGAATGTGGTATATTTGAGATTATAAAGTGTGTATTGTTTATGTTAAAACAAGTTTAAACGTTATGAAACCTTTGTTGTGGAATGCAAGTGCAAGTCCTGAACTACAAAGTCTCTGCACTATGTGTATGTAGGCAAGGCAATCATGAGCCCCCGAGACATTAGGTCGGCCCTTAGGGCCTTAGGCTTGTTATTACATGCTATTGATATTTGATTATATGTAGAACTAATATTTACATTTAGTGTGCAAATTCAGATCTGACAACTGCATAGGTTACCGGAACTGAAGAAGTATTTATTACTTTGTGAAAGGACGACCTTTGGACTTTTATCAGAAATGTGAATATTTGTATAAAAAGGTATTGTATATTGTAATTAAATCACCATGAATTTTGGATATTAATAAGTAAATTTTATTTGAAATCTTATTATATTTTCATTATTTTTGACTAATTTAGCAAATTATTGTGAATTTCCTGAGTGGGCATTACAACCATGATATCAATATTTCTAGCAAGGTAGTGGGGATTATGAACAAATTTATCAATGACATTTTTGAGAAAGTTCTCAGTGAGGCAACCAACTTTTTTCGCCATGATGAGAACATCATTAATATACGAGAGATTCAAATAGTTGTGAGGCTTTGTCTTCCTTGGGAGCTTGCAAAGCATGCAATCTCTGAGGGTGCAAAGGTTGTTACCAAGTTCATCAATGCTTGATCTTCTTCTCTTTATTTTGAACTAGGTTTGTCAAATATTTTATTGTTAGGGCATTTATTTTGTTTAAAGAATCATAATCCTTATGTTTTGTGTAAGGGCAGTTTTTAGTAATTATTTTTTCTATGATGGTTTGAAATAGCAAATAAGAGGATAAATAGTTGTACTATAAGCAACATTCATGGTGTTTAATGGTACATTCATGTAACCCCAAATCATAAACATTATTTATGAAGGAATTTTTGGTTTCAAATTATTCGATGTTGATGTTAACATTTTGCATCGAGAAACCAAAGTGTTTGAATATTGCATAATATATATTATCCTTTGCTAAGTTTCACTATGTTACAAAATCACACAAAATATTTTCAAACCTAATTGATGGGAATCCAAGTAGAAACAGAAAGAGGTCAAAATAGTAGCGAGACAAATATTCTTTAATAGAATAGATACATAATATCTAAAATTCCTATGATAGTTTTCATGCCTACAAAATGTTGATTAAATTTTTTAATATTAAAGTCCAGTTTTACTCATTTTAAATTAGGTTGAGACTCTCTTGCTATAAAAAATCATAAATATATTCATTAACAAGTGTGATAAATAGTTGGGGCAGGGGCCCTAGCCCAATTGGCTAAATCATCCTGTTACAGGCAAGAGGTCATGAGGTCATTAATATAGGTATGCATTTGTTCGAGATATGGTAGAAGATGGGAATGTGATATTGGAGAAGGTAGACACTTTTAAGAATGTTACAAATGCATTGAAAAAGCTTGTGGGCACAGAGAAGTTCAGATGGTGTTCGGAGTCTATGGGCCTCTTGTCCCCTAGCAGCTAAATCTTGTCATTCTAGCTCTTGCAAGGTGTTTGACAAGTGGGAGAATGTTAGGAATTAAGGTGTCTCAACCTTTGCAAATTCCTAGCATTTTTTATTTAATTGTGTATTTATTTATTATTTTATTTTGTATTTACTTGCACATTCAATTTAGTCACTTAGTTGAGGTGGCATTGTAACAAGTCATCCTACTTGGAATGTGACTTGGATGGTCAAGTCAAACTCACATGGATTTGGGCATCCCATTTGAGGTGGCACTAATATGCCATGTGTCGGCATCTTGTGGTATGTGGAAGAGGATATTCCATATGATAGAATCTATGACGTGTAAGATCCAAGTATAGAAATTCTTATGACAAGTGGGGACAAGTGTCAGAGAGTATCTTTGCATGAGAGAAAGGGATCTTTGGGTGCCCAAGTTGGGCTATGACATGTTGTAAGAGGAATATGCTATATTTAGTCATGTATGATGGATTCTCTTACAACATTAAGTGTTGTCATGTTGTAGATTTTTATGACAGCTGTAAGATGTGTAAGAGCATCTATCATTGCCTATTTTTAGCATGGAGCGCTATATCCTTGGGAAGTCAAATCTGCCATGTTATGACAGATGTAAGAGAGTGAAAATATGTTGGACAAGTGTTCTTGGGATGTGTGAAATGGCCATGTGGCCAAGATGGACACCTACCTCTAGAGGCTTCTCAATATTGCCTTGTATCTCTATATATTACATAGTTTTGGAGTTGTATTTGCATAGTTTATGTACAGGTATTGTTATGCTATCGGAATCACTCCAAAAATGACATTTGAAGACTCTTGGAAGAACTTGCACTGCAAGTGTATTGTAAATTGTTATTGTTTTGATAATACATTGTGTAGGTTTTAGAGTGTGGGGTTTTTCACCTGAAAAGGTTTTCCCCACGATATATCTTGTCTCTCTCTCTCTCTCTCTCTCTCTCTGTCTACATTCTTGTGTTGTGTTTGCTGCTATAATATCTCTGTTACATGTTTAGCATTGCTGCAATTGTAAGGATTAAAAAGAATTTGCATACATCTCCCCTTATTAGATCGGTGTAGGAAGCGTTTATGCGTACCTTGCTTCCTTTCACTTGAAAGGTTCCAACCACATAGAGGTTTGCATCTCACTTTCTCCTTCTCTTGTTATTTCACTTAAAATGATTAGTTCAAACTAGTTTTTTATAATTCTATACTTTCCTTTACATTCCCTATGTTTTTTTTATTTCGTGTCCTTGATTTCTAGAGTGTAGACTAAATAGGTTCTATACAAATTCTTTTATTTTCTATCATTCTCAAATGACAATGAGAAACTAGGATGACAACATGAACACTAGACAACAACCTAAGCACATTAGCATCTAGATTGAATCTTCTCCAGATTTGTCCTATAGTCTGTTTATAGTTCTAGGTTCCCTATTGTGTAGTTATTTTTTGTAATTTATTTTTCTATTCCTTATTATTCCAATTTTTTCATTTCCCAACTCCATATTCTTGCTTAGATAACATGGTTTAAATAGGTAGAAATATATTTTAGATAAGGCTAAAACACATTATATATTTTCTATCATAGATACAAGAAAAATATTTCATTTCTTTAGTATTATCTTGTGTAAGTAAAGTATTTGAAAACCTCAAACACATTTAGCAAAAACTCAACTTTTCAATCCTACATTTTTGGTGAACTCAAATGTTTCACCTTCTTCTAAAAATGGATAATTTCTTCCTTCAATCTTTTACTGCATTCTATAGCATGTTTTCGAATGAAGACTTTGTCATGTTAGATAATGCTTTAGAAGATTCCAATCATTCCTCATTAGGTTCTTCTCAAACTATTTCTACATTTAGCATAAACACTACTCTAGTTAATGAATGTTCTACAGCTCACACTATCAACCCAATCAACATTACACCTAGTTATGACTCGGTTTCTCTTCACCATACAAACATTTCAACCTATAATGTAGTAAACTTACATAAAATTGTTGTGCATATATAGGGTGCCTTATCCACGCCCACCTTGTCAACCAATCATTACTATTCAAGGTAGTCCTAATTACCCCAACCTCCTAATTTGTATACTCATATTGCTCAATCACTTCCATATCAAATTCCTTCTAATACTGGCTTTCATGTAGTAGGACATGCATGTAACACTCAATGAAATTACTAGAATTAAGCATACTAAAAAATATGAACACTTCATTTTATTACAAAAGAAAAGCTCATTTCTACCATCACAAAATCATCTAAATATCAAGCTCAAATGTATAGTGCAACATAGCTTAACACTAAATATGCTTTGGAAAAATCAAGTTTCCACAATGCCTTGCAATGTTTTGTGAAGATTGGCATTTCTCTCTTCCTTCTTATTGCATCTACTTTATCCATCAATGTCTAGAAGCGAGATGAAATGAGATAGAGAGATAGAGAGAGGTAAAGGAGGGATAGAGAGGGAGAGATTGATATACAGAGGTAGAGATATAGAGAGATAAAGAGGGAGAGAGAAAGATAGAGACAGAGAGAGGAGAGAAAGAAAGGAAGAGAGAAAGAGAGAAGGGGATATATATATATATATACAGAGAGAGAGAGAGAGAGAGAGAGAGAGAGAGAGAGAGAGAGAGAGAGAGAGAGAATGGGTGATAGAGATAGATGGATATAGAGGGAAATAGAGACTAAGAAAGATAAATAGAAATGGACAGATAAAGAGGAAGACAGAGATAGAGAGAGATAAAGATGGAGAGAAAGAGAGATAGAGAGATAGAGAGAGAAAGAGGGAGAGAAAGGAAGAGATAGTGAGAGAGAGAGAGAGGTTCTTAGTATTAAACCACTTCCCCCACCCTTTTTAAATATAGCATGCTTATATACATTTTTTTATTTAAAAAATAGAAATTTCATGACGTTGATATTTTTAAAAATATATTTTCTCCTACTCTGTAGCTATTTGTCATTTCTTCATGAGAGTTGTTCCTTGGATGTTGCGCCTCTTTCTGACTAATAATCACATTCTTTTAGAAAAGTTTTGCCAAAGTGAGATTGAGCACAATGGCCTCCTATGACATAGAATGCACACCATTTTTTAGATCTTGATATCATTCCCATATCATATGCAAAATTAAACAAATCAAAAGTTTTTCCCTATAAATTTAATATTTTTAGACTTGATTAGGAATTTTCAATCTAAAATTATAGCATATATAAACTTAATTTTAATCCATTTGAGCTCCAAATATGCAAAGGTGTGAAATTATAAAAGCAATGAGGGTCACTAAGTCTGATTGATATTTCTATCATGTGATGTCCCATGAGAGGATGCATGATGGTAGGAAAGATGACGACTAAATATGGTGAAGGTGGTGACCATGCTTATATTTGCAAGAGAATGCCTATTAAATGTAGATGTCTAGATATGAAATATAAGGCTTGTGATAAACAAATATACATGCTTCAAATAATATGCATAGGTGATGACTAATGGAATGCAAGTGAGCCTAGGTGTAGTGCATGAACAAGAATCTAGAAAGGAGATGCATGAAAATAAAGACTATAGACCAAACATGAAAGCTCAAACATTTGAAGTAGCTACTAAGAAAAACAAAGGGATCTTGAAGTCTATTAAGACTATGCAAATTCATTCACAACACTCAAGGAAACAAAAAATTACATGAGCCATAGGGGATACAAGACAATCATCATTCACTTAAAAGCACACCAATTGAACTTTCAAAACTCTTCGGTGCACCCATTACACACCAAGGGGTGATTGCTAGTATAACCTTTGTGAAGTAGGTGCCTATGAATTAAATATTTGCTCGTGGGTATCTTTTCACATATTTTGCCACCGAGATGTATTCTTCAAAAAAAATAATTTATGGTATGTTTATTTATATATTTATTTAGAAAATTTGGAAATAAGAAGTCAAAGTTTTTGTAGCATACCTGCAACAAGAACAGCGAAATGCATTGCATGGAATCTAATAAGTTTATTCTAAAGAAAAGAAAAAACAGACAAGGACAAATAACCATGTTCATATTTTAGTCGATAGGCCATTCTATATGTGCACACATCTTGTAACTGCCAAAAATTTGGTAGTCCTATTTTTTGGTCGTCCAAAAATTTAAAATAAAATTGGTTGTCCATATAAAATAAGTGTTTAATTTGGCCGATAGGCCATTCCATATGTGCACACATCTTGTAACTGCCAAAAAATTGGTAGTCCTATTTTTTGGTTGTCCAAAAATTTAAAATAAAATTGGTTGTCCATATAAAATAAGTGTTTAAAACAACCAAAAAAAAATAGTAAATATTGTTTACAAAGTTTTCTTTAAATTCGAGAATTATTTTTAATTCATGAGAAATTGGTGTCAAGTGGCATATGAAGTGTCATCTTTAGTCACTCTTTTGGAGGAAGATAGAGAGTCATGAATTCAGTTTTAAAAAGATCAAGAATGATAAACTTTGGGGGTTCTTCTTTCAGGCATGTCTTATATGCAGAATAGAATATTTTGTAGGTCTATCATTATCATTGAAAGAGGGTAACCAATGACAAATTATTAGTGGGCTTCTCATTTACAGTTAAACCTTGATTTAATTGCTAAATTCTTGATTAATATCTATGGCTGTAAACTTGATATGCCTTTTTATTTTTCTTAATTCAACACCCATCAGATAGCATCTTGTCTCAATAACCACGTTGGATTTCTTGAAGATTAATTTCATTTGGGTTCCTTGCATGTCCATGATCAATAGATGATCTTGCATTAGGTAAATTATGGATAAAATCTTTATTCTATGTGTCCAAAATGTGATTGGTTTCTGTTATGGCAGATATGATGTTTATTTGTATGTCCATCAAATAGAGTTGCATGATATATTGGAATAGGGAATCACATTTAGCAAGGGAGCAGGAATTGTTTTATATTTCTGCATGTTATCAATCAAAACAATATTTTTTGCATGTCATCTTAAACAAGGAATCGAGGTTAATGTATATGCAGGAAAGGAATTCATATTTATGCAGATTATGTTAGAAGGGTCTGTGACTCCAAATGTAGGGATTTCAATCATCATCGTCTTCTATAATACTAATATTTTTTAGATGATTCTTTTTGAGTTTATATAATGGTCCTGCTTAGTTTATTTAGTGTCAAAATATTCATTTTTGTCCGGCCAACTTTTGGAACTGCATCATAGTGGCGTGGAAATCTTTATAATTGTTTTTTGTATCATCCACGGTGTGCAGTACCTATGTTAAGTCACCTGCACATACCTGGCTTGCGCATACATTCATTATTTCCAGATTTGATGTTAGAAGAATAATACTTGTTAGTTTGTCATCTGCTTGTATTTTTTTAGATCAAAACTATGGTATGGAGTGACCTCTCTCTATTATTTTGTAGCAATTTTTATCTCCACAACCATACTCAATGTGTCTTACATAAAAATATTGTCAAAATTATTAGAAGTTGTTTGAATAGCCTCCTCTATGTTTATTACCCAGCCACAGTAGTAATCATTGTGCCATGCATGCGAATTAATGGAAAATATTTTATGCCAGATTTAGGCACCTTAGTCAACCTCCATAATGCAGCAACCCTTCCTCTCAAATCGTGGCTTTTATTACCTATTCTTTATTAGCAACTTCCTGTAGAATGTTTATTTCTAAATAGTATGCATTTTATTCCCTCAGTCTTTTATGGTTTTGGCTCAAAACCAATGTTTTCTTCTTGGTTTCTATTTATGATATCTTCTTAGTTGTCTTAACAAGATTATCTTGTAGCTAGGCGCCTTAAATTTTGGAATGTATCTGATAAACTCGGCCTTACCAAAATTTTATAGTGGAAATCATTATTATTAATGCTTATATGTATACTTTGTGCTATTCAAATCTATTGTGTTCTTATCACCGATCGTAGTAAGTTTATGAGACTATATTTCAATATTATACATGTATTGTTTATGATTCCTCATTTTACATACATGTCGGCCAGGGCGCTTGTAACTACCTCTTCTAATATAATTCCCCTTCCATTATGCTGAGATGGATGCATTTTTTGAGTTCCTGTATATGAAATATGAATTATAAGCTTAAGGTTATTTAAGTGATGCTACCTTTTTAATTAGATCCTTATAATGCTAGAGGATTTATGTTATTTTCCTAAAACATCTGTGCAATAGTGGGCAGATATATCTTCTATTTGTTTTATAATATTCAATAATGAACTTGGGGTAGAAATTTGAGCGATCCACTTTGGGAAGACGACCTTGCCAATACGTTTTTTCCATGATTCTTTTCCCTATAGAACAATGAGTATAGTTTCATATAATCTTGTTCTACATAATTACCTAGAAATCAAGGATAGGGGTAAGAGTATTACTATATTTCATTCTAATATAGTTAGCAAGGGATGAGGGTTTAGATATGGGAGCAAGATTCCCAACCTTAACTTAAGTTCGTAGGTAACTAGACTAATAAGTTTCAACGGACTGAAGTAAATGTTTAGGGACAACGATTATGTAATAGATGAATTTTATTAGGGTGGAGAGGAATCGAAAAATAGATGGTAATGTATATATGTTGCCTAACATGTGGATTCATAATTCTTTGAGAAATTGATTTGAAACGCAATTTGGAGTTTAGGTATGCTCCTAAGAGAGATAATACTATTTATAGAAGAAATCTTGTTTTAAGTGATCGGGTTGTCATCATTTCTGGGTACTTTATGAAGAATTATATTGTCATTTATAAGTTTATATTGTGTACATTGTGCTATTTTATTTTCTTTAGGAGTTACAGTATCATTATTGTATGTAATATGATGTGGAGAAAACTATGATACTTCGGTTCAAGTTGGAATGGATAGGACAGACTTATGGTAAAGATAAACAAATTGATATAATGTTTCTTTTGAATTATAAGATAGCTTTGTATTTGGGAATAAGACTTTGTCTTGAAAATGTTTTGGTATATTAAACATCTATGTTATCCTGTTTGAGTCACGCATGTAAGACTAGTGTTTCGACCAGTTTTTATGAGAATTAGACTCTTCTTGGAGAACTAAGTATTTAATTGGATCATCGGATTTAGTAGTCAATTTTAGGAGATTGATCATAGTGTTATAAAGTAATCCATAAGAATCTAAGCTTCTTTCTTTTCTACTCTTGTATAAAATGAGAATATGATAATATTGTTTCTGAATATCTTTGTGATGATAATCAAGGATCTGGTATGTCTTTTCTCTTATTTGAAATTATAGTCTCTTAATTCTATTATGTATGGATAGTGAGATAATATTATGCTTTTAGAATCTAGATCAAATGTGTGAATGAGGGAATCTTGTGAGATTTATGTGTGAAAGATTTGGATTGGTTTAAACTTAATGCTTGTTAAGATGTGTTTTTGAAAGGATGTATTTTCTATTATGACTTGTGTTGAATAAATCCTAGCATCAGTATGTTTTGTTTTTTGTGTTTGCATCGTTGAATGTGGTATATTTGAGATTATAAAGTGTGTATTGTTTATGTTAAAACAAGTTTTGAACATTATGAAACCTTTGTTGTGGAATGCAAGTGCAAGTCCTGAACTACATAGTCTCTGCGCTACGTGTATGTAGGCAAGGCAATCATGAGCCCCCGAGACATTAGGTCGGCCCTTAGGGCCTTAGGCTTGTTATTACATGCTATTGATATTTGATTATCTGTGGAACTAATATTTACATTTAGTGTGCAAATTCAGATCTGACAACTGCACAGGTTACCGGAACTGAAGAAGTATTTATTACTCTGTGAAAGGACGACCTTTGGACTTTTATCAGAAATGTGAATATTTGTATAAAAAGGTATTGTATATTGTAATTCAATCACCATGAATTTTGGATATTAATAAGTAAATTTTATTTGAAATCTTATTATATTTTCATTATTTCTGACTAATTTAGCAAATTATTGTGAATTTCCTGAGTGGGCATTACAACCATGATATCAATATTTCTAGCAAGGTAGTGGGGATTATGAACAAATTTATCAATGACATTTTTGAGAAAGTTCTCAGCGAGGCAACCAACTTTTCTCGCCATGATGAGAACATCATTAATATACGAGAGATTCAAATAGTTGTGAGGCTTTGTCTTCCTTGGGAGCTTGCAAAGCATGCAATCTCTGAGGGTGCAAAGGTTGTTACCAAGTTCATCAATGTTTGATCTTCTTCTCTTTATTTTGAACTAGGGTTATCAAATATTTTATTGTTAGGGCATTTATTTTGTTTAAAGAATCATAATCTTTATGTTTTGTGTAAGGGCAGTTTTTAGTAATTATTTTTTCTATGATGGTTTGAAATAGCAAATAAGAGGATAAATAGTTGTACTATAAGCAACATTCATGGTGTTTAATGGTACATTCATGTAACCCCAAATCATAAACATTATTATGAAGGAATTTTGGTTTCAAATTATTGGATGTTGATGTTAACATTTTGCATTAGGAAACCAAAGTGTTTGAATATTGCGTAATATATATTATCCTTTGCTAAGTTTCACTATGTTACAAAATCACACAGAATATCTTGAAACCTAATTGATGTGAATCTAAGTAGAAACATAAAGAGGTCAAAATAGTAGCGAGACAAATATTCTTTAATAGAATAGATACATAATATCTAAAATTCCTATGATAGTTTTCATGCCTACAAAATGTTGATTAAGTTTTTTAATATTAAAGTCCAGTTTTACTCATTTTAAATTAGGTTGAGACTCTCTTGCTATAAAAAATCATAAATATATTCATTAACAAGTGTGATAAATAGTTGGGGCAGGGGCCCTAGCTCAATTGGCTAAATCATCCTGTTGCAGGCAAGAGGTCATGAGGTCCAATCCCCTATGTACTACCAAAAGTCTCAGTCATTGGATTAACAGTATTGTTCCAGCTATTCCATATAACTGTCTACTTAGCATTAATTTTTGTGTATGGTTTGTGCTTTGATGACTTGTGTTGGGCGTCCACTTGTCATGCACAACATGCTCCTCTGCATATCCCTACCAGACTCATGTACCATATGGTAGTGAATTTATTTATGATTGATAATTCGGTGGCATATATAGGTTTTGTTTGTTTGATTTCATGGCATACCTTAGTTGTAGGAATGTTGATTTATCGAGTTTCATAAAAACTAAATATGAAGCCAAATGCACTCAATGCTTAAACAATCCCATTGTCACATAGATTTGATCATATTATGCAAGAAAGTCATTGCCACTCAAATCTTGTGCATCACACACACAAAGACATACACACACACACACATGTATGCACATAGAATGGATGCCAAAATTCATTCACACAATTCACACATATAGTGAATGCCAAAGTTAACTTTCGAAGGCATGCACACATAATGAAATCCAAAGCCAAAGTTCATTCAAACATACAAAGTGAACATTATTGAAGTTTAAAAATATTTGTATACATATACTTCATTCAAAGTGAACACCAAAGTATATTTCTTAGGGTTAAGTTTCAAACACATGCCCACACACCCACTTTAAACAAAGTGAATGCCAAAATTAACTTTTCACACACACACACACACACGAGCATGCACATAGAGTGAATGCCAATATTCATTTACAAACACCAAAGGTATGCCAAAGTTAATTTTCAAAACCATGCCCACACACTAAAAACCAAAGTTAGTTCAAACACACAAAGTGAACATCATTGAAATTAGAAAGTAATTTTGTACATATACTTCACACA
This sequence comes from Cunninghamia lanceolata, assembly GCA_027924645.1. Classification (NCBI taxonomy): domain Eukaryota; kingdom Viridiplantae; phylum Streptophyta; class Pinopsida; order Cupressales; family Cupressaceae; genus Cunninghamia; species Cunninghamia lanceolata. Next base: position 719,595 of record BSBN01001584.1, on the reverse strand, counting down.
GTGAATATCAAAGTATTTTTGTTAGGCTTAGGGTTCAAACACACACACAGATGCACTTCAAAGAAAGTGAATGCTAAAATTTACCTTTCACACACACACTTCAGACAAAGTGAATGCCAAAATTTACTTTTCACACACATAGACACATGCACTTCAAGCAAAGTGAATGCTAAAATTTACTTTTCACACACAAATGCACATGCACTTCAAAGAAAGTGAATGCCAAAATTAACTTTTTTTCTCACTCTCTCTCTCTCTCTCTCTCTCTCTCTCTCACACACACACACACACACACACACGTGCATGCACATAGAGTGAATTCCAACACTCATTCACACACATAGTGAATGGCAATGATAACTTTCAAAATCACACACATAATGAAAGCCAAAGTTAGTTCAAACACACAAACTCAACATCGTTGAAGATTAACATTATTTTTGTACATATCCTTCACATAAAGTGAACATCAAAGTATTTTTGTTAGGGTTATGGTTCAAACACACACATACACATGCACTTCAAACAAAGTGAATGCCAAAATTAACTTTTCACACACACACACACACACACACACACACACACACACACTTACTTTAGACAAAGTGTGTAAAGATTAACTTTTCACACACACACTCACACATGCGCATGCACATAGAGTGAATGCCAACATTCATTCATATACAGAGTCAATGCCAAAGTTAACTTTCACAGCCACACACACATAATGAATGTCAAAGTTAGTTCAAACACACACACACACATGCATTTCAAACAAAGTGAATGCCAAAATTAACTTTTCACATACACACACATCCATTTAGACTGAAGTGTGTCAAATTAACTTTTCACACACACACACAAACACACACACAGATGTGCATGTACATAGACTGAATGTGAACATTCATTCACACATTCATTAAGATTATTGTTAGGGTTAGGATTAGATCAGAATTAGGGTTAGGTTAGGGTAAGAATTAAGGTTAGAATTATGGTTAGGGTTAGAATAAAGATATCTCAAATTATGTAGGATGCAAGAATAGTATCATAAATCTACATTGTAGAGTTCATGTAAAATAATTTACAACATTCATCAAACACATGATTCTAAGGCATACATCAAAAGGTATTATTTTAATAAGAAATTTGAATTGCAAGTATTTTTTTCCATCCTTTTAAAAATTATGCTTTAGAATTAAAATGATCAACTAATCAAATCATGATGATACATTACAAAGAATAGTTACACTATACATATCAAAATGGCCAAAACATACAAAGAACAGTGACAATGTGCATATCAAAATATAAATGTATACTATTTGGTTATAGGCCTATAAATAGTTGTGCCTATCGGCCATTTGATAGCATCTTTGGTGCTTTTACTAGTTTACTAGAACATATATATATACCTAGATGGTTCAAGATTGTTTTTGAATTGTTATTAGCCGTCTTGGGAGCCACTTTAAGCAATTCTTTATTTATGTGTTATGTTTGCATGACGCAGTGGAGATTCTAATAACTTGATCATAAAAGTCCAAGGCAAGAAACACAATGGGAAGTCTTATGCATGCTTCCATTTCTATTTGTTCTGTGTGTTTCAAACCATTAAAGGTCCCCTCTAACAATCCTGAATCTGTTCTGCTAAGGGGATGGAGACAGAAAAGGTTTTTGCCATGAACGGCGGACAAGGAGAAGGCGGCTATGCAAAAAATTCAAGTTATCAAGTAATTTCCATCCAATTCCTAGCTTAATTAAGCATCATGTTTGGATTATATTATATTTTGTTGTGTTGTAAACCCTTTTTGCAAGAATGCATTTGGGGCATGAAGATTATTCCATGTGAAAGGTTTTGCGTAGCAGATCTGGGGTGTGCTGCTGGACCCAACACACTTTTTATTGCAGAAACAGTCTCAATGGCAATTCATGATAAATGCATGGCGATGAGCTTTCCAATACCAGAGTTGCAAGTATTCTTTTCAGACCTGCCCTCCAACGACTTCAATTTACTTTTCCGGAGCTTACCACTGCCTCCCAAGGGGGATGAGCAAGAAGAAGATATTAATAGTACAAGGACTAGATGTAACTACTTTGCAGCAGGTGTTCCAGGTTCCTTCTACAACCGTCTTTTCCCCAAAAACTCTCTCCATTTTGTTCACTCCTCTTTCAGTTTACACTGGCTTTCACAAGTAAGTTCAGATCCTCTGTGAGTTTTACTCTTAAATTAAAAAACAATGAAGGCTTGATTTGAGCAAATAAATCCAACAACAGTGTTGTAATTGTGTAGTTGTACATGCATAAAAAGCAGGTCCCTGCGAAAATTGAAGATAAGAGATCGAAATCATGGAATGGTGGAAGAGTGTTTCTATCAAAGGAAGGGCCAGTGGAGGTTGGGGAGGCATATCTATGTCAATTTCAGAAAGATTTCCACAGCTTTCTGAGAGCCCGTTCAGAAGAAGTTGTGGGAGGAGGTTGCATGTTTTTCTGTTTACTAGGGCGCCCTGATTCTTGTAATGATCCCACTGACCAAGGCCCACTCGGCACTACTATGGATATTCTCAATGCTGCTTTCAATGACATGGTCATACAGGTACCCAGATCTTGCATTAGTTACATAAACACTTAAACTATATTTTTAATTTTCCTTCAGTTTATTTGAAATCTTTATAAATTTTAGATGCTTCTGATGGGAAGAGCTAAACAGCAATGTACCCATATCTTCATAAGCTTAAATAGCTTAATTTTATAAAACTAATAGCTTAATTTTATAAAACTAATGCCCTGCTTTCCAGGGGATGTAGTCACATTGACGAACTAGGTTAAATTCTTGTCTATGTGTACTACTTGATGTGTTCTTTATTTGTTTTATTTCTTAACAAGTGTAACTGCTGTTTAAGGCATTCTTATATACACATCTGCTGCATTGACCAGAAAATACTGACTATTTATAACCTGTCCTTTTGATCTGACAGGGAATGATAAAAGAGGAGGAAAGAGACTCGTTCAACTTGCCTGTTTTTGCTCCTTCTGCAAAGGAGGTGAGAGCCCAAGTTGAGAAAGAAGGCTCATTCATTGTGAAAAGGATAGAGTTTTTGTCTGCATTGGGTTTCTCACAACATCATAATATGCAGATAAGCAAAAACGAGGTTATTGGATGGATGGTTGCCAATCAATACAGAGCTATTATGGAAGGGCTGATTACGGCTTATTTTGGAGGAGAAGTTGTGACTCCACTATTTGAGAATTTTGCAGGGAAAACTGCAGAAAAAGCAGCGTCACTTTCCAATCGTGAGGAACCAGATTTATTTGTTGTTCTTGAAAGAAAATAAAAACTTTCATGTAGTCGGATTAGAATAAAAAGGAACTGTACTGCCCTGTTTAAATCATTTTGTTAAGAAAATTTAGGTTCTGTTGACGTTTCTATATTGTGGTAAACAATTTACTTACACAATATCATAAATTTAGGTTTTGTTGATGTTGTTTCAAGTTACACATCCGGCTGTTCACATAAGCTGCAACAAACGACCTAGAAAAATGGATTTTTCCATAGATTGGACCTATCGGTAACACTCAAACTGTTTGGATGTGAAGTTTAATTGTACATTTCTTTGGATGTGAAGTCAAACTGTTCATTTCATCTTCCCTACTTTAATTGATATAAAATTTAATAAAAAATTTAAAATGCTTTAAATGTAGAGAATGGAAGGTGACTTGGATGTAAAAATGATTCGACTAATAGTTTTCACCTTTACAGCTTTTCTTGGAATCTCCCTCACAGCAAGAACTTTTAGCCAATAGAACAAGTATTTCTTTGTACATCCCGTTGTGATCCCATCTCGATAAGAACTTTTTCCCTGTAATGGTACTATTGCACAGATTTTGCTTCGGCTAATAGACGTAGAGGTGGAGAAGTAGCTATTCACCATACAGAATGTACATGTGGCCATCTCAAATACATATATATATGGTCTTCTCCTCACTTAGAAATACTTCAGAATATTTTTAAGTGTCAATCCATGCTACTCAATATACTGACTCACATTTATTATGTTGAGAGGCATTCTACAGTCACAGAGGGGTGGAACAGTTGAAGGAAAAAAAAAGGTCAAAAAAATAAAAGAAATTGCAAAAAATAAAAAAGGTTAAGGAAAAAAGGTGGAAAAAATCACAAAAATCATACAAACAAAAAAAATTTAAAAACCCCAAAATAAAAATAAATGGTTTAAAGAAAAAAGTGAAGAAAATCACAAAAATTGTGGAAAACACAAAAACAAGATATCTCTAGATATATTTTTTTAAATATAAATATACTAGTTTAAAACTCGATGATATTTTGATTTTCAAGTGGTAACGAAGTCTTTCAGTGGAAATGAGGACCTTCCCTCTTTATTTTCTTGCAAGAAAGATTACAGATCAAAAGATATATTAAATACAAGAAAGGTTGCAAAGTATAGACTACTAGAAAGCTTTTTAATCTACCTGCATGAAATACCCTGTTCCAAACCTCCCATTTTAGCACAGGTGGGGAAAATGCAGGTAAAGGTTGTAGAATTTGGCTTTACAACTCCCAATTGCATTTGGTTGAAAGTTTCTAAAGCCTTCTCAACAAATCCATTTTGTGCATATCCTGCAATCATTGCAGTCCACAAGGATACATCCCTTTGAGACATTCTGTCAAACAATTCACTTGTCTATGCTTCCATATTTTACATAATGTCTACCAAGGCAGTTGGTAGACTATAACATCTGACAGATATCCCCCTCCCTTTATGCTTTGATGGATGTTCATACCCTGTTCCAAAGCTCCCATTTTGGCACAAGCAGGGAAGATTCTAGCAAAAGTTGTGGAATTTGGCTTTACACCTGCCAATTGCATTTGCTTGAAAGATTCTAAAGCCTTTTCAAAAAAATCCATGTACCCTGCAACCATGCCATTCCATGAGACAACATTTCTTTGAGGCATTCTGTTAAACAGTTCACGGGCGTTGTCTATGCTTCCACATTTTGGATACATGTCTACCAGTGCATTTCCAACTATAATATCTGACAAAAATCCCCCCTTCCATTATGCTTTGACACCATTTCGTCTGTAAGAGACTGTTCTTAGGGCTTTAGCTGTAACTCTTCGACCATCATTTTCATAATATTTTCAGCTTTGACAACATTTTCAAATTGTGTTCGTTCATTTTTCGACTACTGTAAACGAAAATCTCCCAACTACATACGACGCTACGGCACAGGGATCATAAATGTAACCTTCGACAACATATTTGAATTGTGTTTGTTCCAACACCAATACCTATCTCAAGCCATCTGTCAACAAGGTGTGCCTTCAACCCAATTTAACAAGGGTTTTGGAAAATATGCTGCTTTTTCATGTCTATATTCATGATTCATAAATGCCAGGTCAATATTCAATGTTTATGATGCCTGAATATGTATAAACCCTAATTTTGAATGTCAATTGAGGGTTTGATTTTCATGCAAAACATGAACATGTCAACATTATTTACATGTATAATAAACACCAACATTTAATTTTTTTTACCTTGGTGTCTTCATTTTTAATAAAAAGAAATAAATTTATTGATAAAATGCAAGGAAAATTGAATCAGTTCATTTATATTTTGTCATGTTAATGTTAAGATTATTTTGAAAGTGCATTTCATTTAACATTTTGTTCAAGGCATTCTAAGTCAGAGAGAGCACTCATTTTTTCCGTGTAAATATATAGCAAAAAAAATATAAAATAAAACTAAAAAAATTGGAAAAAATCACAAAAACCATGCAAACACACAAAAAAAAATATGGAAAATAAAAATAAAAACCAAAAAAAAAATTGGAAATGGTTGAAGGAAAAAAATGGAGAAAATCACAAAAGTTAAAACACAAAAAAGCACTACAAAACTTCTAAAGATATCTCTCCCCATACTATAGATATATTTTTTAAATATAAATACACTAATTAATTTTATGTAAGCAGTTTGTATAGATCCCCAAACCTTGCATTACTCCACTTTAAACAAAGTGATATAATTTCAAGAGTAAATAATTAATAAATAATCATCAAAGAATAATACCACAAAAATATAAAAGATAAATGTGTTTAACAATTACATGATTTTAAAAATAAAGTTTAAGTAATACGAGAATTGAACTAGGGCAAAATGAACAAAATGTCCTTCAAATTTTGACAAAATATAGTGACATAAGCATACATCATTTTATGAAATTATTTTATAAAATAATTCCAGCAAAGCTAATTGATACTAAAACCAATATAATTTTCGTGTTCTAAATCATGCTTGCTAATCAATATTGGTATTCTTCCATAAAAATCAATTCCCCTACTAAGAGGAGAAATGTAAAATATAGCCCTTAAAAATGGAGTAGATGCCGGCAAACAAATTAGTAAATAATTGTAAAGTAGAAATGGAACCATTATATGTGGAAAATATTTTTAGTGAATGAATAAAGAAATACATTGTACCCTCTTAAACTAAAATACATTGAGGAATAAACATAATAAATTTTAATTGAATACTAAAGCATTTAGAAAGTTGAGATATACACAACCCACTTGATGAAAAGATTGAAAATGAAATGGATGATCCCAAAGTCCCATAGTTTTTAATGGAACAATGATTGGGAGGAACTTGATGCTCAAAAAATGGAATAGTAAGCTACTATGGAGGTTGAGTGGAAAACATGGGAATCTTATTATGATCATGACACATTGAATTTCATTAGGAACTTATGTGTGCAAATTTATTATAAATTTGTAATGTAGTAAACTAAATTTAGTGAATTTATAATTCATTTGGTAACATACATTGGACTTAGCCCTATTAAAAAAGATAAGAGGACTTGGTGTGGAAGAGAAGGAACTTATTGAAGCATTATATAGAGTGTGTTGGTCCCTAATATTGTATTAGCCCTTTCTAGCTCTCTATAGTGTATTAAGATCCTAAATTTGGCCTTGGTTGTGCTCTAATGCACTAAATTGCATCGCTGACATTTTCAAATCCAATGGGCCCCATTGGATTATTCTATCATACTTAAGGAAGTGTTCCATGTATTTTAATGGCCCACTTGTTAGATTATGGTATCTCCTTGAATCCCAAGAAATGCATATTTGGGGTAACAGAAGGCAAACTCTTATGACATAATTTCAGAAAAGGAAATATACATAGGTCTAGAAAGAGTTGAGGCTATCCTCAAAGTTCCTCCACTAACAAGTAAGAAAGAACTCGAGTCTTATTTTGGTAAAATCAATTTCGTGTGCAAATTCATCATGGGCTTCGCAGAGATTGTCAGACCATTGAATGTAATGTTGAAACAAGATGCTAAAATTGAATGGACGCCAAAAGCAAAGAAGATATTTGCAGAAATTAAACAGGCCATCTCTGAAGCTCCTGTTTTGGTAAGTCTAGATTACTCATTGCCTTTCTTTATTTATTCATTCGCTTTAGAACACACTTGTGCAGCAATGCTCACACATAAGAAGGGATCTTTCTTTTGGTGTAAATCTCATTGTGATCCCATCTCGATAAGAACTTTTTCCTTGTAATGGTACTATTTGAGCATGTCTTGCACAGATTTTGCTTCGGCTAATAGACGTAGAGATGAGGAAGTGGCTATTCACCATACAGAATGTACATGTGGCCATCTCAAATGCATATATGTATGTCTTCTCTTTAAGTTAGAAATACTTGAAGAATGTTTTTAAGTGTGTTGAAAACCACACTGTTATGTAAATAAGTTGCAATTCAAGTTCTAAACCCTCATTATATTAATACATGTGTGAACCGATTTTGTTGCATGGACAAGACGCTACTCAATATAATGGCTCACATTTATTTACAACTAAATAATATTTTGATTTTAGAGTGATAACAAGCTCTTTCAATAGAAATGAGGACCTTCCTTCTTTGTTTTCTTGCAAGGAAGACTACAAATCAAAAGAAAATATTAAATACAAGAAAGGCTGCAAAGTATATTGATTACGAAAATGTTTTTTTAACCTACCTACATGAAATACCCTGTTCCAAAGCTCTCATTTTGGCACAACTAGGGAGGATGCTGGCAAAGGTTGTGGAATTTGGCTTTACACCTGCCAATTGCATTTGCTTGAAAGTTTGTAAAGCCTTTTCAACAAATCCATTTTGTGCAGATCCTGTAATCATTGGAGTCCATGATGGACATCTCATTGAGGCATTCTATGTGAAAAATCTATTGCAGCTACTGATTATTAATTTCCTATCTTATAAGATTATTTGGCTGCTGAAAAATTAATTAATTTGCAGCAAATATTAAATAATAACACAGCTGCAACTTCACGGAAAAATCATGGAGACAGAAAAATAAAATCAACACAACATTTTGGACAAATTATCTCTGGAAAAACCCCGAAGGGAAAACCAGTACTGCTGATGAGGAACTTTATTAAATCAAATCAAGAGATACATAGACTGCTTGCCTCTTACTGGCAGAGCTCCAGAAATTCTTCTCCCAATTTCTCCTATAGAAATTCCACTACTGCTATCTTGAACGCTATCGCTGCGCCCTTGCTCCCACTGCAAATCAATTTGCTATCACTGCAAATTTATTTATTTGCTATCGCTGCAAATACTTCTCGGACCTGTGTTCTCCAAATGCCTATTGATCCTCTTTTATAATCCTAATCTTAATCAATGGCTAGGATTAATTAGACTCTAAACCCTAATATCTAGAAGTCTCTCGAGAAATCAATTATCTAGGTATGAAGATAATTATTCCAGCTGTGTTTCCAGCCTCGTAATCACCACCCGAGACTAGAACACTTGTCCAAGCTACATAAAAATTAACACTCCCTCTTAGCGAGGAAGGTGTTTTGCATAACACCCAACTTACCTCTGAAGAAGATGAATTTTGCCTTCCCCAATGCCTTTGTCAAAATGTCTGCTACCTGCTGATCTGTAGGTATATACTATAGTTGAACAACCCTCTGCTGTACACAATCCCTGATGAAATGATATCTGATGTCTATATGCTTAGACCTATCATGAAACACTGGATTCTCAGATAATCTGATGCAACTCTGAATATCACAGTGTATCACTGTAGTCTCAACCCTCTGACCAAACAAGGCTACCAGCAACTTCTGAAGCCATATAGCCTCACACGTTGCCATGCTAGCTGCTATGTATTCTGCTTCTGCAGAACTCAGAGCCACGGACTTTTGCTTCCTGCTGTACCAAAAGACAACTCCTGATCCCAAACTAAAGCAGCACCCTAAAGTGCTTTTCCTGTCCACCGCACTACCTGCCCAATCAGCATCAGTATAGCCTATCAACTTGATACCATCACCTCGAGCATATCTGATCCCATACTCGATTGTACCACGCAAATACCGCAATACATGCTTTGCCGCTATCCAATGCACTCTCTTCAGCTCAACCATGAACTGACTAAGAGAGTTTACTGCAAAGGATATATCTGGCCTAGTGTTGACCAAATACATGAGAGATCCAATCAACATCCTATATAAGGTGGGGTCTACATCCTTTTCCTTGGATGCGTCTACCTTCTTCCAATTCGTGATCATAGGTGTAGACATGGCTCTGCAATCTTGCATCTCAAATCTCTTCAAGATTTCAATGCAGTATTTCCCTTGTCCAAGGAAAATCTCTCCATCTGTCTGCCACACTTCCATGCCTAGAAAGTAGTGCATAAGCCCCAAATCCTTCATCTCGAACTCTGCTACAAGGTCCCTCCTGCACTCCTCTATAAGCCCCAGTGAACCTGTTAAAAACAAGTCGTCCACATATAGAACAAGAATGAGAATTTCACCCCCAACCACCAAGTAGTAGAGGTTAGCATCCGCCTCACTCTTCACAAAGCCTATTCCCTGCAAGTATCTATCAATGCGCTCATACCACGCCCTGGGAGCCTGCTTGAGTCCATACAAAGCTTTCTTCAATCTGCACACGTGGGTTTCGCTGCTGTGTGCTACAAAGCCCTCTGGTTGTTCTATGTATACCTCTTCTAACAATTCACCATTAAGAAATGCTGTCTTGACATCCATTTGATGGATCTGCCATCCCATATGCGCTGCAAGTGAGATTACGGCTCGTATAGAAGTATACCTGGCCACTGGAGTGAATGTCTCCTCATAGTCTATTCCCTCCTTTTGAGAGAACCCCTTGGCCACGAACCTTGCCTTGTATTTTTCGATGCTACCATCTGCACCATGCTTAATCTTATAGATCCAGCGTGATCCAACCACTGCCCTATCTGTCGGTCTAGGCACAACCTCCCACACATCATTCTGCATTATTGAGGTATATTCCTCAACCATCGCATCTTGCCACACCTGTTGCTGTGCAGCCTCCTGATAGCTAGAAGGCTCACTATCTACCAACTGACTAACCAATGCCACATAGTCATTATACCTAGCTGGTTGTTTCCGCTGTCTATTACTTGTCCTAGGAGCTCCCACAAACTCCTGAGTATCCTTATGTGTCTGTTGAACCTCACGGTTCCTCCTGTCAACTATAGAGGATGAAATATCAAACTCCATATCTTCTTGATGCATCTCTTGGATTTGCTATATCTGTTGCTCCATACTTTGCGAACTCTCAGCACCTGAGCCTGTGCTTGTACTAGTAACTGTACTCGTGCTTCGCTGCCCCTGTTCTGGTTGAACAATCCTTGGAGCTTCTGTTGGCTGCTCATTCTGATCATCTGCTGGCAAATCTCTGGACCTCCTATATGCCTTGTCCTCCATGAATTTGACATCACGCCTGACTATAATCCTCCTAGTCCCTGGAATAAATATTCGATATGCCTTTGAGGTCTCGCTGTACCCCACAAAGTATCCTCTCTCTGTAGTCTGATCTAACTTGGAACGTGTAGCCCCTGGAATGTGACAAAACGCCAAACTCCCAAATATCCTGAAGTGACTAACATCTGGCTTCTTCCCTGAGAATGCCTCCTCTGGTGTCATCTTGCCCAATACCTTATGTGGAACCCTGTTCTGTATGTATATTGCTGTATTGCATGCCTCTGCCCATAAGTATCGTGGCATATCTTGGTCATACAAGATAGCCCTTGCTGCCTCCGATATAGAACGATTCTTCCTCTCAGCAACCCCATTCTGCTGCGGGTTGTAAGGAACGGTCCACTCTCTCTTGATTCCTTCCTTGGTACAGAATTCCTGGAACTCTTTCCCTTTGTACTCGCCTCCATTGTCTGACTGAAGAACCTTTACCTTCCTACCTGTCGAATTCTCCACAAGAGCTTTGAACTCCTGGAAGTGACTAAAGACCTCATCCTTGGTCTTCAAGAAGTATATCCAGGTCTTCCTGGAGAAATCATCAATAAAAGTAACAAAGTACTCATATCCTCTGAGAGACTTCGTTGACATTGGTCCACATATATCTGAATGTACTAGATCAAGAACCCCCTTGGATCTGGTGTCACTCCTTGGAAAAGCTGCTTTCACAAACTTCCCCAATACACATCCCTTACATACATCATCATGTTCTGTGCTCACGTCTGGAACACCTGTCACTGTCTCACGAAGCAATTTAAGTGCTCCATGATGTATATGGCCCATCCTTCTATGCCATAGCTCTCCTTGATCTCTAGGATTACTGCTGCTCACTAGTGCCTTAGGAGTATCAAACTGCAACCTATAAAGTTGGCCGCTCCTAACTCCAATAGCTATGGGTGATTTCCAATCCTTATGCTTGATTAAAACATGCGCCCCTCTAAAGAGTACATTGTAGCCTTTATCTTGAAGGACAGATACAGAAATTAGATTCATGCCCAAGCCTGGCACATACAACACATCATGAATGGAAATAGGCTTGCCATTCTCCCTCTGAAATAGAACAGTCCCTCTCCCAACTGGATTGCACTTGGACTTGTTCCCCATCTGAATCTGGAATCTGATGTCCTCCTCCTTGTATCTGGAGAAGTACTCCCTAACTCCTGTCATATGAAATGACGCCCCACTGTCTATATACCAAACACCATGTGAGGTTGAGCTAGTCAGGCAGGCTATGAGTGCAAACTCATCCTCCATTCTACTAGAAAGCTCATCTACACTTGCTGAAGCTGCCGTCTGCTTCTTGCCCTTCTTTTCATTTTTCTTCCTTTGTGGGCAATCGCTGACATAGTGGCCGAACTCGTGACAGCCATAGCATTTGATCTTAGATAAGTCCTTCTTCTTCTCACTTTTTGGATTTGATCCTTTGCCAGACCCCTTCTTCGCTTTCCCTTTTCCTGCTAGGGCAACGTTTTCCTATTCCACCTCACTTTTCTGACTATTACTGCTGGTTCCATTGACAAGACTTAGTCTAAGCTCCTCCTGAGTGAAGTCACTCCATAGTCAATCCCAACTCGGTAAGGTGTCTCGTCCATTAATAACTTGAACAAAGACATCCCACTGCTTAGTAAACCCATTCAAGGCTATTCGTACTAGCTCATCATCCTTTGGTTTGTCTCCAACAGCTGCCAATTCATCCTTGACAAGTCTAAGTCTGGTGAGGTAACTTGTGACGTCTTCTCCCTTATTCATCCGGATATTCCTTAACTTTTCTCTGAGAATCATCTTTCGGTTAAGAGTAGCATTCTGGTACAGATTCATAATGGCGTCCCACATTGTCTTTGTTGTATCTAACTCTGCAATATGTGGAACAATATGATCCTTAACACCGTTAAGAATCAGCCTCCTTGCCTTGGCATCTTCCTTCTTATATGCTAAGAGCTGTGTTGCATCTGTAGGTACAGGTACAACAGTGGTCACATAATCCTTGATACCATTCTCTTCCAGCAATAAATAAATTCTAGCTTTCCAGACACTAAATTTGAGGCTCCATCTAATCTGTCCTGATCTCTTAAACCTGCTGAGGCCATCTCAAAAAAAAATAATAATTTGAAGAGGTCAAATTGGGTTTTATAAACCCTAGATTTTATTTATTATTTTTCCTTTCTCCCTGTGCCTATTCTGCCCTCAGATCCGCTCTGATACCATGTGAAAAATCTATTGCAGCTACTGATTATTAATTTCCTATCTTATAAGATTATTTGGCTGCTGAAAAATTAATTAATTTACAGCAAATATTAAATAATAACACAGCTGCAACTTCACGGAAAAATCATGGAGACAGAAAATAAAATCAACACAACATTTTGGACAAATTGTCCCTGGAAAACCCCCGAAGGGAAAAACCAGTACTGCAGATGAGGAACTTTATTAAATCAAATCAAGAGATACATAGACTGCTTGCCTCTTACTGGCAGAGCTCCAACAATGATCTCCTCCGGAAATTCTTCTCCCAATTTCTCCTATAGAAATTCCACTACTGCTGTCTTGAACGCTATTGCTGCGCCCTTGCTCCCACTGCAAATCAATTTGCTATCACTGCAAATTTATTTATTTGCTATCACTGCAAATACTTCTCAGATCTGTGTTCTCCAAATGCATGTTGATCCTCTTTTATAATCCCCTCATTGGAAACCAATGGCCATGATTTAATCTTAATCAATGGCTAGGATTAATTAGACTCTAAACCCTAATATCTAGAAGTCTCTCGAGAAATCAATTATCTAGGTATGGAGATAATTATTCCAGCTGTGCTTCCAGCCTCGTAATCACCACTCGAGACTAGAACACCTGTCCAAGCTACATAAAAATTAACATTCTGTCAAACGGTTTACATGGTTTGTCTATGCTTCTACATTTTGGAAGAAGCATGTTTTACCCGAGCATTTCCAACTATAGGAACCAAACGTAGTTCAGGATTGCAGCTGAGGGCTCTCGGTCTCGATGTCAGATGGCCCTGCCTACAGAAGCCATCACCCAACTCGAAAAAAATTGTTTAGGTTCTTTAACTACTCCAAAATTCTTTTTTTTTTTTGAGACAAAGAGGTTAAATAGGATACCTTATTTAACACAGCGGTACTTATTGTGGAGTCTTTTCTGTAAAGGGAACGTTTTCTACCTCAATTCGTCAAAACCAACTCCGCCACTTAGTCATGCTTTTTCACTGTTGTTTCAATGAATTGAAGTAATTGTTACCTATGTCTGGATGATATGAAATGAAAGATTTTAATAATGTCCATGAGGCTAAAATAGATTATGGGACTAAGAGCAGCACACGGTCCCCAGAAATAGGGCAATAAAGTTTTATGAAGTTTGTAATCTCCTCTTGAGATTAGATCTTTGGCGGTGAATTTTGATAAAGAAGTTTACAGTTTTGCCCAACATTGCCTCCTCAAACAAGGTGTTTAAATTGTCAATTTTCAAGGTGTACGGATGTCACTGTATGTTGAGCACTCCATGACAAAGTGTCAATCTGTCTCCACCACTCCCTTGTTGCAAAATGGGCATATTTTCTTTTCCCACTCTTCTTTAGGTATCAACCATCTATCAGTTTCACATCTAAGATGATACGAACTCGTCCTTAATTGGGTTATCAACATTTTCGCTTCCTATGTATGCTTTTTCCTCATACTCCCATGTGGGGTTAAATTCTTTGATATAATAAGTTTTTTTTTACCCAATTTGTTTTGTCCATATGACGTGCCTAAATTTTTCTCTCACAAACCTTTTTATGTCCTTATTAGTCTTTGGACAATCCTTCATATTAACATCCCCATTTCTTCATCCATTTGGCATTTTATTTCCTCCATGTATTCTTTCTTCTAGTTAGCTCTTCCTCCATAAGTAGCCTAGGCCATGGATGGTTCTCCATATTTGAGTCTTCTTTAGGTAACTTACCAGTCGGACCATCATTGATGCTTCCAAAGGGAAAAGTACCCATTTCAACCAATAAAAATCTCGTATTGGAACAACAATCTTAATTTTGAGACTGCTTATGATTAGGTGTTTTTGGATTCTTTCTACTTGCCTCCATTTCTACTCTGACATGTTGTTGTCCCAAATTTCACACCCGTAAGAATCACCGGGGTAACAAGCAAACCGGAAAGTGTTCTCTTAGTTTCCCAATCCCATAATTTCAGATTCCTTCATCTATTTTGTAGGGAGTATAATGCTTTCCAACCCCTTGAATTCTTTTTGATCTGCATGTTTCCCGACTGAGTTTGTTGTAGTAATGAGAAGATCATTACTTTGGTTTTTGCTAGTGTTCACCTCAAGGTATACTTTAACAATGACCTCTTGAAAATTTTAAAAAAACTGGGTGAATCCACTATAAAGAACCATAATATAATAGGCAAACTTTTTTTCATATTGGGAATCAAATTTAGAGTGGATGGAAATATTTTATCCTTGTACCTTTTTTTTGCAATTTAGTGACTAATTGTTTTATTAATATTTAACTTTTATGGTGATTCAATGTCTAAATTTCCTATCAACATATAATTGTTAAACAAAGATGTTGAAATGGGGTAAGTACAAAAAATAAAAAATAGCTCCTGATAAACTAGGAAGTTTAGGGCCCAAATTTTTTATATACAATAGTGCAATATGTGTCTATATTAGAGACTAAAAGTTTCTTACTCAAGATGATTTTGTTTCAAAATTAGGAAAAATATATCAAATATGGGGCGAATTGGACACTTCTAAAGAGCCTACAAATTGCCAAATTTGGGGGGATAGAAATTGAAAAAAATAGCTAAATGGTGACATATAGCCACTAAAAAATTCCTTGGTTCACCTACATCCTAACCTCATGACAAAAGGTTTCAAGCATCCTCAAGTGTTCTCTCAGACTATGAGTTGTTTTAACAATTAATATGAGAGCATCCACATATAGGAGTAACTTTATTATGTACTTAGCCAACTGAACTCCATCCTCACCTACCTTGTTTATCCACTCTTCTAACTTATCAATGTATAGCCCAAACATTGTTGGGGAAATCAGACAACCTTGTTTGATGCTAATATCACTACCAAAGCACTCTAACATTCCATTACTAGTTCTGATTTTAGCCTTGACCTATTCGTAAAGTTTATAGACTGTTGCTCTAAACACATCTAGAACTCCCAGTTCCTCCATCCTATTCCACAACTTGTCACAAGGCACCATGTTGAAAGATTTTTTTTAAGTTTACAAAGCAACAAAAAGCCTCACCACCTTGGGGTGTTCCATATTTTTCAATCAAGAACCTAAGGGTAACACCATGATCAATAGTAGAATGTTTTAGTCTAAAGCCAGCCTATCCAATAACTCTTTTTCCCTCTTTTTTTGCCCAGGTACTAATTCTGCATTCAACCATGCTTCCAAAAAAAATCCAAGGAGGGGATCAACCATAATAGTGTGGTAGTTTGATGGATTATTGATATCACCTCTTTTGTATAGAGGGATGACAACACTAATTGTCCACTCTTCTAGGAAGCCCTCTTGAATGACATTATTGAAGATGCACTTGATACAAGGTACAAGGACCTCTACACCCCATTTTAAGTGTTCTACTTGCAACCCATCTATATCTTGTGCTTTCCCTCCTGCCAACCTTTTTATGCCCTGATTAATATCTTCAATGGTGAAAAGTTCAGTAGTTTCATTAATTATCAGAGGTCTATGTTGATCCTAGTCACGCTCATATAGCAACTTCACATATTTGAGCCATTAGTAACCTATGATACTGTTTTCTCTTTTGTTGTAGTCCCTTCCAAAATCTTTTGGAGTTGTGTTTTCCAAGGACAATCAGCTCCTCTCTTCTTGTGTTCACATACTTTATTTTTTACATCGTAATAGTTTTTTTGTACTCTTTCTTACTTTCTTTGTCCATTCCACAATTTCATAGATTTCTTTTTTCTATCTTGCACTCATCGTTGAACCAAGGATTTTTTAGAAAAGTATTTTTTGTTCCTCTCTTAGATCTAGCCCTCTTACCCCATCTAAAGCCTTGTGCATTAGGGGAATCAACATATTCTTGCTTATAGGGTGGTTCCCTATGTAAGATGAATTATTCTGATACTCCCTAAAAATTCATTCAAGGGCAACTTTGAAGAGTTCTAATTTTCCTAAGTCATGAGGATTCGATATCACAACCCTAAATTTCTTAATACTTAATTTAAGTTATTGTTAATTATTTTTGGAAATAATTGATCAATGTGAATTTCAATCATTTTAATTTGAAATTAGTTTTTGTTATAAACAACTGAAGAGTAATAATTATCTTATGGTGTTTCTTTGAGTGATACAGGGAAAATTGACACTCTCTCGGAGAGAGAGAGAGAGAGAGAGAGAGAGAGAGAGAGAGAGAGTATCATCAGGGAGGGAGAGTCTAGCTGATGAAGGGGGTAAATCATAAAACACACAATAACAGAAATTGCACACAGAAAATAGAATGATATTTTATTAATATGGGCAAAACATTACATTACAGAAGCTCAAGTACAATTAGAGGATGAATCCCCTATAGGCTACAATACATTACAGCTCCCTCTCTCAAGACTCTGGAATCTTCAGCCTTCTGTAGCCCCAAATCAACAAGGGTTTCTATTTTCCCGCCTTTTCTTGTCTCTACACCTTCTCCCTTAACTCTCCTCCCCAAGGTTCCCAAAAATGGTCATATATAGCCCTTTTTGGCGGCCACCGGCTTAATTTTGAAATTTGCATCTCCCTCCAAAAATAGGTCAACTTCACAGGGCCATAACTTTCGATCCGACCGTTGGATTTTCAATTATAATACCTCTTCGGAAAGCTCTCAAAAAGAGACAATGGTGCAAGACCAAAAGGTAGACTGCTTGAGTTTTCCCGCCAAATTTCAGGCCCATCTGGAGCCTCTAAGTGCCTCAAATTTGACTTTGAATATTTCAATAGGATTTTTGGAATTTAAAATTTTAATATCTCACAAATGACAAATGATATTGAAGTGATTTCTTCACCATTAGCTTCAATTCACCATTCCTAGATGTCTGTGTAAGATTTTGTATCCAACCGTGCACAAATGCAAACTTACTAAAAATAGTAACCTTGCCAAATTTAGCCCTTATTGAAAAGAAACAACATTTTTTTTTAGTTGATGCAAGATTGCTCTTACACCCCAGATGCTCCTACATCACTAGCCGTCGAGAAGCAAATGACTATGATGGGATCTCGGACACACTCACTTAGGAAAATAGCTTAATTTGATGTCTTGTGTGTTTGAAAGAATTAAATTAATTATTAGATAAATATTTGTCATTAATTTTAATATAATAATGAAATATATTTAGTTGCATTTTTATTTAAAAGAAATATATGTTTTTATGTGATGGCATGTATTCATAACTAAAAAAGAATCTTTTGAGTGGGGGACTAAAATTAGGAAGGAGCTAAAAAGCATTTATTATTCCACCATTCTTTTTGAAAGAAAAAGATAATTTGATTTCTTTTAAATGGGGAAGAGAGGGAAAAAGTGGTATGCCCCGAAAAAGTAGTATCTCCCGAAAAAGCAAAATAGATTGAAAAAGCAGGAAAAGTAGACTAGAGAGAAAGAAAATTTAGGAACAACTTTTGGAAGCTCTAGGTATGCAATTTCTGAATAGTTTTCATTTCTGTGTTGAATATAAGTGAATTTTTGAAATGGGTCTATGTCAAAATCTTGATCCCCTGTAGCTTATTTATTTAATGGATTTCATTTCAATCTTGGCTACGGTCAAAATTATTTATTCTTCTTCTGTCGAAGTTTGTCGAAATTGAATGCTTTCATTCAAACTTGAGTTCTCCATTCGACCTGCATGCACATATTTGACCTATATTTTATTCATTTTTTCGATCTTTGCTCAGTATTATTTAGCCATGCATATTATCATTTACCAATTTATATCCATACCACTCTTTATGCAATCTAGAAATGGCTTATAATTCGACCCTGATGGCCTAGGCATAATTTCACTTTGTAGTGTGACTTGAATCAACTAATATTTAATCTATATCCCCTACAATTGATATATGTTGTTTGATAACTTTTTGGCCTACAAACCATTATCTGTGTCTTTGCATGTCTGAGATCATTCAACTTGTATATCATGTCATCAATGGCGACTAGAAATGAAGCAATCCAGTTATAATGGTACATTATCTTTATCACCTAATTGATTATATTTTATTGTCATTGTTTCTCTTTTAAAGGATACTCGAACTAGTTGATTCGAATCCTCCATGTTTTGTAAGAAAATGTTTTGGCATCACTCCTTGTTTCTTCCCTTGAATGACTTATTCATCAACAAACTGTAGCTTTACTTGAAGTGGCATGTGTTTGTGAGCAACCTCCTTTTACTTTTTTTAATCAGCCTTTGTTGAAACCCTATCAGCCAACAATCTTTATTCATTTGTGTTTTGATTCTAAAAATTAGTTTGAGGTATGTCTAATGCCTTGTATATCTTCTGTGACATTGCTTCACTAGAGATTTTTATCAGAATGACTTACTTATTGGCCTATCGACCTATGTATTGTATTTCTTTTAAGGCCAGATTTCTTTATGCCAATTTTAGGTTGACCTTACCTGCGCCAAGATAAGAATCTTTTTGGTATAACCATTGAAACATGTGTTCCAAGTATAGATGTTAGCTCTTCAGCACTGAGTTAGGCGGTTGCCTTTGTGTTTTAATAAGCTTTTGTGTAACCTTCACCACCAGGTCTATTTTGGATATTATCCTTCCATGTAATGCATTTCTCTATAGACAATTCACATCTTTCTTTTCATAATATATGACTTGATTGAAGATCTTTATGCTAGATTATAAGTGGCATGTATGTATGGCCTAATCAAACTGGCATGTTAGTTTATTTTCTGACAATTAATATATTTCATTACCAACTTGTCCTTTCTTAACAGCCTACAAACCGTTATTCAATACCTCTGTATAAAACAACTCATATCTTGAAATGCAACTTTTTAGTTTTATTGATACATTATTATTCCTTGATTTAATACATTCTATTTTCATCAATGCTTACCCTATCGACTCTTTTGAATTGAATATTTCATTTATCTGCAATGTTTAGAGTGCTAATTCTATATAGGATGATGGTGTCACATCTTTTTACCTTTTACCAATTGTTACTTTGAAACTTCTATCTCTGTCAACACTCATTCGATGCGTTATCAACCTTATCATATCCATTTGGATATATGTTTTAATGACAGAATTGTTTTACTTGCATGATGATTTCAGGCTTATGCTCTTACCTATTTTGGAAACATCTGACTCTTTCAACTTGGCTAATCTTAACGAATCTTACTCGGTTATTTACTTCTTCTATTGTGATATTAAATTGAATCTTAGAACTACTTTTGATTTATACTAAAGTTGCTTTCTTATGCAATGAATATCATCACTTTAATCTTTAAATCTAATGCATAGGTTTTACCTTGCTTTGCACCGACATATATATATCTTGGTTCCGTTACATCTAACTTTTATAAGAATCTGCATGATGGTCCACTTCTTGCGTTATTTGAAGTTTTTAAACCTTTCTTCATACCTTTCAATGGTGTAGTCTTATTAAGGACCTTAATTGAAACAATGGATAGGTTATGAATGCTCTCTCTCTCTCTCTCTCTCTCTCTCTCTCTATATATATATATATATATATATATATACACATGTGTGTGTGTGTTTGTTGTGATATATAATTATAAAACAAGAACTTGCTCTTAATTTTAAATGAGACTTTATGTGAATTTTATGAGTGTATAGACAATGTTAATTGTTAATTTGGGACAATTTTAAACTCTAAATAATGTTATAATTGGAGAGATATGGTAGTACATTGTTATATTCTTTAAAACCTTGTTGTTGGGTAGACCTAGATAGAGGCAAACCTGTTATAATTTTGGTACTTGGAAGGAATAGGAAGGGTGTGATGGCTTAAAGGAATAGATAAATTAATATTCTTGTCATATTGAAATTTGAATAATTTTAACTTGTATTGCATAATTATGCTTTGCATCTTATTTCTGGATGAGTTACAATTCTTTATGAACTCATATGCTCTTTAAAATGTTAACATTGGAAAATTGGTAATTATGTTTTGATAGGGAATATCTTATCTCTATTTTGGTTGAATGGTTTAATGATTATGTATTCATAGAGTAATAGGCTTATTTTTTGTTGTGTCTTGGATGGGTTTCAAATATGGGGTCATAGAGAAGGGTAGGTTAAGTTTACTAACATATCTAGCTATCATCAGCTCAAAAAGATGCTTTGGCCAAAGATTTAAAATAAAATTATGTGTTTACACTGGTTTGATTTATTTATTACTCTCTACCATATCATGATATAAGTTCATTTTCTATATTTTGTACTATTTGTTAAATGTTAGATATATCATGCTGCACTAGATTCCATCACGCTTGCCGATTTCGATTGCTAGACCTCTCATGAAGAGTTGGGCTTCTCTTGTTTGGAGTAAGGCCAGAGAAGCATAAGCTTCATGGATGGGTGGTAAATTTCTCCAATGATGCTCTCTACATCCTTGCATTTACAGATGATGATCTCCAAAGGATAACAATTTATGTTATATCAAAGTTGTTGTATTATTGCCTTATTGGCTATGTTGATGTAAAGGAATTTAAATCCTTTTGTTTTATTAAGCTATGTTCTCTAACTTATTGTAATATTCAAGTTTGGAATATTGTTGTGTAATAAAATTATATTTGAGTAAAAGTTTTAAATTTTACTCTTTTATGCAATATTTTATTGTATAGATTAGAACAATTATTACATTCAACCCTATGAAAGTGTCTTCTTTTGGTTGAAGTGGACTTGTTCCTCTTGTTGTTTTTTTATGTGGGTGTCTAGCTTTACATATATTGGATTATGATCTGATTTCATCTCTATTAGGAAGTCCCCAACCAATAACTCCATCAGCCTCGAGGTATAATTCTATGAGAAAATAACATAGTCCACTACACTTTGATTGTTGTAGGTTTTGCAAGTGATGTTGCTTGATTTCGACCATGCCCTCATACCATTGCATATGACCATGTTGTATAGACTGCATAGTCCCAATAGTTCTACCTCGTAGTGTGTAACATTACCCTTACTATCTAGTGAGGTCCTTTCCCAAAGTTGATCGCTCTCTTCCCCCAACCATTACAGGTCCCCTTTCTCTTTGTATTTACTTTTCAGATTGAGGGCTTGGATGTTTGTTGTCCTTGCATTAAATTCATCTATTATTAATACTTCCCCCATGGTATTAAAAACAAAAATGTCTTTTTTAAGTGATGCATAAGGATCTTCTTGATCTCGATTCCTTTTCTTATATGTTTTTGAGCCTTTTGGAGTGAAGTAGCATGCGGTCAACCTTATTGTTACTTGATTTTTTGTTATTTTCAACCATATATATTTCTTGTTTGGGTCTTCTTTCTTCACTTTCATAATTTTGCACCATGTTTCTTTGATTAGAACTGTAACCCAACCATGCCCTTTGCCACTATCAGTCCTTTCATTCCATACTAAATCTTTTTTATACCTTTCAAATTATGGAACTTTACATCTATCATGTTCATGAGTATTTGTAAAAATGATAATGTCTTTTTCTTTTTCTATGGGCCCCAACCCAGGTCCTCTTCTCCATGGGTAACCTCTACAATTCCAACTTACCATTGTCAAATATTCTCGGGTGGTGGGGGGGGGGAAGGAATTCCTATTTCTTGTGTGTCATTTTGTCACTAACTTGGGCCTTTCCCTTTTGTAACCAAACCCATTTTCCTACATCTCTTGTTGCCTTTACTTTTTCCCACTCTTTCTATCTTTCTTCTTGTTGAACTATGGTTAATTTCTCATCGAGGCATATTTGTGTACCTCTAAGGAACCTTTTGTTTCTTAGTATCATGTTCTTGTCTTCTATGTTCTTCAAGGTAACTCTTACGTGCCTGCTCTTGCCATCTCTTATCCATTTTACAATCCTACTTTCCTAGTGAATGCATCTTGACCAAATTGCAGTTGGTCTATAAAAAAGTCTCTTGTTAGCTCTTTTGTGATTTCCTTCTCGCCATAGTCATTTAGTCCTTTAATGATTATATTAACAACCCTATCACTTCTATCATTTTCTTAGCTCATTTGCCTCCTAATTTTTTTCTATGAGATCCTTTTGTGTGTCTGATGGTCCCTTCACTACTTGAGCCTGTATGCTCTGAAACATGACTCAAGCACAACACGAATGAGTCAGCCTCGATATCACACATGAACCCCTTGTTGCAAGTATGGGCCTAACCGGTGTTGTCATTGATGTCAACATACTCCTGTTGCATTGATGTCAAGGATTGGATGAGCTGTGTGCTGAGGATATTGAGAAAATTAGTCCTATCAGAAACAGAGAAGAATAGTGAAGCTCTATGAAGTGAAGATCCCGGATAGATGAAGATCAGAGAATGCGTATCAAAGGGTTTGTAGATATATGTCTAAAGATGATCCAGTCAAGATTTGAGAGGTCTGCATGAAGATTTGAAGAAGTTATGGCGATATGAATAAAACTGGTTCTGGTAGCTATTTAGAGGTGATAGAGTGACACAAATAGGTCTGGTGAGATCCAAAAACGCAATATCTTGTTCTGTAGATTTGGTGGAATGTTTAGGAAGCTAATGTGAATTGAAAACTCAATTGGTTTGTGGTCAGGAGGTCCACATGCATTTATTCTAACGTGACAGTAATGACAGACTGTGTTCTTGAGGTTCCAGATGAAGATGGGAATGATTTCAGTAAGCAGAAGTGGTGTGGATGCTCTTGGTGATTCAGGCAAGTTTGTGGGAGTCTCTAGACTGTGTCTAGTTCGTGTTGGCAGTCTGCATTGAAGATTGAGCTCGTAATTGAAGATTTACTCTCGGGTAATGGTGTTCTTGCTAATCATGGCCGACCGGATGTTTTACACATCTTGCGAATAATTTTGAAGATGTTCTGCGAAGCTTGGCGTGTTCCTCAAAGAAGATTGAAGTCCTAGATCTGTGTGGCCGATAGTGCGATGATACACATTAAGTTTTGTAATAAGTCAAGTTGTAGTTGTGTAATTGCTCTGTAATAAAATGAAGTATGTGTTGTGCCGACTTGGATGTTTATCCTCAAGACAATGTCTTGTATAAATAAGATTTGTGAAGTCATTTCAAAGTATCCTTTGTGAAGATGAGAGTGTGGTAGAAAGGAGAAGAGCAAAAAGTAGAGCAAAAGTGTTGAGCTTAAATGGAACTGTCTCAAGCATGGTGAAGATGCTAATTTCCAGTTCAAGTATGTAATATTTATATTATCATTCTATAGATAGTGTGTCTCTTGTAGGCAGTGGGCCTCTTGTGAGCAGTGTGCTTGGGCAGTGAGCCCTAATTGGCAAGTGCCATTTTGTTCTTCTTATTCTTTGAACAAAGAATACAATCTTGGGTTAGTCACCCCGTGGTTTTTCCCTTAATCATGTTTTCCATGTTAAAATCTTGGTGTCATATGTGTTAATGTGTTTCTGCTCTTGAATTATTGTATTTCCATGATTGAATTATTATTATGTTGTTGAAACACAAGGAGGATTTAAGTGTTTAAAGAAAAGAAAGTTTTGTGACAACTGATTCACCCCCCCTCTCAGTTGTCTGTCGTAAAACCAACACCCCTCTCCTTGCTATGGGTGATCTCTGATTCACTCTTGCTCTCATGGCAAAATCCAATCAAGTGGAGGCGAGAATCGAGGGTGGTTCTATTCATGTGGAAGTAGAACTTCACAGAGGGATATTTGACGATCTTGTTCTAGGACTATTGTGGTGGAGATAATTATATGCCCTGAAGGGTCACTAATCCTATGTCTCTTGTTATAATTTCTTAGGTTCCAACACCTAGTAGGTAGACTATTTTTCTTGTTGATGAACTATCTAGAGCATTGTAACCTAGATCCTCATTCATTTGAATACATTGTTGTACGATGTCTCTTTGTTGGAAGACCCTAAGAGTGTGTTCTTTCACTTATATGGTTTGTTGTGTATGTTGTGATTTTGGATGGATTTCATATATCTCTTCAAGAATAGCCTTGATCCAATTTCCTCTAATCTCTGGGCACATCCATGCTTGGGAGAGAGCTTGTTGACTAAGTGCCGACCTAGTTTGACTTTTGTTGACTTTGACTTGAAGTCAAAGTTTTGTTTTGCTTTTATTTGAATGTGAAATGTGGAATGTACCTTGTGATGGAATCAAGGGTTTGACCTTGTTTGACTTGGTGTGTATGTTGTGATGGGATCGAGGGTTTTGCTCTAAGTTTCCTAATATTTTTGTGTTTTTGTATGAATGCAATTAATATGAATGCAAAACACTTTTGGTTCCTTTTCCAAACTGAATATAAATTTATCTAATTAGTTAGAAATTGAAATATGAAATGCAATTAATATAAATTTTTCAAATGTAATTAATCCTATGTTTTTGGTATTTTGTGGAACAATTTTTGAACCTATTCTAAAAATTAAAATTGCTTGAATAAAATGTAATCTATGAATTACAATGCTAATCTAATTAAATTAAATCAAATCGTATCAAGGAAATAAAAATGCAAAGATTACTTCTCCAAGAGCAATAGTGTGATTTAATTAACTATGAAAGCATGAAAAACATGGATTCCCTTTCGCACATGAGCCCGACGTATCCTCAAAAGTCCTTGTATGTAAACCTCCTTTCCTCTTTAGCAATGGGGATCTCCTCTTGGCAACAGGGACAAAGAAGAAATTGATTGAGAATGGCATTGAGATTTGAAAGTGATGATGAATGAATTGAGCTATTGAAGCTACTGAAGCACTATAGCTTTGATTTTTCAAAAGAAATTTGTGAGCATAGCAATGCTATTGAAGCTTTTAAAAACTTGGCAACTAAACTATGAAAGAAAAAGGATCATAAGTCATGTGAAGAGCATAATCATGCTATGGAGAGAAAAAAAGCAAAACTGGGAATGAGTGTGCAACAATAAATTTTGCTGCTAAGGGAAAGCTTTGAAGCTTTACAAAAACTAAGGAAATAAATAAAGAGGCTCAAAGGCCTATGAAGAAGCTTGAAAATGCTTGTGAAGATGAGAAAAGCATTCTCATACTTATGAAATAATGATGAGGTGAGGGGTATTTATAGCTTGGAGAGACACATCAATGGTGGAGGTGATTGGAGAGTTAACTTATTTGATTGATGAGTTAATAGGCTTGATTGGACAGTGAACATGCCTGATTAGGGAGTGAACTAGGCATGAAAGCTTATCACTCAAGGAAGAATGGAGTTAGCATGAGATTGATAGGGAGATAAGAAGAATTGATTAAATTTAGTTATATTGGAGTGATTGGGAGCCTTGAATCAGTCAAAATAAGTTGATGATCAGTTAGGGAAGGTGACTCACGCAATCAAGGCTCAATTTGGAGTAAATTTGGGCTAGAACTAGAAGAAATGATGCATATTAAAATACCACTAGGTCACCTAGTTTACCAAGGCAAAACACCTATGGGAGATCCAAGGTCACTTAGGGGAGATTCAAAAGTGACAAGGGGTGACCTAGAAATAGAGGTTTGAATAGGTCATATGGAACTTCCAGGAGCTTGTTCATGCATATACAAACTCCTTTTTGGGTGCCTTTTTTAAAAAAAATTGCATAATTTTTTGAGCGCTACATAATGGTGCTATTAGATTTTCTTGAAAATACATGGAAAGTGAGTCACTTAGGGGAGTCAGAAGGTCACCCAGGGGAGATCTGAAAATCAATATGGGCAACCCAAAAAGGTAGAAAAGGGGGATGAAATTGATGATGGGAAATGGTCTGGGAGGTCAATTGGAAGCCTCTAGTAGGTTTAAATGGATGAAAGGGGCTTACAGAAAGTGAATTTCCCATTTTTCAATGTTAGAAGGTCAAATAGACAAGGTTAGAAAGTGACAAAAATAAATTATTGACACAGGGTGAATGATGAAGACGTAGGACCTTAGAAGGTTAGATAGGGGATAGTGGAGACACAAACAAGGTGAAGAACTTCAATCCATGTGTCTCCAAGAAGAATATTTTTGAGAGTTCATATTTACATTCTGACATGTACATTTTTTGGACTACGACTCATTATCAGATTACCATGTAGGCCCATGCACTTTTTTAGTGCATACAGAGCCTAGGACTTGACCTCCTTTATTTGTTCTCTTAACTAATTTTATTTTATCTCCATGTTTTCCATTGCTTATTAGATCACTTTTATTTGTGAATCGCTACTTCCTTCTAGTACTTTTGTCTTATTTTCTCCTACAATTTTGATTTGGTCTAAACCCTGCCTTATTGAAATCGATCCTTGCTCACCTTTTGCCATGGTGTTTTGTAATTTGTTTACCTGCTCTTTGAGCAGTTTGTTCTCCCTTGTTAATTTCCAAATAGATTCTATGGCCTCTTTCATCTTGTTGTCTTCATATTGAACCCTTGCTTCTAAGGACTGAAATCTCGTTTTCATGATCATTAACTCATTGACATATAATTATAAGGATCACATTAGTGGTGTTGTAGTAGAGCTATCTAGATCTATGTGCTCTTAACTAATTTAGGAAAAAGATAACTAATAGCGGCTCAGATATGTCTGATGGTTCTCCAATGATTATAACACATTCTACACCATAGGTCTATGTCCGTTTCTATACAGAGCTTGGGGTTTTCAAAGGGGAACACCTATCTTTGTAGCTAACACAGATTGATTGACCATGACCCCTCATTTCACCATTAGTTGTCCACATAGTTACATTTTTAGTGCCGACCACCATAGTAAATAGTACCCTATTCTATTTATCTAAGTTGACACCATTTCATCTCTAAGATACTGCTTCTTAGGGCTTTAACTACAACTCTTCGACCACCATTTTTATAATATTTTCAGCGTTGGCAACATTTTCAATTTGTATTTTTTCATTTTTTGACCACTGTAAATGAAAATCTCCCAATATTTTTGAATTGTGTGTTCATTTTTTTGCCTCCAACACCAATACCTCAAGCCATCCATGAACAAGGTGTTCTTTTAACTGATTTAACAAGGGTTTTGGAAAATATGTTGCTTTTTCATGTCTATATTCATGATTCATAAATTCCAGGTCAATATTCAATGTTCATGGTGTCTGTGTTCTATGCATGAACTTGGGGCAAAATAAAGCTTAAGTATTTATTAGGAACTGAACTTGGGGTAAACTGAAACAAAATGTCTTCCAAATTTTGGAAAAATATAATGAAATAAGTATACATCAATGAAATTGTAGTGTAGAAAAGAGAGATTAGCCCAATAGATCAAACTAGGTCAAACCCTCTTCTACAAAACATTGGGGCACAAACCGAGCTTGGTTTCTACCAAAGAAGGAGACCCAAACTATAGGGGTTCTACCCTTTTGTTGTATAGAGAAGAAATTAACCAAATCTAATCAATCAAGCTAGGGTAAGGCAAGAGACCCTAATTGACAAAGATTGAAGTAAAACAGACTATCGAAAGCAGAAACCC
Source organism: Cunninghamia lanceolata (assembly GCA_027924645.1). NCBI lineage: Eukaryota > Viridiplantae > Streptophyta > Pinopsida > Cupressales > Cupressaceae > Cunninghamia > Cunninghamia lanceolata. The sequence continues at coordinate 691,193 of BSBN01001584.1, read as the reverse complement.
AGAAACCAAATGAACAATAGAGGTAAAGGGACAATTTAAAACTTGGATTCGGAGGCCAAAATTCCAAGGAAAAGGGTGCTTGGGCACCCTAGATCCTGATTAGGGTTTACATAAATTGATGTCTCCATCGGGTCTGTACCTGCAAGTTTTGACTTCTTCTCAGAAATTAGCTCCCGAAACATGTTCTTCTAACCTACACACACAAAAGAAGGAAAATGGTTGGGTGCTATTTAGGAACTTGCCTCATTCAAGATCCATGAATGGTGTTTCCACCTCCACAATAGAAATGATGATAGATAAAGAGCGTGTGCCCAAGGCAATTTTGAAGTAGAATGGAATGGTAGAATAATGCATGAAGGAAGGAAGTCACTGTTGGTAATTTTCTCCGAATCGGCAGAGGGTTTTCCAGTTCCTATGCACAAGCTAATTTGGCCAACAGAAACAAGAGGTTGCGTGAGCTGCCTCCCCTTCACTTTTGGTTCTGCCACACCAAGGGGGGTATCCCTATTTGCTAAAGATATGACTTTGACTCACCCAATGACAAAATGATTTAGCTTTTCAATGACAAGCAGAATACTCTCATGTGTGGACCAAGATCTAAATGATAGATCACAAGTTGGCAACTTTCTTGGACTTATATGACTGGTTAGGGATGAGAGTATGCAGGTGTTCCTAATCCTACTTCCACAAACTAACAGGTTGGAAAGATGGAATGGTTTGAGTTTGATGGTGTGGATGCAAGACAAGGGTTTTGGATCATAACTACTTCACAAGAGCAAACCGGTGCCTATCTCAGGGCAAGGAGTCAAATAGACGTATACATGAGAATGGCTTGCAACTGGCATTCAAGTTTCAAGGGGTTAGACTGATGCTTGCCTTACAAACATCACCCAAGGATGGGTACTTAACTGTTTAGGCTTACAAACATCCCAGCTGACATACATTCTTCTCCATACCTTAACCTAAAATAATTTAATCCACTCCTTGAATGGAAGTTGGAGATCAAGCATGTGATACAGAAACCTGTATCCTTGAATCTATGGAACCCTTAGCAACTAGATTCAAAAGAAGAAATTGCATGCAACAAATGGAGACAAACAGATAAATACATGCAGCAAAGCATTTTTCATATAACATTAACACTGAAACTTAACATATGTGCAAGATACATCACATATGCAACACATAAACTCCAAAATGAGATCGAGCAGACAGGAAATGCTCTATTTTTTGTTATTCACACAAAAGTTACCCAGGTCTTCAACCACACAAATGAGTGACACAGTTTGGCTTTTTATACCAAGACTGTGTACTCAGCAAAATTATTACCAGGCTAGTCAAAATTTCTGCCAGATACAATGCATAAGAGATGGTGCTCAAAATCATCAATGCTGCTTAGGAAAATAGAGGAGAGAACAGGTAGGCTCAGGATCTGGGCCGCTGCCTGAAGGTTTTCTTCACAAGTCTGGTAGTTCACTTGTCACCTCACCCATCGATGCCTCTACATGACCGTCATTACTACTTCAGCTACCCGCAGCCTTCTTCAAAACTTGCAGTAGCGTGCCCATGGAGTTTCTCGCTCAAAAAATACGGTCGCATACAAAGAAACCCATCGCTGCACAAAATTGAAAGATAGCCATCGATTTTGATTCCATTGCTGAGATAAACAACTCAAAACACCCTTGAAATGTCATGAACCAATAATATCGTGCCACGTCAGCACCTCACTCCTCTATCGCTGACTTTTCGCCTTCACCATTTTGCCTTTTCACCCTTGTATATGCATGCCCAAATGCATATGCAATCGCCTGCTTTTTCCCTTTAAAACCCCTTTGTATATGCAAAATGCATATACAAGCACCTTATATACAAGTCAAACCTCAAATTTTATTAGAACAATTTGAGAATCAGTTCAAATCCAGCTTGTATCTTTTTCATTGCATATCGACTTGTATATCAGCATATACAAGCACTTTATACAACCCATGGACCTGAAATATTTATTCACTGCATTTTATTCTTCCATCGCATCCAGATTGTATGCAACTTCATTGTATATCAGGTTGTATGTGCAAACATACAAATCCCCTAACATATAAGCAAGGAATCTTCTAGGATATGCGATGTAGATTCTCTCTTGTATGTTGCCAATGTATGTCTAACATACATTCAACCTTGCATCTGCTTCTCCTGTATACCGAATATACAAACTTGTTTGTATATACTTGCGGGCCCTACCACATGTATCACCTCTACTGCACTGTAGCAAATGTATATTTGCACCTTCTTGTATATATTTCTTTGCATGTAACCCGATATACAAAGCGGGAATATTCCTAGGAATCTGTGAAAGATTCCCCCTTTGTATATGCAACCCGATATGCATCTAAAATGCATATAACTCAATTTTTATCAATTTTTTAGAGGCCGATAGAGATTTTTGACCCACCAACGCATATTTTTGACTGCATGCATATACAAACCTCTTTGTATATACAAAGACATTGCATACAAACTAATTTTTTGCATTTCTCACAACTGCAGAGGCTGAAAGTGTTAGAATTTTTGGATTTTTGGGAAGGGGCCTGCATATACATATTTAAATACTAACAGTCACCATGAGCATGAGAACCCTAGCATGCTTGATGTGGCATCACAATTTGACTTAATAAGTTGGTGTAGCCCAAAGAAGTAGAAGGATCTTCACAAGACTTGCAATATGTTAGTGTTGTAGCAATAATCCACAATAGAGAGATTTAGAGAAGAGTAGAGAGCATGAGAGAGAAAGAGAGAGTACAAGAGTGCCTAGATTGCCTAGATGTTCAAATGAATAGAAAAACTTACTCTTATATGCATTTTGATTGATTTCCACATAATTAAACCACACGAGTCCGACATTGGGAACCTTTTAAGAGGTCCCAAGCTGACAAGCCACAATTTAAGTCAGGGCTAACAAGGGGACAAGGGTGCTTGGGCACCCTAGTCCCTTAGCCCCAAACTCTTGGGATAAGGAACTTAAAGTGTCATTAACCCCACCTTGTAATTACTTTTTCGGGCTTTGTGCATCAGGATCAAGAATTACATGCTTAATGCTCAAAAAGATGTTAAAATAGGTCCTAATTAACAAGTGTAAACATTTTAGGTCCATCTAGGTGCTAAACTAAATTTAAAATGGTGGTGTGCACATTTTACAACACTACATAAATTATTTTATGAAATAATTTAGGCAAAGCTAACTGATGCTAAAACTAGTATAATTTTCATGTTCTAAATCATGCTTGCTAATCAATATTGGTTGGTGTAGGATTGGTGGTTGGGTGGCGAGGTTGGATGGGGTGATGGTTCAGATTAAGGTAGTTAGGAGGTGTGGCACTGGGTTTGGTAATAGTGTTTGAGGCTATAGTAATGGAGGCAAAATAGTTGTTGACCCTAGTAGTGATGCCAGGGGTTGGTTCCACGGGGGTTTTGGGTTTGGAGATTTTGACGCTGGTGGAAGAGTTGATGGAGATTATGGAGAAGATGTTCAAGGGGTCCTTGGATGAATCTAGGTCTTGGACCATGATGATGGAGAGAAACTTCTATGATGAAGCGTAGAAGCAGTGTGGTGGTGCTGGTAGAGGTGTTGGTGATTTTGGCCACTTGAGGAGCAAGCCTCACTATGGTGATGGCACTATATGCGTTGAAGAAGGCTTGAACAATCTTGTGTAGGATTGGCATTGAAGTTAAAGGTGGGTCAGGTGGTGGCTTCAGATCTAGTGGTGGCAATGGTGGATGGTTGGGTGGTTGATTTGGTGGTAGGGTCAGAGTTGGTGGAGGTGTTGAGCTTAGTGGAGGTGTTGAGCTTGGTGGAGGTCTCGGGCTTGGTGGATGAGGTGATGCTTTTGGTAGATATCCCGGTCTAAGTAAGGAGTTTTTTATGTTGGCTTCTAAGTGCCTATGGAGCTTGAGGCTCCAGAGCTATCCTGGATTTACGCTATTGTTGGCATGTTTTACCCTCTGTGGTGTAGGTGCTATAAGCACCAAAGATGGCTTGAATAATTTTTTGTTGGCCTAGGCGTTGGAGTTAGAGGTGGGTCAAGTGGTAGCCCTAGATTTAGTGATGGCGTTGGTGTTGTTGAGGGATCTGTAGGACGAACTGGACCTGGCAAAGGTCCTGGTAATGTTTAGGTGGTTGCACTGTTGGGAGGACCATATTTGGTGGAGGTGTCAGGTTTGATGGAGGAGGTGGTGTGTTTTGGAAGATGTCCTGAACTAGGTGAGGAAACATTTCTATTGGCTCATGTGTGCTAGTGGAGCTTGAGGCTCTAGATTTGTTCGAGCTTTACGCCATTGTTGGCATTTTTGGGCCCACATCTTGCAAATGGTCTACAAATTGCAGATGATATGTCTTTTTCTTTCCTCAAGCATAGATGGAGGAGTAGGTGGTGATTGGCAGAGGCACTAGAGATGTCTCTAGCATTGGTCCCAAGGGTGGGCTAGTTAGTGGTCTTGACTTTGGAAGAGTGGAGGTGCAAGGGGTTAAGTTGTTGTAGATTTTGGAATAGTTGGCTGAGATGAAGTCGTTTAGGTTAGAAGATTAGGCAAGGAGCAGAAGATGGCCTTGGTAGTGGTACTGAGAGAGTCCATGGTGGAGGTGATGGAAACATCTTGGTTGGTAGAAGTGATCTAGAGGTAGTGGAGATGAGTGGTGGCAATGATCTTAGTGGTGGCTCTAGTGGTGGTTGAAGGCTGGGTGGTAGGATTGATCGAATGTTTTTATGGACTTGGTGCTAGAGATTTTTCAAATCTCAGCATTTATGGATTTGAGCATTTGGTCACATTATTTACAATGTCATGTCCTTTTCTATCCCCAACGGGCATATCTTCTATTGATCTTCCTAGTAATTCCTACTATGGTTGTTGGCAGATGTTTTGGGGGTGGCTTGTTAATGTGTTTCACATTAAATTCTTGTGTGTGGTCAGTTGTTTGCCACCTAGAGAGCACCATTTATTTGATTCAGTAGTCCGTAATCATGTCTTATCACCTATCATCTAGTGCCTTTTCAATCTCTCTCATAGCCAGCCACTTTTTTCAAATATTTTTTTTATGGTCGCTTCATGTTCATCCTCGTTGTTGTTTTGAGGGCCATTGTGCCTTTTTGTCCTTTTTGGGTTTTAATATATTCATTATGGGTGCTCCGCACCTTTTTCAAAAAAAAAATTGTATTCCTCAAAAATTAATTCCCCTACTAAGAGGTGAAATCTAAAATATAAGAGCCCTAAAAAAAATAGGCATAGATGTGGCAAACAAATTAGAAAATAAGATTAAAGTAGCAATGGAAACATTATGTGGAAAATATTTCTAGTGAATGAATAAAGAAATACATTGTACCCTCTTAAATTAAAATATATTAAGGAAAAAATATAATAAATTTTAATTGAATACTAGAGTATTTAGAAAGTTGAGATATACACAACCCACTTGATGAAAAAGTTGAAAATGAAATGGATGACCCCCAAGGTCTCATAGTTTTTGATGGAACAATGATTGGGAAGAACTTGATTCTTGAAAAATGAAATAGTAAATTTCTAATAGAGGTTGAGTAGAAAATATGAGAATCATATTATGATCATGACACATTGAATTTCAGTAGGAACTTGTGTGTGCAAAATTAATAAATTTGTAATGTAGTACACTGAATTTAGTGAATTTATAATTCATTTGGTAACATACATTGGACTTGGCCCTACTAAAAAAGATAAGAGGACTTGATGCATGAAAGAGGATGAACTTATTAAAGCATTATATAGAGTGTGTTTGTCCCTAATATTGTATTAGCCCCTTTTGGCTCTTTGTAGTGTATTAATATTCTAATTTTGGCCTTGTTTGTGCTCTGATGCACTAAATGACATAGCTAACATTTTCAAATCCAATGGACCCCATTTGATTATTCTATCACACTTAATGAAGTACCCCTATGTATTTTTATGGTTCAATGTATAATTGTTTGACCCCTATGCTTTACCAATCTTCAAATTTATAGTCATGGAGGTTTATGTGCTCAAGCCTAAGTCTTTTGTTATTTCCCCACACTATATTTCTCTTTATTTATTAACTTAGTATCACCAATAGCTCATCACTTAAGTGGCACTTTTTGATTTCATTAGTGACTGACATGGGTGATCACGATTATGTGGCTTGTTTGTCAATGAGTGTAGACATAAATGTCTCAGTTAGTAGCTTCATGGTGGGCCTATGACAATTTTGAGCTTTGGTGTCTCATGTGCATTGGTTGAGGGCATGTGTTGGCAATTAGTGGTGGGCCCATGGATATAAATTGGTGTTGTACTAAGATTGTGCATGGAGGTGATGCATAGCCAAATGTTATATAGGTTGTAGGTAAAATTCCCTCAATAACTATTTTTTCTTTGTGCAAGTTCTTTTTGGCAACTATACACTTATCATTAGATCTTTCCCTCTTGCCATGTGTACAATGTTTAACATTTTGTTGGTGCATGGGCATTATTGTCTATTATGTGGTAATGTGTGTGTTTTTTATTAAGGGGTAAAACATGTTTTGAAAGAACTTGAAACCTTGTTACAAAAGAGAGGACATTAGCTAAACATTAGTAAAAAATAATAAAACTATAACCGCACTGCCAATAACACTATAGACTACCACCTACATACATAAGACTAGAGTAACAAAAGGCATAACAGAAAAGGCCACCATCTAAGAAACCATTACAATTTATGAAGTACCTCAATAGTTTCTAGCTCCTCTTGGTAGAAGTTCACCTGCATGTCCATGAACTCCTCAAGCTCCCTCCTATCATTGTCTCAATTCCTCTTTATGCTACTTTGGGTTTGGGAACTAGGACCAATAGTATTAGTCTTCTTCTTAGTCTGGACTTACAGATCCTCCAAAGGTATTTTCAATTTATCTTTTATCATCCTTATACTCAGAGCACTGTTCTTGATAGTACACTTACTCACCTCCACAACTCCATGCAAGTTCTCCTTAATATGTTGAAGCTCATTTTCCAACATAGATATTCTATTTGCCTAATTAGCCTTCTCCAATCTATTTTTTAAATCTCAATCATGGATTCCCAATGCTTAAAAATTAACTTCTCTTTAGAGGGAATAAGGATCTCCCACATACTTCCTATCTAATAGAGACATTTTTAACATTGAGTTTGTTGATCTCCAAAAAGAATCATTTAGTAAGATTGTAGTGAATTGTAGATTCATCACAGATGCCTGATATCTTATCAATGATTTGGTTAACTACTTCCTTTATATCTTCCATATTCATAGAGTTATATTGGAATAGCTTTGGTCCCTTCGGAGGCCCTCAATAAAGGTCATCAATACTTAGGAAGGTTGCACCTATGGTGGGTTCAGGGAAAGCTTTTGCAATACCTTTACCCCTTTTGTGACCATAGACTTCCCTCTACTCCTTATTCTTCATTCCCATAGCCTCCTTCTCCTTAAACACAACCATATCACCCATAAAAATGCCATGGGATTTCAAAAATTTGCTAGACATAGAGTCCGACTCTTGGGGTCAACAACCTTTAATTTTTTCTTTCCCATCTTGGACCCCTCACCCTTACTAGCAACAATATTTCCCTTTTTTGGAAAAAAAAATTCACAATCTCCCCAAAAATAGAAATTGACCCCTAGGAGTCATCATTCTATGACTCATCCATCGTCTCTTCTTCTACCTCCTAATCTTAATCATCATCAAGGGTAGGCTATGTTGGAAGTTTGTCATTGAAGTTCATGTGTTGGCAACATGAGCTAAATGGAGAGACTAACGGATATAGTAGAACATGATAGTATATGGTGTTTTCATTGATGGCCACCCATTTCAGGGAAGCAGTTGTGTTGGTCAGGAGAAGACCAAAGTACCAATTATTCTATAGATTTGTCTAATTATTGGAGTACTGTCTTCAGTGTTTAGGGAACCAATTTTTGGGTCCACATTTCTCCGCTATGAAGAATCTTGTCATGCAGTTGCAAGGCAATTTTGGTACATACTAAATGAGTCTAAATCCAAAGTTTCAAGTCCTAAAGTCCTTCGCAGTGGAAGATAGAGTTGATAGAGTATCAGACTCTATAATGACAGTATAATGCTAGTATTAGTGGTATGTTGGAATGCTCTACATTCCACCGCAGATGAATATTTTTCTATGCAGTTTTGAAGGTAAGTTCACAGATGTCAAAAATATGTTCTCTCCAAGTGGCTAGAGTTTTGGCAGTCCGTGCACTGAGATGTGAGCTAACAGCTGGTTCATTCTATTGATTACTTCACCAATAGTGTTGACCCAAAGGTTTTGAGGTTGTACGGAGTTGAGTAATGTATGGAACAAAGTTATGGGAGTAAATTATGTTGATAACTGAGGGGGGGGTGAATCAGTTATCCTAATTTTTTCTTCTTTTGAACTTTCTTATTAAGCAAAGCAGCATTGAGTTAAACAAACAAACATTATCATGAAATGAGAAACACATGACACAGTATTTTTGACATGGAAACCCGGTTAAGGGAGAAAACCACGGGGTGATTAACCCAAAGATTATTCTCTGTTAGAAGAATAAGGAGTTACAAAAATGGCACTTGCCAATTAGGGCTCACTGCCCGAGCACACTGCTCACAAAGAGGCCCACTGCCTACAAGGAGACACACTGTCTACAAAGAATGTTATACAATACTTGAACTGATTGGAAGCACCTACATATGCTAGGGTTTAGTTCCGGTTAGGCTCAGTACACTGATCTGCTGCACTTCATCTTTCCTCTGTTCTTTATTCTGCTATCTTTTCACATACCGGATCTTTCTTACTACTTCTGCTCTGATTTGTACTTATTCGCATACACTATCACACAATCACACTTTTCACAACTAAATCCATCCTCTATATATATCCGCACAAGTAATTTCATCACCTTTCTAGTCCGCATCCGGAACAGTCTGGTTTCTTACAAGCTCTGTTCTGTCGGCTGAATCCTTGCTCACCAAGCAATGCGGATCAAGCATATACTTGTAGATATCATTAGTCATGTTGGCCAAACATGATTCATGCCTTCACAACCTTTACCATCAACAGTAACATATCCGGAAAAGATTCTGATGCTCTGTCAATCAGTTCTTCCTTCTGTTCTCATTGTCTTTCAGGAATCCGGTACTCAGCTATTCATATCTTTTTCTTTGTCCATCACCGGAGGCTAAATCCTTGGAATATACTACTCAAGGTAGTCCTCTTGACTTCCCCAAATCTACACTGCACCAAGACACTTCCTCTGAGAGGTCCGGACCAATCTGTCAGACCTTGCCACATGCTCTGTTCTTGTTCACCGGACCATAACAGTTCTTCATCCTGACTTCCGGTAGAGGCACACCATGACTTGCGGATATGTGGGATGACCTTTGTTGCCATCAATGACAACAACCATGAATCCATATAGTGTCTCTTGCCAACAAATTATAGATCATACTAACCCATCTGAATATTCTACACACATTAGTTCTCTCCACAAAGCATATGGGATTGAGTTTTGGGTGACAGGTCAAAAGGTCACACGGTACATCTATCATGCCGATCTGTTTCATGTTTTTCTTGATTGCGGTACATAAACAATATTAAATTCTTGTGTGGAGTGTGTGATGATGTGAAAGAACTAAGTGTGTGTGTGTGTGTGTGTGTGTGTGTGTGTGAGCAAATTCTAATGCAGAGAAAGGAAAGATAAGATTGTGGTGAAGATGAAGTGTGTTAAATCAATATTTTGAGCTTTAATGGAACTGTATCTTCAGCATAAGTCAGATACATTACTAACAGCTCATATTTGGCAGTGAGCCACCCCTTCTTCTATGTCTTTCTATTCAAGACAATAAGTCCTTTGGCAGTGAGACACCTATGGTGAGCACTTCTCTTTTGGACAATTAGTCCACTATTGTATCAACTTGTAACTAGTTGTATTATAATATATTGTGAGCTAATCCTCCTCATGGTTTTTCCCTTTTTGGGTTTTCCATGTAAAACTTTGGTGTTCATGTGTTATGTATGTTGATGGTTACTTTCATGCTTTCCTTTCTTATTGCAAGTTAAATATGCTATGTGGAATGAATGTTTAAATGCTTAAGTGGTTTCAGAGAATACTGATTCACCCCCCCTCTCAGTATTCTGGGTGTTCAACAATTGGTATCAAATCCAAGTTCCTTGGAAGAAGCTTAACTGCTTTAGGAAGATCTTGAAGTGTTAACACATGGTGACTAGGAGATATCCTATCCTTCCGGAAGAAATTCTTGCTGTTGGATTTACTGAAGAAGACTACATAGTTGACATGAATGGAGAACTTAAATCATCCCTTGAAGATCTATAAAAAGTTCAATGTGAGAATAGAGATCTGGAAGAAAATATTAAGGAAGTAGACATGCATCAAGAAGTTGAGAGAGCAAAACAAGAAATTCAAAGAAAGATACAAGGACGTAAATGGATAGCTTAATCAATCAAATGAGACAATCACTAGTATGAAAATATAAATTGAGGAAGGAAAAAGAATTAAAGAATGCCTAAATGAAAAATTGAAATGCAAAATTGAAGAATTTTCAAGGCTTGAACAAGAAATTGTGGCCCTAAAGATAGAGCTAGAGAAAGCAAAGAATGAAGAAGACAAATTCAAGAAAAGTTCCACCCTACTTTATGAAATGATTGCAAATCCAAAGGATCCTAAGGATAAAGAAGGATTGGGATTTGAAAAGGGTGAAAGTTCAAAGGCAAATAATGCTAAGAAGAAGAACAATAACCAAAAGAAGATTGAAGATAAGAAGAATAATAACACACAGGTCTGAAACCAAAAGAAAAATTTCAAGACGCCACCTATCAGACAACCAAATGCACAAAGGTACTCTACCTACTGTTACTCTTGCAATAAATTTGGACATAAGGCTATGGAATGTAGAAATAGGATGAATCAATCATTTTCCAGTCAGTGTTTTACATGTCAAAGAATTAGTCATAGAGCTGGTGAATGCAAATATTAGATGATAATAGTTACAATAATGGTATGATGTTTTCATCTTTTAATGGTTACTTTTATACATGCAATGGATTTGGACATAAGGCTAATTATGTAGATCCAAAATGAATGGAAGTAAGCTTGCTCAAAATGTCAGATGTTACAAATGCAACAAATTAGGACACATTACTAAGTCTTGTAGAAGTAAGAATGTGAAGGTGGATCTGGTAAGGAAGAATGACCCTGTAAAGAATGTGGATCTGATAGAGATGAAGAAATAAATGGACAAGGTCTGGAAAAAGAAAGAATAAATTGAAGTGAAGGATGTGGCTGTGCCAGCCTCTAGTGCAGATGTTTCCTCTGGAAACTAAGTAGAAAGATTTGGCTTAGGGGGAGTTTTAACACACAATCTTTAATCCCCTGCCAAAAACATGGTGTTGATGCTATCAAAACATGGATATGAGGTGTAGGATGATATGCTTGACCTATTAAAGGAAATACAGGTGAAAAATGTCTTGTTGCGGAAGTTTGCGGAGCAATTGAAGGTGAATGTGTATTACAGTTGGGGTTTTGACAACTTTATCAATCTGAGCATTGAATGTGATTTAGGTTTTGCAAAAGGGGTTATAAGCAATTTCACTTAACAAAAGATCATTTGAAATCAAACATTTGAATACAGAAGAGCAGTGAAAGAACGAGGCAAAGCTATTCAGATTTCTTGTGCACAAAGCCCTAACCAGAAGCAATCAAAACGTATTTATTGATTTCTATCTTGCTCTAAGTTTTTCAAAAGTTTCTTTGAAAATGTTTACCCCACAAGTTGTAGAGGTTGTGGACCGACCCCATCCAAAGTTCAAACGACGTCCTTTCAAATCTATGGAGACAGATCCAGATGGTTCTTTTTCGAGTGTTCCATATGGTGTAATGCATACAGAGGATGTGAGGATCTATATCCACACAAAGATGGAAGAATACAATCATGCAAAATTGGGAGAAGTGTGGGTAAATGAGCTAATTGATGATGATTTTGAGTTGAAATATGAATTCAGGGATTTGATGGAGAAGAAACTAGATGTATGGAATGACTTCCCTATCTTCTGTTATAAGGATGCTTGGGTCAAGTATGTGTTTCAAGTCACATTCATGACAAGTTTATGTGGTTGGATCTACCGCACATGATAAGCAAAGAAGCTATTAGGGTTGTGACAGGGTTATGCTCCACCAGAACTATTCTGACAGTAAAATCTGTGAAGAATGATGTGGTGATGAAGCTCATCAGAGAAAATTTTGACAAGCGTGCCCTAACAGTAAATGATATTGAATATCTTGTAGTAAAATATGCTTCAATGATGATTGGATACAAAATTTTATTCACAAACAAAGAGAACTTTGTTTTTGCAACAACAATACACACAACATATCAAATGGTGAAAGAAAACAAAAACATAGACCTGTGTGAGCTCTTGAGACAACAGTTGATGGAGAACCTTTAGAAAATAAAAGAGTCTCGAAACCCCTTCTGGTATGGTACCCTAATCATATGCTTGCTATTTTACTTTCTCAAAGAGATTTCTAGAACAAAGAACATTTTATGGTTGAGTAATATTCTAGTTGCAGTACAAATTAGAGATCATTTAAGAAGGTTGGGCTACTTAGAAACCCATAAAATTGCATTATGGGGTTTCTTCAAGAATTTTTAGGAGAAAATGCAAGCAAGGGAGCGAATCCCAAAAATTATTGTTAAAAAATATAAGGATGACATTACCTTCATGGTTAGTAAAGATGAGTGCATCATGGAAGCAATGGAACCTAGAACAGTCTGGATTCTGGAAATGGGCTATGAAGTTGCAGAAGACATAGTCATAGGTCTTGCAGATTTAATCTTAAGTAAACCAAAAGATCCCTCTGAAGATAGATTTGGAACTTATGAAGAGAAATCCCCTAAAGTGCACTTGAAGCACAAAGAGAGAGAAATAAGGCAAAATGTTGAGAGGATGAGGACTAAGTTAGAGGAGATAGTGTCACCAAAGAGTCCTACAGAGAAATCCAAAGGCATATCTATTCCACAAGAAGGGTCTCCCAACACAAGAAGGTCAACCAGGACTTTTGTCTCTACTCCTACTACCCCAAAAGCCTTCAGGGTCACACCTTCAGCAAGTTTAGAGAAGAAAGCTGCATCAAGTGCCTTTGTACATCAACAACCACCCAAGAAGAGAAGGGTAAAAGAAAAGGCTACAAAAGAAAAATACATCAGTCATGATGATGATGAGGAAGAAGAGGAAGAGGAAGGACCTAAGTTGGTTTGGAAGAGGAAAAGAGTGCCTCAAGCCTTTGGAGAAGAGACAAGTGCCAAGAAAGTGAAAATTGACCCTATCAACACAGAAAGTGAAGAAGAAGTTAAGAAGGAAAAGAAAGGATTTATCCTTAAGAAAAGAGAAACACAATCCAGTGAAGAAGAAAATTCTCCCAAGGGTAAAGACAAGGGGAATAAGAAAGACAAATCCCCTCCAGTAAGGGAACATATCCCTTTAAAGTTAGAAGTGTTATTCAATAATATTTCAGAACATGATTGTTTAAATGAGACTACAGAAATGTACACTAAGTCAAATAATGAGGATAAAGCTACTATTGAGGAAGCTATTGTAAAGTATATGATTATATATAATACTGGTCTAAGTGACATTGAGAGTCAACTTCCAGATGAACTAAATGAAGTTTTGAGTGTTAGAAGACTAAACGCAGTTGAAGAAGATGCAAAAATTAGAACTTTTGTCTTGGAGAAAGTTGGTTCCACTCCTACTGACGAAGATAGAGCCAAATTGGCTCAAATCTATAATAAACAATTTAGAACAAAATAGAGAGTTAGTACCCTAATGAGAAGAGATAAGGATGAGATAGAGAAACTAAAAGATGAAAAATTGTAAAAGGTTGCAAATCTTGCCATGGAGCTGATTAAAGAAGATGAAATACAACATGATGTATCAGCTCCAGAAATCAATGACCCTGCTACTAAAGACAATTTACAAGAAAATGTTGTTACAAATGATTCTCCTCCGATAAAAGAAAATGTTGAAAGAGAGAAGAATGATAATGATAAGAGTGCCCCAGAGAAGGAAAATGATCAAGTTAAACAAGAGTTGTCTCCTCCAAATTTGTAGAATACTACTGAGCAGAAGGAAAAACAAGAGCCAGAGAACCTAGAGAAACCTGAGGATCAGAAGAATAAAATCTTGCCTCCTCTGGAAGATAAAAAGAATGCAAAGGAAGAAAAGAAGATTGTGGAGAGAAAGAGAAAGAGAAAAAGGATAAATCCTCCAATGCATTTGGAGAATCTTTAAAGAATCTATTGGATATGCAATTTTAGTTTCAACCTATAGTGACAACACAAGTACTACAAGTTCCTATATAGCAAGGATAGGTTGACATGGATAAGATATCTCATTTGCATAAACTACAACTTGGTGATGCATTTCATGCCTCTGCAAGAAAGGAAATCATACAAACTCACCAAAAGAGTGCTGAATTGATTGATGAAGTAGTAAAAGTACTACAAGATAGTCTTCCAAGTGTAAATATTGACAATTCTTTATCCGGTGTAGAATAACTGAGATTACTGATTGATTCCTTTAAGGAATACTCTACTAGATTAGAGGAGAAATTGGAAAAGGAAGTAAATTAGAAGATAAATGAAAAGAGGTTTACAGATGTCTCCAACAAATGCACTACTTCACATGATAAGTTGCAGAGCATTTTTAAAGATATTTAGGATTGTGTGAGAGAAGCAAAAGCCTTGTACCAATTTTGTTTGACATGGCCTATTTCCACAAAGAGCATAAAAGACCATATGGACTCAAATGAGTCTCAGATTGCTCATACCTTTGGTGTTTATGATCCGATGGGAGATGCAGATGGAACAACAAGGCTAATAATTGAGAACCTACATGGACAATTCTTTCAGCTAGATGAGCAAAATGAGAAGATAATTATGAAGTATTGTAATCTCTGAGATATTTTGAGTGCAATGCTTACATCTTTGACTGGAATTTTGACTGATGTGGAGAAGATGTTACAACAGAATTTGGTACCCACCTCTCGGGAAGAAGGTGAAGAATTATATGTGAAGCTTGAGAATCAGTGCAGAGTACTTGCCTTTGCTAAGGAGGAATGGGAAATACCAATGAAGGATCTAGAGGCACACCTTGCAAAATTAAAGGACTCCAATCAAGGTAGTTTGGCCTCCTCAAGCTAAGTTGTACAATTTTGTTTTGTGTAAATAACTTTCCTTACTGCAATGTACATATGTGGAGTATATATTCTTGATAACCTTGTTAAAAAGAAACTCTCAGATGTAAATTGTTGAGTATAAGGGTGAAGCAGTAAGGGGTTGACTCATGTACATATAGATATATCTTCATAAGGGGAGAACTATACATGTCACTTAAAATTTTGATATCAAGGGCCCCTTTGCCCTTGATGGCAAAGGGGAAGAAGATTAGAGAAACTTGAGTAGTGTTGCCATCAGTGATAAAGGGGGAGATTGTTGGAAGTTTGTCATTGAAGTTTATGTGCTGGCAACATGAGCTAAATGGAGAGACTAATGGATATAGCAGAACATGATAGCATATGGTGTTGTCATTGATGGCAACACATTTCAGGGAAGCAGTTGTGTTGGTCCAGAGAAGACCAAAGTACCAATTATTCTATAGATTTGTCTAAGTCCTAGAGTACTGTCTTTAGTGTTTAGGGAACCAGTTTTTGGGTCTGCATTGCTTCGATATGAAGAATCTTGTCATGCAGTTGTAAGGTAATCTGGTACATACTGAAGGATTCTAAATCCAAATTTTCAAGTCTTGAAGTCCTCTATAGTGGAAGATAGAGTTGATAGAGCATCAAACTTTGTAATGATAGTATAATGGCAATATTAGTGGTATGTTGGAATGTTCCACATTCCACCACAGATGAATATTTTTCTATGCAGTTTTAAGGGTAAGTTCACAAATGTCAGAAATATGTTCTCTCCAAGTGGCAAGAGTTTTGGTGGTATGCGCACTGAGATGTGAGCTAACAGTTGGCTCATTCTATTGATTAGTTCACCAATGGTGCTAACCCAAAGGTTTTGAGGTTGTGCGGATTTGCGTAATGTATGAAACAAAGTTATGGGAGTAAATTATAGATCATGCTGACCCATATGAATGTGCTACATGATTTAGTTCTCTCTGCAAAGCATATGGGATTGAGTTTTGTGCTGACAGGTCAAAAAGTCACATGGTACATCTATCATGCCGACCTGTTTGATGTTTTTCTTGATTGCGGTATATAAACAATATTGAATTCTTGTGTGGAGTGTGTGTGTGTGTGAGTGAAGTTTGATGCAGAGAAAGACAAGATAAGATGAAGTGTGTTAAATCACTATTTTGAGCTTCAATGGAACTATATCTTTAGCATAAGTCAGATGCATTACTAACAGTTCATATTTGGTAGTGAGCCACCCCTTCTTCTATGTTTTTCTAATTAGGACAGTGAGTCCTTTGGTAGTGAGCCACCTACAGTGAGCACTTCTCTTTTGGACAGTGAATCCACTATTGTATTAACTTTTAACCAATTGCATTATAATATATTGTGAGCTAATCATCATCGTGGTTTTTCCCTTTTTGGGTTTTCCACATAAAAATCTGGTGTTCATGTGTTATGTGTGTTGATGGTTTCTTTCATGCTTTCCTTTCTTACTAGAATTTAAATATGCTATGTGGAATGAATGTTTAAATGCTTAAGTGGTTTCAAAGAATACTGGTTCACCCCCCCTCTTAATATTCTGGGTGTTCAACAGGCTACCTATGAGGCATACTAGAACTAGTCTTAGAAAAGGAATCTACAACCAACCTATCTTTTTATTTGTTTCCTTAGGGGGAAAGGAAACCATAGGGTTACAAGATCTTATGAAGTTGATGAACAAGAGAATCAACCCTTGGTGTAAAGGGAAAAGCTAGAACCCATTTTAAATTTAGTAATCAAGTTCTCTAGAGATGACAACAAATAGAATGGCAAAGACACAAGCATTTGGTACCAAAAGTTATTGAGTAGCATAAAATGGTAGGAGTAAAGAGATTTAAAGTGACCCTCAAGAGTCATATACCTCATAATACAAAGACCCACCTCATCCCATGACCTCTTCAAGGAGCTTATAGAATGGCCAGATTGCAACTTATTCAAACTCTCTCCTTCTCTGAGGAAAAAAGAAGTATAAAATCCTCCCGAATTCACCCGTCCTTATAAATTTTTGTCCCCTTAGGAGAGAGACTAGCCACCTCAACTATCATCTCCTCTGTAACCATGAAATCCAACCCCTACATAACCACTCTTTTTTTGTTTCATCTATTCGCAAAATTAATCACTAAATTTGTGTCATATATATTTAATCTCTCCAACAAGGGAATGAGCCTACCCTTAGATAGGTTCCTCCATATAGTGATATTATTCTTGAAATAACTGTACAACTAATAGGTTCAATTATGTTATGGTCCCCACCCATGGTATGGCTCCACGTAATCTTAATAGAGTGTAACCAAAAACACTACTCAACCACTTTCTAGACCCATCATCTCCATAGAATCTCAATAGTCTACAACTAGAAACACTACTTAACCACTTTCCAAAACCATTAGATAAAATAGCTACCGACAAGGTTGATGAACGCTCTAGAGATAGGGGAGATGTGCTAAGTGTCATGGTTGATGAAACACAATCACATGATAGAAATGATTGAAGAAACAACCCACTTAGGGGGCATCACCAAACACATTTTACTAATTCACAACATCATTAGCAAATAAAGAGACTACCCTTGAGGGTAAATCCTCATTTCTATTCCAACTCATTTTCCACTATGGAAATTACCCAATTTGGTGAAAAAGTCTACCACCTTGTTGGCTTCATGGAAGACATGGTTAACTTACACTTGATTCATACTATCCAAAATAACAAGTGAATCAATAATCAAATTCTCTATAGTCTAGCAAGGTCTGATCTTTCTTTTAATACAATTGATGGTATTCGTAGAGTCCCCTTCCAAAATAATGGCTTGATATCCATAATCCTTAGCCATCTTCAAAGCATGTTATGTAGCCACAACTTCTACATAATGATTAGTTTAATTTCCTAGGTTAATTACAAAGCACTAGTAGAAATATGGCAAATAAATGACCAGGTGACTAAAACTTTTAGTCATGTGACCAAACTTTTAGTCACATGACTAAAACTCTTTGCAACACAGCTATAAATGACTAAATAAATGACTAATTTGGTCATAGGTTGAAATGACTAAATAAATGACCAAATAAATGACTAATTTGGTCATCGGGCAAAAAACACAACTAAAGTGGGTAATTAAAAAAATATTTCAAATTGAGGGAGTGAGTTGTATTATAATATAATAAAATAATAATTTATTATATTACAATACAATATAATATAATAATTCAACAAGAAGGTGTTTAGTTTTTCAAAAACCTTTTGACTAAAGATGATTCTTCTGATTGTTCATCTATCATACCTGAGGTTCTTCAGTATATTCCTTCAATAATCGGTCAAGAAGATAATAAGGAGCTATTGAAAGAATTTACAATTGCGGAGGTTAAAGCAATAGTTTTTTCTCTAGATCTGGATAAGGCTCCGAGTCCAGATGGTTTCACCCCTTTGTTTTATCAAAAATGTTGGGATTTCATAGGGAGAGAGATCCGGTTGGCTTTGGAGGAAGCAAGAAGAAATTGTACAGTCTTGAAGGAGTTCAACTCTACTTTAATTACTCTTATTCCCAAGGTAGCAACTCCTTCTTTTGCAGACTTTAGACCAATTTCATTGTGCAATACCTTCTACAAGATAATTACAAAAGCTATTTCTTTAAAACTAGTAACTTTTTTGCCAAAGATTATTTCAGAGGAATAGGGGGGTTTTGTCCTTGGAAAAGAAATAGTTGAAGGGGCAATAGTTGCTCATGAAGTTTTACATTCTATTCATTCTCTTAGTCTTTCAGCGATGATGGTGAAATTGGATATGTTGAAGGCTTACGATTGGGTATCTTGGGACTTCCTCTTAAAAGTTTTAAGGAAATTTGGCTTTTCCCACAGATGGTGTAAGTGGATCTTATCTTGTATTTCAGGGGCAAGTTTTTCAGTATTGATTAATGGTTCTCATTCTGAATTTTTTAAGTCCTCCCAAGGTATTAGACAGTGTGATCCTCTGTCACCATTTTTATTCATAATAGTAGTAGAAGGTTTAAGTAGATTGATTCGTCACTTTAATTCCAGTGGTGTATGGAGAGGAGTGATTATTCCCAGGGTTTCTTTTCGTATTACTCATGCTTTATTCACATATGATACACTCTTTTTTAGAAAGTCCTCATTGCAGGAAGCTAAAGCAATGAAGAAAGTAATTTATTTATATTGTACGGTTTTAGGTCAGAAATTTAATCAAAACAAGTCTAAGGTTTTTTTCTTTAACACTAGTCAAATGGTTCAGAGGAGGATTTCAAAGATATTGAGTTTCAAAGTATATTCTTTGCCTTCGATTTACTTGGGTGTTCCTCTCTTTGTATGCAATGTGAAAAATTATTTCTGGAAAAAACTCTTTCAATCTCTCAAGGGGAAAATTGCATTGTGGAAAGGGAAATGGTTAACCTTTGTTGGAAAAATTACAATGATTAAGTCAGTATTATTAGTAATTCCTATTTATACATTTTCTGTGCTTAAGGTCCCAAAAGGCATTATCTCTGAGATTTGTAGTATTCTTAAAAAATTTATGTGGAATGGTCCAGTTGAGGAAGGGAAAAGAATTCCTTTGATTTCTTGGGACAATCTTTGTTGTCCAAAATCTCTTGGGGGCACTGGAATTCATAATGTTGAGGATCAGAATCTAGCTTTAGGGGCAAAACTAGTGTGGCACATGTATGAAAAACATGATTCTAAATGGTGTAAAATTTTGCAATCTAAATATTTAGATTCCACAGATCCTTCTAGAATCTTTACTATTCAAAATCTAGTTCAAGCATAAAAAATTTGGGATTTTTTGATTAATTATAGAGATGTGATTGCACCTTATTTATCTTGGGTTATTCATGATGGCAATTCAACAAAATTCTAGGAAGACTCTTGGAATTCTTATTCCCCTTTATCTCAAATAGAAGGTTTGCAGGAAGCACGATTAGTTCTTTTGAATTGGGGTGTCAAGGTAAGGGATTATTTGGATTTAAACTCTATTAATGATTCTTTGGAGATTAAGTGGAAATCATTCTCAGAGATTCCCATTCCTGAGGATCAAAAGCCCTTATTACAACAGATTATGAGAAATAGAAAAGTTTTCATTTCTGGGAAAATGGATGAGTTAATCTGGTTTCCTTCAAAAACTGGTAAATATATAGTTAAACAAGGCTATCAGAGTATCATTAGCAGAAATATTGCATAGGATCTGAACTGGCCCCATAAATTATGTTGGAACTCTTCTTGTCTTCTGAAAGTAGGTGCCTTCGCATGGTTAGCTTTGAAGGGCAGAATCTTAACAAGTGATAGATTAGTCAAATTTGGAATTGCTCAATCCTTCCTTTGCCCTCTTTGTTCGGAAGTGGAAGAAGATGCTAATCACTTATTACTGAATTGTTCTTTTTCTTCTGAGGCTTGGTGTTGGTTATGTGATTCTTTGGGTTGGTCTGGACCTCTTCAAAATTCTCTTATTCAAGTTTTCCAAGATTGGCCTTTACTATATAAGGATTCCACTTTTGCTAACTTGTGGGTTGTGTCTCCTAGTCTTCCGATTTGGACATTATGGCTTGAAAGGAACAATATAATTTTTTGAAAACAGAAATGTTCAGTTGATCAAGTAATTTTGAAATTTGAAAAGTTAGTGGTAGAGGTAATCCAAGCTAATTTAATTCATAAAGGTTCAGGCTCTTTGACTTTTTCTTCATAGGATGCTTTGATGTTAAAATCTTGGAAGTTTTTACAGCTACCTAATTTAGGTTGTTTTGTGAATAAGAAGAAATTGGATAGGAATTTAGTATGTTGGAAACCTCCTCCTAAAAATTTGTGAAAATGAATTTTGATGGTGCTAGCAAAGGTAATCTAGGTACATCTGGAGCAGGATGTGTTATTAGGGACCATAAAGGTTCCATTATGAAGGCATTATCTTTAAATTTAGGTTGTCGCTCAAACAATGAAGCTGAGGCTTTGGCATTAGTAGTAGGAATGAAACTCTCTGTTGGACTAGGGTTTAAAAGGGTCATTATTGAAGGAGACTCAATGATTCTTGTTAATGCTTTAAAAAAGAGATCCTTTTTAAATTGTAAATTGCAATACATCCTACAAGAGGCATTAGTTCTTATTGATACTTTGGAATCCTATCAGATCATCCATTCTTATTGGGAGGGTAATCAATTAGCTAATTTTTTAGCTAATTTTTCCTATTCTCAATCTATTGAAGAGACGAGCTGGGATAGCATTTCTTTATGTCAATTGGAAGGATGTGTTGGAATTTTAAATAAGGATCGAATCTCATCTACAGGAGGTGTATTGTAGCCTAAGACAGTCATGAATCTTATGTCAGAAGGTGGGATTGGTGTTGGGAAGATCTTTTGCATGGGCTTTCAAAGTCTCTATCTTTAGAAGCAGCTCGTGTAAATTGGCCTCACCTTGGTTCGACTGGTTGCTACACATTACGCAAGGAGTGAGGAAGAATGAAATGAAATCAATTCAATTATTTCATAGCATTTACTCCTCATGTGGCTTCTGGGGTTAAATTCATTTCTCTCAGCCTTGTTTTCATATCTTTCTGATTCTTTTCTATCATTCCCTCTTCTTCTGTAGTGTGTCTTCTTTATGTTTACAGGATGGGCTCGATTCATAGAAATAGCAAAATCCATCTCCCCATCCAAAAATGGGAGATGCCGATGCTTGGACTAATTAGGGTCATTGCTCAGAGAAGCCTAGCTTGGTGAACCGGTGGAGAATGCAGATGCAGAGCTTGGTGGCATGCTAGAAATTTTAAATATGGACCCGTAATCTTTTCTGTATTGCATAGTTGGTCTAAAGGTTGGGAAATTTTGTAATGTCTTAAGGGTTCTATTTTGAGGCTATTGCATGATGCTCATCTTGCCTTTCTTTAGTAGACCCCATGTTATGTATAGTTTGGTTTCATTTTTATGTAAGGGGTCTTCTTGTAATGGTTCCGATGATAGGAACTTATAGGTTTTTTGTATTGAACATTGTAATCATCTCGGAGCTATAACCGGAGGTTTTCTTCTCCTAGTTCTTTCCTGCCGGTATGCTCTTTGAACCATGAATTTGTAATCTTATATTTATCTATAATAAAATAGTTTAGTGGCTTTGCCACTTTTGTTTTAAAAAAAATATAATATATTATAATATACTATGATATTCTATAATATAATATATATATTATATAATATTATATTATTAATATTATAATATTATATTTATATTATAATGTATTTAATATTATATAATAATATAATATTATTATATATTTAATATTATATTATTATATCATTATATAATATTAAATATATTATAATATAATATAATATAATATTATATAATATTATAATATTATATTATATAATATTATAATATATTATAATATTATATTTTAATATTATATAATAATATTATTAAATATATTATAATATTAATAATATAATATAAATATTATAATATAATATAATATTATATTATAATATAATATTTATATAATATAATATTATATTTATATTATATTATTAATAATATAATATATTTAATAATATTATTATATAATATTATAATATAATATAATATTATTATTATATAATATATATTATAATATAATATAATATTATAATATTATATTATATTATATAATGTTCATATAATATAATATAATATTTATATTATATTATTAATATTATAATATGGGTGCCAAAATTATACATGGGCTACCATATACATGTATTTCATTTAAATTTCACTTTTGGTGTTGGCGCCCACCTCCATTTCACTTTTGGTACCTGTTGGTTCAAGTTGAGACCCTAAAGGTAAACCCTAACTCGAAAAATCTTAAAACCATAACTTATTTTGTTTCATTGGAGTAGATCCAAGCGCGTTGAGAGCCATGGTGAGGGCCATGGCCCTCACCTTCATTGTTTTGGCAGAGTTATTCCCTGCGCGGTTGCGATCGACATGTCACGGGATATTAGCGGTAGTCGATAAGGCAGGGGCAATCATCGGAGCATTTGGGTTTCTGTATGCTGTGCAGAGTCCACATGAAAAGGAGATGGATGCAGGGTACCCTAGAGGAATTGGTATTAAGGCTTCCTTAATACAAATAAAATAAAGACAAAATTATTAATTATAAAACATCTTTTAAATATACTATATAATTTTAGTTCACTTTAGTTCTAGGGTTTAGGGTTTAGGGTTTAGTGTTTAGGGTTTAGGGTTTTGGATTTAGCATTTCGAGTTAGGGTTTAGGGTTTAGGTTGTTTAGGGTTTACGGTTTAGGGTTTCAGGTTTAGGTTTTAGCGTTTAGGTTTAGGGTTTAGTGTTTAGGGTTTAAGGTTTAGGGTTTAGGGTTTAGGGTTTTGGGTTTTGGGTTTCAGGTTTAGGGTTTAGGGTTTCAGGTTTAGGGTTTAGGGTTAAGGGTTTAGAGTTTAGGGTTTAGGGGTTTAGGTTTTAGTGTTTAGGGTTTAAGGTTTAGGGTTTAGGGTTTAGGGTTTAGAGTTTATGGTTTAGGGTTTAGGGTTTAGGGTTTGGGGTTTAGGGTTTAGTGTTTAGGGTTGAGTGGATACAAATCTACCTAGATAATATGTGCACATGCGGTCCTCATGAAGTGATGTGCGAGTGGGAGGCAGGCGACTGTAACGGGGTTTTAGTTTTTATGTGTGTAATGAAATTGTAGTAAATAGATATTAGTTTTTGTGCTAGAATAACAAAGAACTATGCAAATACCTCTTTTTTAAAAAGAAGATTTCCTCCATGGCCTTGGATCGATTCGTCGGAAGGCGATTCTTTTGTTTTCTATTTGCACTCCCCTTCAGTTCACCTCAAATCTTGCAATTTGATATGCTTGCCTAAGTTATTTTTTAAACCCTTTTCGTAGAGAACAATCAAAGAGTTAAGAAAATTTCCTAACGTGAATTTTTTTATGGTGTGAGACAATTCTGAGCACTATAATGCTCATTTATAAAAGCCTATTGGCTAATAATAATATATATTATACAATAATATAATATTATATAATATAGATATTATAATATATATTATATAATATATATTATATAATATTATATTATTAATATTACAATATTATATTAATATTATGTATTATATTATTATATATTATTATATTATTAATATTACAACATTATATTTATATTATATATTATATTTTTATATAATATTATATTATTAATATTACAATATTATATTTATATTATATATTATATAATAATATAATATTATAATTTATTCAATATTATATTATAAAATAATATATATATATTATATTATAATATAATATAATATTATATTTATATTATATTATTAATATTATAATATATTTAACATTATACAATAATATAATATTATATTATATTTAATAATATGGGTGCCAATTTAATTTTCATTTTGGCGCCCACCTTCATTTCATTTTGGCGCTTCTCGTTGAAACCCTAAACAGGAAATGATGGGAACATTCACCAAAATAGTGCAATAGAAAAATGGCGCTCATCTCCATCAGAGGCGGGGGTTCCAACTCCATTGCCTTTTCTCTCACGGCAAGCAATGCGATCTGGCGTGGAGTGTTCTTTACATAGAGGTTCTTCGTAGCCGTGTATTTTGCGCAGAGGTTCTTCGTATGGGGTGAGCGCAGAAGCTACCCGACGGCCTATATGGTTAGTAATATAACAATTTACATGTTATTGAGAAAAGGGAGATGGTTGTAGTTTATAAAAGCTATAGATTCATGCATTGATTGAGTCATACATATTTCAGGACTTCACTTTAGTTATTTGGATGATCCTTCATCTTTTGATGTGGGCATATGGCTAACAATTTGCAGAGAATATATAATCTGGGAGCACGAAGGATTATTAGCGTGGGAGTTGGAGCCGTTGGTTGCTGCCCATGTAGATCATAGAAAAATATTAGGCTTTCAAAAGCACTCCAGGTTGTTTATGTAAAAAAATTAAAAAGGCCCCTTCTCTCTATGTTAACATGCTTGCACACTCAATCCCCTGAGCACACATGCCAGCACTCAATACTTAACTACTCAGCTAACATGTAAGTGATGAATCTATTATTTTTGATGTGTTAATCTTATTGCTTAGTTTAATTTTTTTATTTTATTTTTTAATATATCAATTTTTATATTTTCTGTGTTTGATTTCATATATGTTGCAATTTTCCACAACGATGCACCTGTGAACCAGATTTCAAAATGTCACACACACAGTTGTGAATCCTGGTAACTAAAGTAAATACTATTTGTTTTTTTCAATCAGTATTTTTGGACTCAGAATCTTAACCCTAGTCTCTAGTGAACAACAGAGTACACAGGGCCACAAGGAGACAAGTTCCCTAGCTGATTGAGGATATTGTAGATAGGTACACTCATCAACCAGGATTTTCCCTTTATATTGCATATTTACTAAAAAATATATCTATAAGACCTTGCATGAGTTGATTTTATACAAACATTTGATTGAACCGTATCAAAGCTACACAATATACATAAATTTTACAGCCAACAAATTCACTGTTTATTTAAGGGTAAAAAGTTTAGGTCATTTATTGGGTCATTGCCATGCTAGAATCTAATTTGAAGTTGAAATTATTCAAACTTACCCTTGGATTTCAACATTACAAGACTAAATTGAATCTTGTCAATATACTTACACACGGTAGTGGCACATTGCACATAATTCCAGAAGTAAGTAGAACAAGAGCTTGTAAATCACATGTCAGTGGCACAAAACAAGCACTACTGATAACCCTACTTCTATCTCAAATGCTTATAGCTGGAAAAACCCAAGAGCCAGAAGTTTTGCAATTGCAACGAAAAGTTGTTTTTTTATTTTTTTTGTTTAAATTAAGAACGATTTGGCTCGAAACTTCAATGGTGCCTTAAAATCCCTCTTCGTTTCACAACTAACACCAAATCTGCAAGGCCTCAGCTGTGCTTTTTGTAACACATATGGAGTGGCATCTAGCTATTTTTAGAATCCCTCTGTATATGGTACATCATATCTAGATTTCTGTCATTGAATCCCACATTGCAAAATCAAAAGAATATTATTGGTAATAGATGATAATAGGCTACTTTATTGGTAAGGACTATATTGTAAATTGGTAAATGATATTTTAGTTAGAGACTGGTGATATTTGTATTAGCTAGGGATGATTTGTAACCTATCATGACCAAAATAGTCACATTTTGAATGAGTTTCATTTATTTCCCATTCAAGTTTCTTAAACATGATCGCTTCATGTGCGGCACAGTGGTCCTATTTTAGATGCTCTTGCATATGTTGAATGGGTGAAGGAAGATGCTCGATTTAAGCACATACTTGTCCACATGTCACCTTCTTCTACTCATGCTTTCCCAAGATTAAAACAACGGCATAAATTTTCACTAATGCAGGCAAGCTATACTTCATTATTTTATCATGTTTCTTTTGCTTTCTTTTGGTTTTATAGATGGCAAGATTAATCAGGCCATAGAAAGACATTTTCTGTGTTTAAATGCCCTAGCTTTAAAATTTTTATACTATGGACTCAAGTCTTTGTTGTGATATGTTCATTAAATTATTCCATTGATTTTAAGCATATTGTCAATACTGCTCATTTGTCTTTTAATCTCCTAACTTGATTGGTATATAGTGATAACTTTCTGGAAACTCCATTCACAAGGTCCAAATTGGAAGGTTAAGATGCAATTGAGTCTCATTCTGATTATGGAGGTTAGACTTCATAGGGAACAATCATCAAATGACTCAATATCTTGAGAAAACCTAGGAGTCATTAGAGACAATAGTCATATTTTAATGTGGTAAAGACATTGTAATGTTGATCTAAGAGATAGCCT
Organism: Cunninghamia lanceolata; assembly: GCA_027924645.1. NCBI lineage: Eukaryota > Viridiplantae > Streptophyta > Pinopsida > Cupressales > Cupressaceae > Cunninghamia > Cunninghamia lanceolata. The sequence continues at coordinate 664,066 of BSBN01001584.1, read as the reverse complement.
TTCTTTTTGGTGTGATATAACCTTAGCACAATAGAATGAGATCTAATATTAGTCTAATATACAATGTTTGTCAAAAGAGATACAATGTTTGTTAAAGAAAGAAATAGTGAAGGCTGGTAAGAGACCCTTGACTTTTACTAAAGGTGGTGGATAGTTAATGCAGGGGCAAAGCTATTAAGAATGATGCATAACATGAATCCACAGTGGTCTTAGACCTACTAAAAGCACTATCAATTAATTTACTTATGATTTGTTAGTGATTTTAGGTCTGTCAAGAGGGGTTTAGAACATGTTCTATGTACAGGGGTACAATTAATGGTAAGGATGTTGTAACCAAGTGGATGACAAGAGATGTGTCATATGATTATAAGACCTTGCACAAAAGTATTAAAGTGTTATGATTCTAGGATATATGGTATGAACCTTTTGATAGGCCTGTGGAAAATATAGTATAAACGCTTGCTTTGTAGGCCTCTCAAAACTCTAGAAGCTTGTGATTGTCATATAACAACTTGTATAACCAACTATATTGAGGTAGTTCTATTCAACATGATATCATAAAAAGGATTTATCAGTGCTACAAGGACTAAAAACATCAAAAACTTGTGATGAATAACCTTATGAGATCCTAATAGGAGTATTGTTTGAATGATAATGACTAAGGATGAAGGGACAGTCAACAGTGTAATGAGTGCAGTGATCTCATAAGTGCACAAAGACCTAAGACACCTATAGGAGATAGTGAATAGGTAGGTTTGTGCATGCTTAGTAGGACCTACATTTTCATTCTCTTGATGATATGCAGAGAATGAACCTGATAATAGTTGAGAAACTATTCAAAGATATGTGAAGACTGCAGGGTGTTGAAGGATGAAGAACTACATAAGATGGCCATCTCACAGTCTTAGCCATTTCACAGTCTTAAATATGTGTCTAGAGCATTTGAAGGTTTTGAGGAAATTATACAAATATTTAATTGCATTAGAGAATGAATATATGAGAGAGTGAATTAGTTTGAAGAGATATAGTTCAGAGGTTGAGGACGTAAGAGAAGTCACCCAATCAAAACAAGTATGCACACATACTAACAAATTTGATGGAGAATGTAGTGTTTGTCAAATGATGAGTGAGAGATAAAGAAGCTTTAATGACCCTAATTTGACCTTGAATACACCACCATGTTCTTAGAAGTTTTGGTTACTATTTGTAAGTGCATCAAGATGGTGAAATTTGAATGTATGGTCACAAGACGGATCTTTAGAATTCTAAAAAGAAGCAAGATTCTTCTCCATACCCTCCAAGGAGTTTTAAAAATTTCAAAATCCTGAAGCACATGTCCTTTAATCTAGCATAATGAGGTTTGAAGAGGATGAAGGTAGTTGGGATAGTTGAAGGGATGATAAAGAGCAATTCCCACATTTTGCTAGAATCTAGGAGCCTGAACAAATACATGCAAGAGTGGATAAAGGTGGAAAACATCAAACATCCCATTCCTTAGTACCCAGCTTCCCACTTCTGCATATATGTTTTGAGAGAAGAACATAAGTTAGAGCATTTTTAGGATCCAAATCAAAAAGCAACATTTGTATAAATACTCCTAAGCCTATATTCATATGTGATTTATAGGCACCAAGGAAACACATCCACACAACCACCACAGGTTTAACTGGCATCTTAATGATAAATTTTAGGTTGTCCTCAAGATAGTCAGCATGGGCAAGAAGGTTAACCATGCACACATAATGATCGACTATAGGAGTAATGCAATAAGGGTTACTCATGTGATTGAAGTATGTACAACCCTCATCCACTAAACCTGAATAGCTGCATGCACATAGAACACAAGCAAACATTATGATGTTAGGATATGCTCCAGAGTGCTTCATTAATTCAAAGATCTTGAGAGCATCCTTGCAAAATCCATTTTGTGCATATCCATGCAATCATGGCATTCCATGAGACTACATTTCTTTGAGGCATTTTGTCAAACAGGCCACGTGCCTTGTCTATACTTCCACATTTTACATACATGTCTACCAGAGCATTTCCAACTATAATTTCTGACAAAAATCCCCCTTCCATTATGCTTTGATGGATGTCCATACCCTATTCCAAAGTTCCCATTTTGGCACAAGCAGGGAGGATGTTGGCAAAGGTTGTGGAATTTGGATTTAGACCTGCTAATTGCATTTGCTTGAAAGTTTCTAAAGCCTTTTCAAAAAATCCATTTTGTCCATATCCTGCAATCATGGCATTCCACGAGACCACATTTCTTTCAGGAATTTTTTCAAACAGGTCATGTGCCTTCTCTGTGCTTCCACATTTTGCATACATGTCTACCAGGGCAATTGCAACTACAACAAATGACAAAATTCCTCTATCCTTCATGCTTTGATGGATGTCCATACCCTATTCCAAAGCTCCCATTTTAGCATAGGCAGGGAGTATGTAGGAAAAGGTTGTTGAATTTGGCTTTACACCTGCTAATTGCATTTGCTTGAAAGTTTCTAAAGCCTTTTCAAACAAATCTATTTTGTGCATATCCCGTAACCATTGCATTCCATGAGATGACATCTCTTTGAGGCATTCTGCCAAACAGTTCACATGCCTTGTCAATGCTTCCACATTATGCATACATGTCCCCGCATCACCACGAAGGCCCAACAAGCACCTTGCGGTAGACATGTATGTGGTGACCCTGGCATCCTTTATGCTTTGATGGCATGGATCCCGCATCACCGTGAAGGCCCAACAAGCACCTTGTGGTAGACATGTATGTGGTGACCCTGGCATCCTTTATGCTTTGATGGATGTCTGTACCCTATTCTAAAGCTCCCATTTTTATACAAGCAGGGAGGATGTTGGCAAAGGTTGTGGAAGGCCATGTTTTCCTCAAAACCAACTAATGATGCCTGCATGGGATTTGAATTGCCACCTTTGGGCACTCTGGCTACCTGCCCCTACCTTCTCTGCACCAAGTATCTTCTTCATCTCATCACCAAAACAATCTCTTCCATGAAGGCCAAATTGGAATCTTTTTCCCAGTCATGAGTGCATGCAGATCCCTCAATCACCTAGACTATCAACTCATTATTATCATGATCGGCAACAACAACTATTCAACGATCAAACAATATTCTGAATGATTGTGTTGCACTTTCATGGCTACTAATGCGCTACTATCTATAGAGTTAAGACACATATAACTAATAATATATAGTATTATATATTATGATCTCATAGTGGTTGGTTATATTTTTTTGGACTTTTGATTGTCTCTTCTGTGATGATAATGGAATGTGATTAGAAACGTAAATTGTAGTTCTCTTAAAGAGATTTTTATTCGTATTAATTAACTATGGAGTAAAGTAGATACTTGTTGTTAGAACTCTCATTTATGGGTAAGGTTAGGTACATTGTCTTTCAATGAAACTGTCTTACACTCTATGAAGATGAATATTCCTAACATATAATTATTGTTAGGAATATTACTGTTTATATTTTTTTTAATAAATTTAAATAATCTTGATATATAGCTTGATAAGGAAGATTTAAAATATAATTAAATTAATATTTTGTTTTAACTATTTTAATAATGATTAAATTATATTTTATGGATTAATTGACTTAACTCTTATGTGTATTTTCATTATTTATTTGGAGTAATATGGAAGTATTCAGAAGAAAGGAGAAAAGGAGAAACTGGAATATAATGGAGGAATAAGAAAGTGGTGAAAATATTTAAACAAGTACAAAGATTAACTTGGATTAATTTGTTTCTTCAAATTGGGTGCAGGCTGGTTTGCTTTAGTTACATGTTAAGGTGGTTGTTGCATCCATCCTTAACCGATTTGGTGGTCGTTGTGCCATAGCACTGTATTGTTTGACCATTGTGCCCTATCACTATACTCTATGATATTAGATAAATATTAAAGTTTTTTGTGATGTTAGATAAATATTTTTGAATTTGTCAATTCTATATTTGATATTCTAGTTCACTTGTATAATTGTGGAATTGATCTCCACAAGTGTAGATCTCAACCTTCATGTGGATTTGAATTTGTGTGAATGGATGTAATTTGCATTGATATATTAATAAAAAAATTTCTCACGTCAGTGTCTAATACTTTAATATGTGCTTTTTTTGTAGTTTGAGGTTACACCGTTCTTGCTTGGCTCCATGACAAGTGATTCTTTTCTACAAACTTGTGAGCCGAAAGATAATTGCATTGCATCTAAAACTGTTTGGGCTCTTCCATAAGTTTTGTGAAAATCTTTCAACACTCAATAATATATTAAGAATTCAATTCTTGAATTTGAAATTGCATTTGCTTTAAAATTTCTAAAGCCTTTCCAACAAATCCATTTTGTGCATATCCTGTAATCATTGCAGTCCATGAGACCACATTTCTTTTAGGCATTCTATCAAATAGTTCACATGCCTTGTCTATGCTTCCACATTTTGCATACATGTCTAACAGGGCAGTTGCAACTACAACATCTGACAAAATTCCTCTATCCTTTATGTTTTCATGGATGTCCATACCCCATTCCAAAGCTCCCATTTTGCCATAGGTAGGGAGGATGCTGGCAAAGGTTGTGGAGTGTCCATGGGATGACATCTCTTTGAGGCATTGTGTCAAATAGTTCCCATGCCTTGACTATTATTCCAACTTTTGCATAAATTTCTACCAGAGCATTTACAACTATAATATCTGTCAAACATCCCCCTTCCATTATGCTTTGATTTGCTAATAAAGTATGTTTCAGATTTGAATTTTCTATTCAAGTTTCATCTTAACTTTCACATGTTTGGAGTTGGGATTGCTAGCTTCCTAAACCTATAATCAATGAAAATTCATAGTTCAGAAATTGATTACTAGGAATGGGGGTTACAAGAATGTTTGCCTAAACCTGATTGTTTATAAATTTGACTTACTTTGTCTAAACAGATCTAAGAAGATCTGTGGAGTCAAGAAGGTAAATATTCATTCAAAGAACATGTTAAAGTAAGTTACTTATTTGCTTTTTGTTACAAAGGGGCAATTTACTCATTGCATTGCTGAGTTCTGTTTGTGCAAACCAAGGCGGGAGATGCAACAAAGAAGAAGTAATGCAGCAATTAGCAATATTATGCGAGTTTTGATACATTTATTCAAATTTTGAGATATAAAAGCCCATGATGAAATATTTAGGATTCATTTTGCAAGTAGTTCTTTCATGTTTTAGAGTTGTATAAGCAAAAAATAGAGCATTGTAACTTAGTTTTCTCAGTCATAGCACTGATAAACACACTTTGTAACATATTTTTCAAAGCAAAGACATATTTAAGTCTTGTATTTACTGTAAAAACACAATTTCTCAATAAAATTTCAGTATTTTGCCTTCTTAATAGTTGTTTCATTATGTGCAAATGAATGATTGATTATGTTTTTTTGTGTTTTATGTTTAAACCTGAAAAATAGTTAAATAAACTACCAATTGACTAAATATACTATCTGTTAGTGTAGGTTTTTATTTCCTAGTTGGGTTATTTATTTTTCCTTATATTCCTAGGTTTTTCGTACACTTCTATTAATCTCGCTTAGGTTAATAAAGCATGTCTTATTAGGTAAGTGGTTGCGAGGTGTCACCTTCCTACATGTGAGCATCCATTAGTTATCATGGGAAGATACTTTTCTATCTTTAGTCCAATAGATGGTTGCTCCTCATTAGTCGGTGTTGCCACCTCCTCTCTCTTCCTAGTCTATATAAGCATGCTACTTGGCTTGTATTTTGCATCTCTTGCTTTTGCATCCTCTTAATGCTATTTTGCTTCTAGAATTTGCGTTACTCTCTTGGAGACTAACTCTGTGTTGCTATTTTGATTTCATATCATTTGCATTCATAGTTTATATATCTATTCTTTGCACTAGTTTTCTGGGTTAATAATCTTTTCAGATTCTAACATGGTATCAGAGCTATTCTATGTGCAAGAGTAGATTTTAGTTTCCATATTTGAGAGATTTGGGGGGGGGGGGTGCTAATAAATCTTATTACAATTTTTTGAAAAACCCAGTATGCTCTTCTCCTGCATCTTCGGATGATCTTGAGAATCAGAAAAGTTTGACTAAAACATTTTAATCTCTGGAGTTTGCACATGTGTTTTATGAAATCTGGGTGATTACAACATTTCTGGTTATATTGGCAGCATTTCTAGCTATTCCAACACATTCAGGAGGCTTGGAAAAGTCATATTTGGCTTTCATTTCACCGAAATTAGAGATCGTTAGACATAGTTGCGAAACTAGGGTTTCGAGCTCAAATTTGACAACCAGCTTGCATATTTGGTGTTTTCAATCAATATAGCAGGTTCCAACATGCCATTGCTTGTCTTAGGTAGCTGATTCAGCCTTTGCATATCATTTTTTGGTTACTGGAGTCATTTTTTGTAGCTAAAGGTGTTTTGTTTACACTGGATCAACATCTTCTGTACATCAGCAAGAAAAATGCCTTCTGGGTTTTGTTCGTAGCATAGAAAAACTATTTGGGTATCTTTCTATTTTTGCATGAAGTCTATATATTTTGTAAAAACATGTTCATAAAGCTACAGCAGGACGCCTCTCCATTGACAGTTGCAGTTTTGAAGGTAGTTTTCAAATGCTCTGTTCTTGCTCATATGGACTCCTTTTCCCACGAATTTTTTTTTGATTTTGGTTATTTTTTTCGTGCTCTATGCACTAGTGCAGACATTTTTTGATTTTGATGCCGAGATTTTTTAAAAATTGTAGATTCTCTGTCGTGACATTACACATTTCTCATTTTGGGAACTTCGAAGGGTCATAACTTTCACATACGACCTCGTATTGAGGTGATTTTTTTTTAAAGTGCATGATTTTTCAAGTAGATCGTAATGGTACTGTTTATTTTCTCTGAGTATTGTGCCAAAGTTATATTTTTAGCATATGTTCCTCATGAGGGTTTTGTAATGCATTGAAATCAAGACCACTTAGTATTTCTTGTTAGTGGTAGTTGTAAACGCACTAATATAAAGTGCCAAATCATATTTTCTTTGGGGGTTTTTTTGATTGAGTGAAAATGGGGGGTTGTCTTGGTTGGGTTCTTTTCTTTTCGACATTTCTTCTTTGCATTTCTTGATCAAACAAATCTGCCTATCCTAACTCCATACAATTACTTTGAGTGGAAATCACACATGACAATTCACTTAAGGAAAGATGGATTAAATAGGATAACTATGGGACTTGAAACTGAACCTGCTAAAGGATGAAGATAAGCCTAAGTGGTTTAACAAATGTGATGAGGCATATGGAACCTTGTGTTTGTTTCTCTTGATTTGTTCTTTCACATTGAGTCTTTGAATACACCAAATGAAATCTGGACAAAGCTATAAAAACTATTTGGCACACAAGATTCAATGAGGGGTCATATGTTGGAAAATGAACTAATTAGTTTAAGTCTAGGCAATTTCAACATAATCTAAGATTTCTTCACTAAATTGAAATCACTAAGGCTGCAATTAAAACAATGTGGAATTGAAAAGAAAGATGAACAAATAATTCTTAGTATTTTCTCTAAGCTAAGTTTAGAATATTCTGTGTTTGTTTCTACCTTCTATGCTACTAAGGGTGCACTTGGTACTCAATTCACCATGCCATCTTTAGATGATTTTGCTGTCAATCTCACTCAGGAACAAGATAAGCTAATCCAAATGGGCACTCTTAAGTCCTCTAAGTCACATGCCTTGGCTGCCAACCAAGGCACAAAAGAACAAAAAAGGACAAAGTAGTAACAACAATAGTAAGGATAAGAAACAGAAGAATAGTAAGGAGAAGAAGGATCAGATACCAGTTGCTTCAAAAGCAACTAATGAGACCCAATCTTCCAAGGGCGACAAGCCTAAGAAAGAGAGGGTCCAATGTGCCTATTGTAAAAGACTCGGTCATGATGAACATAAATGTCTGAAGAAACAAATTGATCACTTGACACATTCTTGAGAAGAATAATATCAGTGTTCCTGATTCTATCAAACAAAGTTCTAATGAGGGGCCTAATAAGGCAAAAGAAAATAGCAAGCAGAAAGGAAAGGGCAAGGCCCTTGTTGCAGTTGCTTCTTCACCATCCACTTGGGTTCTTGATTCGGGTGCTTTGCACCACATGGCTTCATCTAAGGAAGAACTTGCATCTTTGGAGCTGTGTACTATGCCTTCTATTTTGATGGGTGATGACACTCCTGTTGAGGTGTGTGGGAGAGGGTCTGTTGATGTGGGGGATGGGACATTCCATGATGCTCTTTGTGTGCCCTCATTATCAACTAATCTCCTATTGGTATACCAGATCACTCACACAGGTTCAGGCAAGTGGGTTGAGTTCACTCCTGATTCAATGGAGATTCATGAGTTACACAGTGGTTCTACAGTTGCAGTTGGGAGAGCAGATCATCAGTCACGACTCTATCTATTTTCTCAATTTGTTCCTGATCCTCCTTCAACTATTTTGCTCACTCATTCTAATGATGTGAGTAGATTATGGCATGACCGGTTTGGCCATCTTAACTTTCGCTACTTGCAGCAGCTCAACCAGTAGAGCATGGTCACAGGGTTGCCTTCAATTCAATTTTCAGGTGGTGTTTGCCAAGGTTTCATTCTTGGTAAGCATCCTAAGGAAAAGTTTGAGAAAGGTAAGGCATGGAGAGCTTCACAGATATTGGAGTTAGTTCATAGTGATTTGGCTGGTCCATTTCAATATCCTTCTTTCAGCAGGGCTAGATATGTCCTCACATTCATTGATGACTTTTCTCGATATACTTGGGTGTACTTTCTCAAACAAAAGTTTGAGGTATTTGATCACTTTTAGGACTTCAAGACTTTTGCAGAGAAGCAATCTGGGAAAGCCATCAAAGTTTTGCGTACTGACAATGGTGGTGAGTATGTCAACCATCAGTTTGAGAGGTTTTGCACTTCAGAGGGGATTGATTTGTAGCATTTAGTTCCATACAATCCTTAGCAGAACGGTGTTGCAGAATAGAAGAATAGGTCCTTGAAGGAAATGGCGAACTGCATGATTCACTCTAGATCTCTTGCACCATAGTATTGGGCAGAGGCCATTAACTGTGCTTGTTATATCTAGAACCGTGTTCCTCATCGAGTCTTGAAGGGAGTCACTCCTTTTGAAGCTTGGAGTGGTCGAAAACCATCAGTTAAGCACTTTCAAGTTTTTGGTTATCCTGCATGGGCCCACATTCCTACAGAGAAATGCAAGGCCTTGGATCCGTAGAGTAGACCTTGCATATATGTAGGTTATCCTGATGGTGTGAAGGGTTATTGGTTGCTCCACCCTACTACACATGATTTGTTCATTGAGAGGAGTGTTCAGTTTGAGGAGGGCTCTTCGAGCTCACTTTCTATCACTTCTCCAACTCCTACCTTGACATTGGAGTCACTTGGGATACATGACAGATCTTCTGATGAGTCAGATTCACCTGAGCAGTCCTCTACCTCCACTTCTGATGCAGAGAGTGATTCAAAGGACTCACCTCCTTCCTCTCCTAGTTATCATTCAGAGGTTGATGATTCTCCTCCAGATTCTCCATCTTCCGGTCCACTTTGGGCTAGACAGACCTTGCAGTCTGTAGGTGATTGGGTTGGGGATCCATCAAACACCAGGTGGACTCATTCACAGTTCCAGGATGCTCCACATGTCTTCATTGCTACTGCCTTAGATCCACAGTCCTTTTATGAGGCTTCTGGTATTCCTGAGTGGGATACAGCTATGTAGGAGTATAGTTCCTTGATGAGGAACCACACTTGGGATCTTGTCCCTCTTCCTAAGGGAAGAAAACTTATTCGATGTAAGTGGATCTATCAGACAAAATTTGCAGCAGCTGGGTCAGTTGACAAGCATAAGGCTCACTTGGTCGCCAAAGGATTTTCCCAGGTTCCTGGGATTGACTACTCTGAGACTTTTGTGCCAGTTGCTTGAATGAATTCCATTCGACTTGTTCTTGCCATTGCTGTAGCTAATCGTTGGGAAGTACACCAGATGGATGTGAAGAGTTCTTTTCTTCATGGTGACCTTTAGGAGGAGATCTACATGGAGTAGCCATAGAGGTTCCTTCAGGATTCTTCACTTGTGTGCCATCTTCAGAAGTCTCTCTATGGCCTCAAACAGGCTCCTCGGGCATGGTATGCCAAGATGAACTCCTTCCTTCTATCAGTTGGGTTCACTCGGTGCCATTTTGATCCCAATGTCTACATTCTACAGCAGGATGATTCACTCCTATATTTGGTTCTGTATGTTGATGACTTTCTGATCACAGGGAGTTCTTCATCCACCATTGGGGGCTGTCAAAATTGCCCTTCATGATAGGTTTTTGATGACTGACTTGGGCTTGTTGCATTACTTTCTCAAGATTGAGATCTTTTAGTCTTCTTCTGGGATCACCATCACACAGTCCAAGTATGCTCTAGATTTGCTCTCGAGGTTTCATATGGTTGACTGTAAGCCTACTCCGACTCCCTTTCTTTCTAGAGTCAAACTTGAGGCTCAATGTACTTCTCCACTTGTTGATGGCACTTTGTACCGACAACTTGTTATGAGTCTCATTTATCTGACTCATACGAGACCTGACATTTCATATGCTGTAGGCATGGTCTCTCGATTCATGCAGGAGCCTCATGAGCTACACTAGAAAGCAGCCAAGCAGATCCTTCACTACATTGAGGGTTCTCACAGTTTTGGGATTCACTACGCAATAGTTATTGAGCTTGACTTGGTGGGTTACACAGATTCAGATTGGACAGGTGATTCTTAGGATCGCAAGTCTACTTTAGGATACAGCTTCTCACTTGGTTCAGGTCCTGTTTGTTGGTCGAACAAGAAGTAGTCTACTATTGCTCTATCTTCTACTGAGGCTGAGTATTAGGGGGCTGTGAATGCCGCCACTGAGGCCATTTGGCTTCAAAATCTTCTCATTGAGTTTGGTATCCAGATTAGACGGCTATCAGTCATATTTTGTGACAACCAGAGTGCTATTCAGATCTCATGGAATCTGGTCCATCATTAGCAGACCAAACACACAGAGGTCCACATGCACTACATTAGGGAGCTCATCCATGGCCACATCATCGACCTTTGCTATTGTCTGACTTCTGAGCAGGTTGCTGATATCTTCACCAAACCCTTCACCGAGAGCAAGTTCCTTCATTTGCGAGCAATACTAGGGGTGCGGGATGCTTCATCTTCTGGGGGGGCTTCTTTCTCTCACTCGGAGTCCTGACTCTCTCTACTTTGGGGGGTCTCTTCTCTCTCCTTTTTGGGGGTAATTTTATGTACATGGGTACCTCATTAGGCTTGATTTGCCGGGACCCATTTCTACATCCACCTAAGCTCTGCTTATGGGGGGTGTTAGTGTAGGTTTTTATTTCCTAGTTGGGTTATTTATTTTTCCCTATATTCCTAGGTTTTTCGTACACTTCTATTAATCTCACTTAGGTTAATAAAGCATGTCTTATTAGGTGAGTGGTTGCGAGGTGTCACCTTCCTACATGTGAGCATCCATTAGCTATCTTGGGAAGATACTTTGCTATCTTTAGTCCGATAGATAGTTGCTCCTCATTGGTCAGTGTTGCCACCTCCTCCCTCTTCCTAGTCTATATAAGCATGCTACCTGGCTTGTATTTTGCATCTCTTGCTTTTGCATCCTCTTAATGCTATTTTGCTTCTAGCATTTGCATTACTCTCTTGGAGACTAACTCTGTGTTGCTATTTTGATTTTGTATCATTTGCATTCATAGTTTAGATATCTATTCTTTGCACTAATTTTCTGGGTTAATAATCTTTTCAGATTCTAACACTACCAACTAATAGAAATTGATGACTAAATGACTAAATATACTACCAAATTACCAAATATACTACCAAATTAATAACTAAAATTTGTTTAGTCATAAATTTGGTTGCGAGATAAATGACCGGCAATAAACTACAAATGGTCACGTGACTAAATATACTACCAAATTGATGACTAAATATTCTACCAAATTACCAAATATACTACCAAATTGATGACTAAATATACGACCAAATTTATGACTAAATATACTACCAAATTAATGACTAAATATACTACCAAATTTTACTACCAAATTAATGACTAAAATTTGTTTGGTCATAAATTTGGTTGCGAGATAAATGACCGGCAATAAACTACCAATGGTAACATGAACAAACTACTGATCGCATGACCAATTTTTGGTATTTTTTTAGTCATTTATTTCTGTTTTTCTACTAGTGAAGGTATCCAACATCTTCGCATTCTCATCTCTTAAAAGTCCCCCACCCCCCAAGGGACTCAAATTTTATTTCGATGCACCATCAAAGTTAAACTTGAACCAGTTTGATTAAGGTAAGGGCCACTTTATATTGAGCCTTAGAGATTTACCACCCCTAAAATGAGTAGCAATATTGAATCAAAGATTCCAAGCATTAGCCACTTTGAACTCCTCATTAGACACAACAATTTTAAAAGATGAAGAAGCTCTTTCTTGAGTTGCCAGAATAAAATTCTCTCTAACAACCAAGCTGACTTTACAGGACACCCTTAACACTAAGGATTTCCAATCTCCAAACATTATATTATTGTGTTCTTTCCAAAGACCCCATTCCTATGGGACACCCTTAACACTGAGAATTTCTCTCCTATTTCTAAATTGACTTCTATTAGATTCCAACTTTTTATTGTTGTTGTTTATGATATTGAAGTAAAGAAAATGAATGTTAAAGCTATTTTTTGCATGGGTATCTTGAAGATGAGATTTACATGAAATGACCTAACAATTTTGTAGTGAAGGGAAAGCAAATTTTGGTTTGCAAGTTAAAGATAACTTTATATGGTATGAAGAAATCACCTCAAATGTGGTATCAAAAGTTTAATTCTTTTTACTTCGAGCTTGGTAGAAGTAATTTTGATCATTATTTTTATTTTAAACTAGTTGATGATCAATTGTTAATCATTATCTTATATGTTGACGACATGTTGTTTATTGGAAACAATAAAGGAATGATTAGGGAACTTAAAAATCATCTTTTAGGTGATTTGATAAGAAGGATCTAGGGGCTATAAAATACATTTTGGGTATGAAAATCAACATGGATTGACCCAAAAGAAATCTTTGGCTTAATCAAAGGAAGTATGTTGACACTATTTTGTAGAGATTCGGTATGCAACATTGTAAACTAGTGAGTGTTCCTTTACCTATTGGAACAAGGATTTCTTTGGAACAATGCTCTAAATCTAATGATTATTTTGAAGATATACATTTTTTTGTGTGAGTTTTGTAGAAGCTTGATGTATGCTATGGTTTGTATTAGACTAGATATTATCCAATAAATAAGAGTGCTTAGCACACTTATGTCTAACCCTAGTTGGAAACATTAGACCTACGTAAAGAAGGTGTTTAGATATTTTCATGGGACTTCTAATTATTACATTTGTTATTATGAGATTAATGATGTGGGCAAGTTGTTTGATATAATGGGTTTTGTAGATGTATATTCGTTGGGTGATTTTGATAACATGAAGTCAACAAGCAACTATGTGTTTACTTTGTTTTGATATCTAGTTAGTTAAATGAGTAAGAGACAACCAACAGTTGCTCTTTCCACCACAAAAGTATAATATATGGTTGCAACACATTCTTGTAAGGAAGCAGTGTCGTTATAGAGATTATGTTCAATTATTAGATTTAAGAGTGAGATAGTGAGGATTAGTTGTAACAATCAAAGTGATACTAAGCATATTGATGTCTAGTGCCACATTGTTTATGAGATGGTTGAGGATAAGAGAACCTAGATAGAGAAGGTTCATACTTTAAACAATATTATTGATTCACTTATTATGCCAAAGAGCATGGATAAATTTAATTAGTATAGGGAGGATATGGGTCTTTTGTTGCAAATATGTGCCTAATTGGTGTTGTCATTGATGTCAACATATTCTTGTTGCCATTGGTGTCAACTACATATCCTATCTTGTTGCCTAACTAGAAGACTGGAATGTTGAGGATATTGAGAAAATTAATAAAGATCAATGGATGCAGATCATACGGCAGTATAGAGGATTGTGTGAAGTAGTTCCAGTCACGATTTGAGAGGTTTGCATGAAGATTTGAAGAAACTATGGCCATCTAAGTAGAACCAATTTTGCAGTATTTAGAAGAGACAGAGCAACAGAGAAGTGGACCAGATCCTTTCAGATATGTCAAATAATGATCTATGGATCTAGAGGCATGTTTGGGAAGTCAGTGTGTATTATCCATTCAAGTGGTTCATGGTTTGGAGGTCTACAAGCAATCTTTCTAAGATGACAGTCATGGCAGATAGTATTCTTGAGGTTCAAGATGAAGATGCGAGTGATCCTAATGACTTGGAGGCGTGTGGATGTTTTTGTTGAATTCATTATGCTTGTGGAGGTCTCTGGATCGTGTGACTACTGTGTTGGAGGTTCGCATTGAAGTTTGAGCTTTTTGGTGAAGATTTCCTTCTTGGTGTTGTTGTTCTTCCCAGTCTTGGCCAATCGGATGATTTAAGCATATTGCCGATGTTCCAGAAGCAATTCTCTGGAGCGTCGTGTGTTGCTGAAAGAAGATTCAAGTCTTAGCAATGTTTGGTTGACAACTTAGTGATTCACATAAAGTAAGATGTTTGGTGTGCCGACCTTGATGTTTATTCCAAGGTTGATGAAGCATATAAAGGAGTGTAGCTGAGTCGTGGAAAATCATCCTTGAGTAAAAATAATAAATCCAAAGAAAGGATCAGGAGCAAAGCAAAGAAGAGGAGGAGCAAAAGAGTAAAAGCAGAATAGTGTGAAAAGTTAGTGAAGAAGAGTTTGGAAGCAGAACAGGAGTTTTATGAGCATTCAATGAAATTAAACCAGGCATGAAGTAGATGATATTTCTTAGTTAATTCTTTCTATGTTAAACTAAAATTTCTTGTAGGCAGCGAGCCTCTCTTTTGAGCAGTGAGCTTTGGGTAGTGAGCCCGAAGGCAAGTGCCTTCCCATTCCTTTTAAGTACTTTAATAGGGTACGAATCTTGTGGGCTAACACCCACTGTGGTTTTTCCCTTAACCAAGTTTCCACGTCAAAAATCTTGGTGTTAAATGTGTTGATTATGTTTCTGCCTATGTGATGTTGTTTCATGCTTTAATGTTTACATCATTAATCAATTTGCAAATTGTGAAAGAAGATTAAAAGGAAGAAAAGGTTAATTTTTGGGACAACTGATTCACCCCCCTCTCAGTTGTCCGGTCTAATTCCAGCAATTGGTATCAGAGCCAAAACCTCTAAAAGAAGCTTGACTGCTTGAGGAGATCTAAGATGTTGACTTATAAGAAGGAAAGTTTGAGATTTGATGGAACAAATTACTCCCTTTGGAATGTGTTGGTAATGAATTTTGGACGATAATAAAGAATGAGTATAAGATTCTAAAGAATGACCCTACTACTCTAGATGAACTCAAGGAAGCTGAATGCAACATTTGAGCCAAAGAAGCTTTATTGAGTGCCCTGTCTGATACAGAATTGGCAAATGTCCTGGATTTGAAAACTGTGCATGAAATCTGGAAAAAGCTGGAAAATCTGTATGAATGTGACAAATATGTTAAATGTGTCAAGGTACAAAGCCTAAAGGGTAAATATGAAAGATTTGTAATGAGAGAAGATGAAAACATTACTTCCTACATGCAGAAAGTAAATGAACTTGTGACCGGTATCAGAAATGCAGGTGGAGTATTGAAAGATTGCCAAAGTGCTTAGATCCTTACCTGCAGCATACAAGCATAAAGCTACAACCATTGAAGAAATCAGGATAGTAACAACTGTCACAAGAGATCAGTTAGTTGGTAAGCTTTCAACATTTGAAATGAGTGAGTTTGGTGATTCTCTCCCTAAGTCTGAATCTACATTTAAGGCCAGTGTGTATGGAAAGAAAATATAGGATCCGGGTGAAAGTTCTTTAGGAAGATCAAACTTATTTGTGAAGACAAGGAAGGATCTTGAAAATGATGAAATTGAGAATGCAGATCTTGAAGCTCTTATTTCCAAAAGAATACCAAGAGGATTCGGTAAATATGAAGGAAAGTTGCCACTCAAATATTTTTCTTGTAATAAGATTGGTCACTTTTCCTCAAGATGTCTAGAGAGGTTCTCAAAACCAAACCCTAACAGATATAAAGGTCAGAAAAAATGTTACTATGTCCAAAAACTTGGAGAAGGAGTCATAGATGATGAATCTGATCATGGAGGTTCCACTAAAGATGATTGGGTGTTCATTGCTATTGAATTTGCTAGCTGTACAAATGTGGAAAGTGCCTTGGCTGCTCAAGTTGTTGGAAAGGATGAATGGGTGATTGATAGTGGATGTTCTCATCATATGACTGGTGATAAAAGTAAGTTTGTAATCTTTGAAAAATATGAAGGTGAAATTGTGAAATTCAGAGACAACTCTGCTAGTAGAATTCGTGGCAAAGGATCCATCTCTTTTGATGGCAAGAATAACACTAATTATGTTCTGTATGTGGAAGGATTGAAGCATAATCTTCTCAGTGTTGGATAGTTGGTTGATAAGGGTTACGATATCCAATTCAAGGATAGAAAATGTAGGATCTTGGAAAGCTCTAGAACTGAAATTGCATCTGGTACTCAAACTAGAGGTAACATCTTTCATTTAAGTAGTTCTGGCAAAAGTTGTTTGATGGCTTAGATAGATCAAAGTTGGTTATGGCATAGGAGGATGTGTCATTTAAATTTTTATAACATTGTCAAGATAAGTTCTACTCAAGCTGTAAGAGATCTTCCAAAACTTATGAAACCTAATAACATATGTAGAGAATGTCAATTGGGCAAATAGAATAAAATTTCATTCAAAAGTAAAGAACAATTTTCAAGTGAACGGTTGGAACTTGTGCATACTGATCTATGTGGTCCTACTAGAATTAAGAGTGTATACAGAGATAGATATTTTACGTTGCTGATTGATGATTACTCCTTGATGATGTGGGTAACCTTCTTAAAAGAAAAATCAGAAGCTCTTGACAAATTCAAGGTATTCAAAGTTATGGTGGAAAATGAGATTGGTGTGAAGATAAAGTGTCTAAGATCTGATAGAGGTGGAGAATTTACCTCCAGTGAGTTTGATTCATTTTGTGAAAAGCATGGAATTAAAAGATAGTTATCTGCTCCTAGGACTCCTCAGCAAAATGGAGTTGTGGAAAGAAAGAATCGGACCATTCAAGAAGCTGCCAGGACCATGATGATGGAAACAAATGTTCCTCAAGTTTATTGGAGAGAAGCTGTGAGTACTGCCGTCTACACTCTTAACCAAGTGCAGATCAAAGGAAATTCTAGTAAGACACCTTATGAACTATGGTTTGGTCATCCTCCTACTATAAGATACTTCAGAGTTTTTGGTAGCAAATGCTATATCAAAAGAGATGAGGATCTAAGAAAGTTTGAAGCAAGAAGTGATGAAGGAATTTTTATGGGTTACTCTACTCAAAGAAAAGCATACCGGTGCTTTAACAAGAGGTTGAAAAAGATTGTTGAAAGTGCTAATGTCAGAGTTGATGAGAGCAAATAAGGACATTCCAGATCTTGCAGATATGATTCAGATGATCAAGATGAAAATCCAAGTCAAGAAAGGCAAGTGCAAACTTAGATCTAGATCTAGATTGATCTAGAAAACCTAGTAATTCAAGAGGATAGTGCAGAAGTTGAGGAACAAGCTCAAGAAACAGAAGCTCAAACAATTCCCAAAACTCCCAAGTATGTAAGGATGAATCATCCTAAAGATCAAATTATAGGAGACAGAAATAAAGGTGTCTAAACTGGAAGAAGAGTTGTTGAAGATCAAGAAGAGATTTGTTTGATCTCAAAGATTGAACCAAAAATAGTAAGTGAAGCCTACAAAGATGAAAACTGCGTAAAGGCAATGAAAGAAGAATTAATGCAAATTGAAAAGAATCACACTTGGGATCTTGTTTCTAGACCTGAGGACAAAAATGTGATTGGAACTAAATGGGTCTTCCAGAACAAGCTAAATGAAGAAGGTGAAGTTGTAAGAAATAAAGTAAGGTTGGTATGCAAAGGATATTCTCAAGTAGAAGGAATTGATTTTGAAGAAACTTTTGCTCTGGTGGCAAGAATAGAGGCAGTCAGATTGTTTCTTGCTTTTGCTGCTTATAAAGATTTTAAAGTCTATCAGATGGATGTCAAGTCAACATTTCTAAACATAGAGTTAGAAGAAGAAGTCTCCATTGAGCAAGTGAAAGGATTTCAGTTGTTCGATTAGGGAGACATGGTCTATAGATTAAGGAAAGCATTGTATGGACTCAAACAAGCTCCAAGAGCCCGATATGCAAGATTAGATAAGTATTTCCTAAAGCTAGGTTACGGCAAAGGCACTGCTGATAGTAATCTCTATTGCAAGATTGATCATGAGAATATTCTGATTGTTGAGGTATTTGTTGATGATATCATTTTTGGTGGAAATGAGAGTATGTGCAAAACATTTGCTGATCAGATGTAAAGTGAATTTGAGATGTCCATGTTTGGTGAAATGAACTTCTTAGGTCTGTAAATCAATCAGTCAGATAAAGGTATCTTTATATCTCAGTCTATGTATGTGAAAGAATTGTTGAAGAAGTTTGGGATGGAAGTTTCAAAGCTAGTAGGTACGCCTATGGTAACCAGATGTAAGTTGAGTAAAGATGATGACTCCCCTAAGGCAAATCAGAAAAGGTATAGATAAATGATTGGAGGACTGCTCTATCTGACTCAGACTAGACCTGATATCATGAATGCATTTGGACTTGTCACTAGATTCCAAGATGATCCTAAAGAATCTCATGTTGTAGCAATCAAAAGAATTTTTAGAATATCTCCAAGGGATAATTAATTATGGATTATGGTAGCCAAAGGATAAGGACTTCACTCTTCATGCATATACAGATGTTGATTTGGTAGGAGATGTGGATGACAAAAAAAGCACTAGTGGTGGTGCATTCTTCTTGGGAAGTAGATTGGTTTCTTGGCTAAGTAAAAAGCAGGAGGCAATTTCCCTATCTACAGCAGAGGCTGAGTATATAGTAGCAGCAAACAATTGTACTCCAGTCCTATGGATGAAGCAAATGTTGAAGGACATAAGAATTGTGTTTGAGGAGCCTATCATAATCTTTTGTGATAATTCAAGTGCAATAAGTATCTCAAAGAATCCAGTGTTGCATTCAAAGACAAAGCATATATCCATCAAGTTTCATTTCTTGAGAGAGAAGGTAAATGAGAATGAAGTCAAGTTGGAGTTTGTGTCCTGAAAGGATCAGATTGCAGATATTTTCACTAAGCCTCTTCCCAAGGATACTTTTGAGTATCTCAAAGAGAAGTTAGGGGTTATTACCCCTCCTGATCAGAATTAAGATGCACTAGAGAGCATCAGTCTGGTAGAATTCACTCATATCTTGTGATCCAGATTAATGTTAAGGAATCACTACTCAGGGGGAGTAGTCTACATGCAATTTTTGAGTTTGATATGAAACAAAACTAAGGAGAAAAGATTGCAAATATGTGTCCTTTTCCATTGATGTTAAAAGGGGAGAGAAGTCATGTGAAAAACTAGTTGCTGGTGAAAGGGGGAGCAGTGAAGATAGTGGTTGCAGAAGGGATAAGAGAAAGGGGGAGAAGCTCTTGTCTTGATGGTTGAATCAGTTTTTCACATCATATGTTTCCATCAATGACAAAGGGGGAGTTTGTTGTAAATATATGCCTAATCGGTGTTGTCATTGATGTCAACATATTCTTGTTGCCATTGGTGTCAACTGTATCCTATCTTGTTGCCTAACTCGAAGACTAAAATGTTGAGGATATTGAGAAAATTAATAAAGATCAATGGATGTGGATCATATGGCAGTATAGAGGATTGTGTGAAGTAGCTCCAGTCAGGATTTGAGAGGTCCCTATGAAGATTTGAAGAAACTATGGTCATCTGAGTAGAACCAGTTTTGTAGTATTCAGAAGAGATAGAGTGACAGAGAAGTGGTCCAGATCCTTCTGGATATGTCAAATAATGATCTGCGGATCTAGAGGCATGTTTGGGAGGTTAGTGTGATTCATCCATTCAAGTGGTTTATGGTTTGCAGGTCCACAAGCAATCTTTCTAAGATGACAGTCATGGCAAATAGTGTTCTTGAGGTTCTAGATGAAGATGCAAGTGATCCTGATGACTTGGAGGAGTGCAAATTTTTTTGTTGAATTCATTATGCTTGTGGAGGTCTCTGGATCGTATGACTACTGTGTTGGAGGTTCGCATTGAAGTTTGAGCTTTTTGGTGAAGATTTCCTTCTTGGTGTTGTTGTTCTTCCCAGTCTTGGCCAATCGGATGATTTAAGCATATTGCCGATGTTCCAGAAGCAATTCTCTGGAGCGTGGTGTGTTGCTGAAAGAAGATTCAAGTCTTAGCAATGTTTGGTTGACAACTTAGTGATTCACATTAAGTAAGATGTTTGGTGTGCCGACCTTGATGTTTATTCCAAGGTTGATGAAGCATATAAAGGAGTGTAGTTGAGTCGTGGAAAATCATCCTTGAGTGAAAATAATAAATCCAAATAAAGGATCAAGAGCAAAGCAAAGAAGAAAAGGAGCAGAAGAGCAAAAGCAGAATAGAGTGAAAAGTTAGTGAAGAGTTTGGAAGTAGAACAGAAGTTTTATCAGCATTCAATGAAACTAAACTAGGCATGAAGTAGATGCTATTTCTCAGTTAATTCTTTTTGTGTTAAACTAAAATTTCTTGTAGGTAGTTGTTAGTTGACAGATTTGTCCTTCAAGAATAAATGTAGAAAATGACTCAAAATGCCCACGCAGAAGAATAAACAATACTAACAGTTGGAGAAGTTGTCATTGGATTGACAACTTTCCTCTGAATTCTAGAGGTACAGCTCCCTCTTAAGATATGCAATGAATGAAAACATGGGGTGTGCTTTTAACCAGAAAATAGGAAAGGTGTATTAACATCTACCCATCACCATGAAATAGATGTGCATGACTAAGAAATGAAAGTAGATAAATGATACACAACCCACTTATCCAACACTCATAAACAAGGATAAATTAATTGAGAGATATAGTTATATTCCACCTTAACACATGTCAACATAAAAGAAGAAATACTGAAGACAGATTATAAATTAACATAAGAACAATTGCAATCACAGAAGACACTTGGAGACACAAAGTTCTACAAGTAATTCTTCATTTCTTCAATATAACCACAACTCAAAGTTTCTGTGTTGTTTCTATACATAAACAGAGTTAAAAAAAGTATAATTGGGAATTACTAAAAAATAAACTTGCTTTTCTTCCCCACTATTCACAGACAACCATTAGAAAAAGCCCCCTTTTTCATTGGAATTCCCCTCTCCTTATATAACTTCCTAAAAATTACAACTATTCAAAAACGGTCCTTTTTGAGTAATCGTAATCAAGAAAGTGACTTCTCAAAATAGAAATGGTTATATTATACCAAAATTGTAATAATCATCGTTAAATACAAAAAGACTTCAAATATGCAAGACAAGTAGCATTGATCTTCCCCCAATTCTAGGTGTATCTCCATAAAAAGCTGGTGCAACTCAGTTGCTCTTCTTCTTCTTCTTCTAGGATGTTAATTGTCCTACGGTATTCAGCATAACTAGTTTTCTCCTTCCATATGACTATGCATAGCTGAGAGATGATGTCGATCTACTCCTCATCGGGCCATTGCAAATCAGGTTGTAGAACAGGCATAGGTTCATCATCCCAGATTTCATTGTTTGCTGGAAGTCCCATTCTGAAGAATAGCTTGGCTAGCAAGAAAACTAAACACAGAGAGCACCACCACCTTCACTTAATTACGTAAGTAGGTAATGATGTCTTTCAAACTTATTAATGTTGTGCCATTACCTTAATGAGCTTCATTACACTTGTCATTAATGCATCATTTATTTTGAATCTCAGGAAACAGGGCTCAAGATTGGAACTTGCACTCCGCAACTTCTGAAAAAACATTCTCATCGTATACCACATGAGCAATCTGATGAGTTGGCAATACCTTGAAAAATGGGCACCGCAAAGATGCAGACTAGTCGGCGATCGGAGTAGACCTAGAACTTTGAACTTAGAGTAGGATTTCACAAAACTTTCAAGTTCCTGACACTGAATGAGATTCTTTGAACTATTAGAGTAATGTCCAAAAGCTTTGAATTTCCTCGACACAAAGGAGAAGTCGAGAAGTCAGCCATTTCTCAAAATTAAGAGCACGAGTCGGGTAAACAAAAAATTCACGAATTTGAAAACCACCTGATGACAAAGGCTTAGGAAAATGACTAGACTGGGGCAAAGCGATGATTGTATTAGTCCTTGGGCGCAAAAAATTGAAAATTTTGTGTTAAAATTTTTAGGGTAACAACAGGCTCTGATTGGGGATGAGGACTGCAAAGGACGAAGCAAGGAACCCAGAATCATAAGTAAAGACCAATGTCTTATCCATTGGGCAATAGAGTCGAACAACACAGGGAACAAAAGAGCCAGAAAAATCCAAAAATAGGGCAAACAGGAAAGGAAACTAGACTACCAGCACAACAAAAACTCCTAATATATATGGCAAGAAGATCCTACCTCCCAATGACCTCAGAATAGTCATGTAAATCCATTAACTAGCTGGGAGAAATAGGTACATCTATGTGAAATAATGTCAGATGCACAAAAAGCCCACAAGCGACCAGTTACAAACTTGTGACTGCCATGATCCAAATGATAAAAATGACTTTAGATAAAGACTCTCTGGATATGACTTGATGCTTGAGAAGCCATTCTTCATTGTATGCTTCTTCAATTGGACGACTCCTATCAACATTACCCAGCATATGATTATCCACATTTGCCTATATAACCTCGTATGTGATATCAGAATGTACTTGATTTTGTAAGCAAGAATGAACTAGCCCTCGAATTGGACAACCTACACACAAATCATAAGATAAAGAACCTTCTCTAGCTACCCAATCACCTTTTTGCATATAACCTTTTCTGTCTGCAGTAGGTAAATCGATATCCCGTTCCTGAAAGCAACCACTTGAACTATTGGATGACCAACCATCAGCCATGTATCTATTGTGTACAAGGAAAATTGATTAAATCAAAACTAATAACAAATCAAAAGCCCATAACATAAAGAAAACTAATCTAAATAAAAGCCATTATCAATAAACCAATGAAATATGAAAGCTTTTACCCAGATTTGCATTGTTCCCTTTGATGAATGTAGATTGCTCAATAGTGCTGCGAAACCATGTTTGCAACAAGCAAGTAAAGTGCTCAAAGATCAATGTCAAAAGATCGTGAAGTTGCTCAATCGATGCGATGTATGCTCAAAGCACTGTAAAAGATGCCTGAGAATAAGTGATCGAAGAGAGATTTGTGAAGGAGATGAGGGGAGTTTATATAGGTTTCAAACAGAGATCGATCAACGGTCCAGATAATTCAGAAGAATCAACAGAGGAGATAAATCAAATAACCATGATGAATGTGCACACAACATGTGTCAATCCATAAGGATATTTTTATTAAGATATGATGAAAACAAGATTGATTGAATAGGTAACTCAATTTGTAATTTTGCCTTTTTTAGAGTTCTAAAAAAATAAGACTGATTGTGCACATGAGTTAACAAGATATTTTAAGAGGAATTGGAAGATAACTAAAATTAAATAAATAAATTTATTTAATTGATTGTGCATGATTGAAGAACAAACGATTATAAATAAAATATTTGATTTTATTTATTTTTAGAGGATTGAGATAATTTAAATAAATTTGCGTGATTTATTTAAATTTAGAAGAATAATTGATTTAATTAAATAATGTAAATTATTTAATTGTAGATAAGATAGAATTGGAGGAATTAATTAAATAATTGAATTTATTTAATTAATGTAGACTTGAAATTCAAAAGTGGATAATGATTTAATTAAATAATTAAAATTATTTAATTTTGGAAGAATAAGGTTGATTTTGCTGAAATTAATTAAATAAAGGGGATTTATTCAATTAATGTTGAATTTATGTGATTTGGAAGAATTTGATGAAATTAATTAAATAATTAGATTATTCAATTAATGTTGACATGTAGGTGATTCGACAGATTTGATGAGATACAAGCAGTGTGACGACTTGGTCATTTTAGGGTGTGTACATTTTGCCCCACTTTGATGCGATGCAGTCTACATTGTTGCATCAAAGAAATCGATTGTTGAAGATATGATACGATTTTTTATGCCCCATTGTAGCTAGTTGTCCCAGCGTATGCCCCCTCGAGCGGGAAGATAGGGAAGCAACAGGAGAACTGGGTTGACGCTCGACTAGATAATGGTGTTGGAAATAGGTAGTAGAGAGAAAAAAGGGGTGGGAAGAAAAAAATGAGAACTAATCTAAATAAAAGCCATTATCAATAAACCAATGAAATATGAAAGCTTTTACCCAGATTTGTATTGTTCCCTTTGATGAATGTAGATTGCTCAATAGTGCTGCGAAACCATGTTTGCAAAAAGCAAGTAAAGTGCTCAAAGTGCTCAGAGATCAATGTCAAAAGATTGTGAAGTTGCTCAATCGATGTGATGTATGCTCAAAGTGCTGTAAAGGATGCCTGAGAATAAGTGATCGAAGAGAATTTGTGAAGGAGATGAGGGGGGTTTATATAGGTTTCAACAGAGATCGATCAACGGTCCAGATAATTCAAAAGAATCAACAGAGGAGATAAATCAAATAACCATGATGAATGTGCACACAACATGTGTCAATCCATAAGGATATTTTTATTAAGATGTGATGAAAACAAGATTGATTGAATAGATAACTCAACTTGTAATTTTGCCTTTTTTAGAGTTCTAAAAATAAGACTGATTGTGCACATGAGTTAACAAGATATTTTAAGAAGAATTGGAAAGATAATTGAAATTAAATAAATAAATTTATTTAATTGATTGTGCATGAGAGATGAACAAATGATTATAAATAAAATATTTGATTTTATTTATTTTTAGAGGTTTGAAACAATTTAAATAAATTTGCATGATTTATTTAAATTTAGAACAATAAGTGATTTTAATTAAATAATGTAGAATTATTTAATTGGAGATAAGATAGAATTGGATGAATTAATTAAATAATTGGATTTATTTAATTAATGTGGATTTGAATTTTGAAAGAAGACAATGATTTAATTAAATAATAACATTATTTAATTTTGGAAGAATATAGAGGAATTTAATTTAATTAATTAAATAAAATACAATTTATTCAATTAATGTTGAATTCAGGAGTTTTGGAAGAATTTTATGGAATTAATTAAATAATTAGATTATTTAATTAACGTTGAATGCAGGTGATTCGACAGATTTGATGAAATGCAAGTGGTGCGACGACATGGTCATTTTAGGGTGTCTACATTTTGCCCCTTTTTGATGCAATGCAGTTTACGGCATTGCATCGAAGAAAATGATTGTTGAAGATTATGATACAATTTTTGATGCCCCAATGTAGGTAGTTGCCCCAGCGTATGCCCCTCTTGAGCAGGAAGATAGGGAAGCAACAGGAGAACTGGGTTGACGCTCGACTAGACGATTGTGCTGGAAATAGGTAGCAGAGAGAAAAATGGGGTGGGAAGAAAAAAATGAGGGTGGGATACTATAAATAGGTCCCATGGGGACCACAATCCTCATTTGCACACTATGAGATTGCTAAGTTTAGAGTGTAGAGCCTCCAAACCTAGGGTGTGAGAGTTGAGTGGAAGGAGCTGGAAGCGAGGAGAGATATCAATTCCAATGCACAGGCATCAGGCGGAGCTAGTGCAGACGTACAGGAGGCCAACAGGAGCTCTGGTAGTGGTAAGTGTCTAAAAACCTCTTCATAATTGATGTTTTAGGGCAGCTTTAGGGCTAGGTCTAGGTAGGTCTTTAGGTCAGCCAAAAGTGATGCAGGGTAGGATGGCGCGTATGGTAGTCAGTTTAGGCACTTTTGGCATGCTTCAGCGCTTCTGGTAGGTTAGTAAAGTGCTTCTGGTGATGCCGTAGTGCTTTTGGGTTTTTAGTTGTCACACCACAGCACGGTTGGTAGGGTCATGTAGTGCTCTTGGTAGTGCAGGAGAGCGCGATTGGATAGGTAGTGAGGCGCAGTTGGTGGGGGAGGGAGAAAATTAGGTCGCCATTGGTAGTGCAGTGAGGCACAGTTGGAAGCATAGTGAGACACACTTGTAAAACAAGTCACCTTTGGTATAGGATAGCTCAGTGCGTCTGCATAAATAGTATGCTACATTTGGTAAGACAGGACAGCGTGTTTGTATATAACAAGGCACTTTTAGATAGGCTAGAAAAGAGAAGTAGTAGGGTTAACTGAAGGGTTGACTACCCTAGGTTAGAGAAGTGTAGAAGAAGTTTCAGGGCTTGCGTCATAGGGTAGATGTCGGGAGGGGCTTGGAGAAATGGTTTAAAAAGGTCTAACAAGTGGCTTTTTGTGAATGCAGAGGATTATGCCACCACTGATGTCGAGAGAACGACACCACCCTATAGCGCACTAGGTGGTACAAATGACGTGGAGGAGGATGCATTCCTAGAGTATGCGGGATTATGGCACGTGGCACATTTGACATACATTAGGGTAAATCTTGCCCTAGTGACAACAGTAGTAGAGAGATTCCATAGTGAGACATGCTCGTTTCACTTTCTGACGGGGGAGGCTATAGTGACACTGGAGGATGTGTATCGCATCCTCAGGATCTAGATTGATGGGGAGCGAGTGGATTTCAACCTGGCACGGGGTAAGGCAGACCTGGTTGAGGTATTCTACATAGATGATTTGCAGATAGACAATACTGAGATTTGGTGGGCAGACGTCCCGAGACTCTGCGACAGGATCAGATGGATAGTTTCGTCACTGATTGGTGGCTTCCTGTGCCCCGACAGGTGATCGAGAGGACTATCTGTAGGATGGGGGAAAGTACTATCTAGGATGTTTACACATGGTACGCAATATGCACGGGGCCCATGTGTGCTAGGGAAGCTATATCAAGACATGCATGACTACGTCTATAGGAGAGTCTGGAGTCTCTCAGCACGGGTGACTCTTCTACAGGTGTGGGCATGGGAGCACATCCTAGTGATTAGACCCCTTACACAGCGTTGTCAGGAGAGGGGAGAGCCTTATGCATTTCTATATGAGGGAGTATCACACATCAGAGCCTGGGATCTGTTAGCCACTGGAGGCGGTAGATAGATGAGATGTACCAGTTTGTTTGGAGGCCGTGGTTATTGTACGAGGAGTGGGAGGATAAGCACGAGCAGTTGATGTACTGCTGCCAGGCTCGATACCTGTTTGGGAGGTAGACAGATACCATTGAGAGATACCTGTCTGAGCGAGTACTTTGACAATTTGGGCTACCATAGGGATTGCCAGTTGGGGAGGCTACCCATGCGCAGACACATAGAGAGGTTGGGGACTGGGATGCAGAGATTCCAGTGGCTACAGCTTTGACAGAGTTGCGGGGACTTGTCCCAGCAGGATTGGTGGATCCAGGGACACTGCCAAAGTACAACAGGTATTGGTAAGTACGACAGGTATTGGTAGGCACATAGGCTAGTGAGATTGACTACACTAGGTGTGGTAGGGGTAGTGGGGGAGGTACTAGTCCCCGGTGTGGAGGCAAGGATGAGGTGACAGGTTAGAGAGGCCAGACAATAGGCAAGTGGAGACGCCAAAGGTTCATAGGCAGATGTAGAGATGGTGGAGGTGGAGGACCCAGTCGTAGAGACCAATTTATAGTGGGCTGAGTGGCTACTACAGGAGGAGATAGCCTGGAGGATTCGATTAGAGCTCTAGATGGTGCGGGTTACGATAGACAGGGATGCAGCGAGGGCAGAGGCGAGACAGGCTGAGGCCCTAGCACAAGTGCAAACACAGATAGCCACAATGGTACAGGTAGTCTTGGTACAGGCCTAGGCATAGGCACGGGCACCAGCGCCAGTTGCCCCAGTAGTGGATGATGGGCAGTTAGCTCAGGTGATCAGGGAGAGAGATGTAGAGGCACAACTATGACTAACAACAGAGGCCACACTACAGAGAGTGAGGCGGGAGAGATGAGGCATGCCATGCACTAGGTGCTGATCAGAGGACATTATACAGTGAGCTCATCTGGGTATAGGGAGAGCTAGTGTCAGTAGGTAGAGAGGTCGAGTATTACAAGGGTCTCTATGTTGGTGCAGTGCCAGCAGCTCAGCAGGCACTGAGCTACCGAGAGAGGAGCAGGTCTGGAGCATCCAGGTCCCGCAAGACAGGGCAGTCATTGTCCTCAGTTAAAGGACCCCTCGTGCCACCAGGGGGAGGAGGAGCAGTAGGGGGAGGAGGACCATTAGGGGGACCTACACCAAGCACAGGTGGAGGACAAGGGCCACAGCAGGAGGGTAGCTCTACCCACTAGAGGATACATTTGTACATTGTATCATTTTTGTATCATTATGGACACTTGTATATTTTGACTGATGTCTGCGTGCATCCTGATGTATATTTTGAGGGCTCTTGATAGCCTTGATGTACTTATATTGATGTAGACACATTCATTTTGTAGTTTGGTGACCTTCACATGTTATATAGATGATGACATATTTTGCTCATTGATGTTCATGCTTTTGTGTATGCACTTCTTGATGTCATGGATTTGATGATATGTATGTATGATTATGGATTGATGTGATGATGTATATTGCTTATATAATGCTTATAGATGTATGACATATGATGACCTGATGCTTATAGATGTATGATGATATAGATACTATGACTTGTGATATCTACCATGTGGGTTTTGCAGATATGCACCAGAGAGAAGAAAAATGGAGATGGAAGAGAGAGACTGTTGATCAATCATTGTTATGAAAACGATATAAGGGTTACATGAATGGATGGGAAAATGATGAGCATGTTGCATTGGTTTCACATTTTGTATATAAAGAGCAATCCTTATTTTTGATATAGCATGTGGATAGTTCGCCACTAAGGTATAAAAGACCAAGGTTCTGTAATATCTGAGTGTGCGGACGTTGACTCTGCAAGCAAGTGATTTGAACTTAGATCCCTTAGACACAATATAACCTTGTTGTACATGTGAATGAGTCATAGTCTTGAACATAAAATAAACCTTAATACATGTAAATGCAAGAAGGATATTAATATGTAAGATGCTAGATCGTAACACACAAGATAAATATGTTGCTAAGAAAGATGCTAAAGATCATTCCTCAAACACGACACACAAAAGCAATGACTATGCCCCCAATCCATACTGCATCGCAATATACCAAGATTATAGATAAATCAAGGTAGCTTTGAATAGGTAATGGATAAAGGAACAAAAGATAAACCAAAAAGCAAATTGATTGACTTACAAAGTAAACATACAGCCAACATATTCTCTTGCCAAAGAGGTTGCTCAGGATAGATTAGATAGGAAAGATAACAGCCTCATCATAGGAGCGATGTGTCCATTAAAGGGGGCTATCTACCTAAAAAGACAATGTCTTGCTACAGGAAATGCCACATGTCGCAGGAGACGCGTGTGTTGGTCTCGACAATGGAACATTCTACAGAAGACAAGCTTGTGGATCTGGTGCTTTGGTTAAGCTGGATTTAGCTGATGCTGGCAATCGATACGCAGGACAGTAGATGACTTCAGAAGCAAGTTGCTTTGCTTCAGGTTTGTTAAGGACCTGTTGGTGCCTGCATGAGCAGTCAGTTTTCAAGCATATAAACATGAAGGCACCTTCCCAAAAAATCCAAAAAAGGTTCTAAGTGTTGGCCCTCCTCAGCATTTTTCAACAGTAGCATCATATTTTCTCCGAGGTGGTCAGCATCATCATGATTTTCTGTCGACCAGATTTGTCATCAGGATCATCTTGTTTCAATATCGGGTGATGTTTGGATATCATCCCGATCCTGCAGTAGAGCTACAATGCACCCTGATATTCTTTGAGTTAAAGGGGTCATCATCATCATCCGGTTTACAGTGCATCATGATATTTTGTTTGGGGGGTGATATTCTGAAATATTAGGTTATCTTACTAATATCACCCCGGCGCCTATATGACGATGACGTCATCTGGATATTTGGAGGTGCGCATATACAATTGCTACAGTGGCGAGTGGAAGACACATTCATCGAATATTCTGTTGAAGATGCTGCAGTTGTATATTGGAGGTTTGTATATTTGCGAATGTACAAGCGAAGCATACAAAGGTGCAAATATACATTCGCTACAGTGCTGCGGAGGAGATGCATGTGATGGGGCCCACCAGTTGTATATGCATATACAGGGGTTTTTTCTATTTGGCCGACGGTATTGGTCTAGCCGACAGGGGATTGCGGCGGCTTCATCAGTGTAACTGATGAGATTGGCGAAGGTTTGGATGGTCGGCCCAATGGTCTATCTCTAGCCGATGAATGGGAGTGTAGTGTTGTATCGGCCAAACTATTGAGGTCGGCGGGAGAATTGTGGGGTGTGCCAATGGCTTGGGCCTTGGCGATAGGCTTTGTGCGAAGGATCGTGGGTCGAGCGTGAAAAAAGTGCTCGACACCTATTATACATGCGGCCATGTTTTTAAAGTGCTGAAGTGGTTTTCGCACCTTGCATGTGGGATTAATTTCCCTGCACATTTTAAAACTTTAGTAAAGTGTGTTTTGGCAGGAAGTTCATTTTGATCGCAGCGACGGTTTCCAAGTAGGCCGCGGGTGGTTGAGCCATCAATGGCAGTTGTTGCAGAGGTATGGGCGATGGTGTGGACGGATCTGGTACCCGATTGGAGTTGTACAACCACGACTGGCGGCTCATGGCTCGAGAACCTCTTCTGTCCCCTCTTCCACCTACCGCATTCAATGCGTTGAGTGCCATTTTTCTGATACTATGTATCTGGCGGGATTTTTGGTCAACTATGTAATTAATGTTGGGAACCTTCCTTGCTGTATATAGCAAGTTGTGTTGCTCATTTGAAGGTTGTTGAAGGCCTGAGGCATTTTTGTGTAAATAATGAAGAACAGGGCATGATCTTGGCTATTTTATCCCATTTTGGAGTTTATGAGTTGCAACATGAATGTATTTTGCACATATTTTCAGTTTCAGTGTTAATGTTATATGAAAAATGCTTATTGCATGTGTCTATCTGCTTGTCTCCATTTGCTGCATGTTATTCTCCTTCTTTTGAATCTAGTTGCATGTTAGCAGGGATATCTGTAAGTAGAAGTAGTTAGATACTCATTCTTGGGTGATGTTTGTAAGGCAAGCATCAGTCCAACCCCCTGAAACTTGAGTGAAAGTTGCAAACCATCTGTTGTATACGTCTAGTTGACTCCTTGCACAATGGATAGGCACCAGTCTACTCCTGGATCAATAGTTATGAGCCAAAACCCCTTGTCTTGCATCCCGGACATTATGTCCGCCCATTTCATCACTTCCACCTGTTAGTTGTAGGATTAGGAGTAGGAAAACCCCTGCATGCTCTCATACCTAACCAGACATATATGTCTAAGAACGTTTCCCACCTTGTGATCTATCATACAGATCTTGGTCCATACATGAGAGT
Source organism: Cunninghamia lanceolata (assembly GCA_027924645.1). Classification (NCBI taxonomy): domain Eukaryota; kingdom Viridiplantae; phylum Streptophyta; class Pinopsida; order Cupressales; family Cupressaceae; genus Cunninghamia; species Cunninghamia lanceolata. The sequence continues at coordinate 632,365 of BSBN01001584.1, read as the reverse complement.
ATTCTGCCTGTTGCTGTCAAGCTAAATCATTGTGTTGTTGAGCTAGTCAAGGTTACATCTTAAGTTATAGGGATACCCCCCTTGGTGCGGCAGAACCAGAAGTGAAGGGGAGGAGCTCACGCAACCTCCTGTATTAGTTGGCTGAATCTGCATGTGCATAGGAACTGGCAAACCCTGATGCTGATTCAGAAGAAAAACCAACAGGACCTTTGCTTTGAAAGGATGCACTAGCTTGTTGCTTTGCTGCTTGAGTTAGTCATGTCGAGGTGAATGGATTTTGATAAACGGAAGGCCAGAAAGGTGACATGCTAATGGGCTGAGACGGGTGGAGAATGATGAATCATATGTGCCTGAGTACTGGATACATCCTTCATATTCCAGACTGCCTACATACCCTGTATCCACGGGATCAAGGCACATTACGATGAAAGATAAAAAATGATAATATGTAGTTCTAGGTAGAGTGATGAGATGGGTCAAGGTGGAGAGGAGGAGATCTTATGTACCTGAGTACTAGATACTTCCTTCGTATTCCAAACTACCTACATACCCATATCCATGGGATCAAGGTACCTTAAGATAGAGAGGAGATGATATGTAGTTCTAGTTGGTGCGATGATGTAGGAAAAGTGTTGGGAGGATAACAGCCTTATCATAGGAGCGATGTGTCCATTAAAGGGTGTTATCTGTGGAAAGGAGAAAGATTGAAGCGCTTTGTGAACCACAGAGAAGGATCCATTCCCAGACCTAGGTTAAGGAAGGAAATGCCCCCATTCTGGTAGAGGAATTTGCATGGATGACTGACAAAGAAGACATAGAAAGCTTGACCTAGGACAAGACAGTGATAACTATTGACACAGATCAAGACGTGGGATGATGATGATGGACATTGACAAATTTCCAAGCTATACTAGATAGGGATATGGAAATGCAAACAAGGTCAATGGTTTTATTATGGATGGATGGATGCAGTGTGTTGTGAAATGGACATGGAAAGAACCAGACTCAATAGATGATGGATGCTGACTCTACACATAGCGCCTATTTGCCAGGTTTTCACTATGGTACTTATCCAGGGCATTTGTTTACCAGGTTTTCACCATAGGACGAATACTTTTTTTTTTGGAATTTTCTGAGGATCAGGCATAAAACCTCTTGAGATGGACACTGTTAAGTGGCTCATCTAGAGGAATGCCATCAGGTGTAGCTAAAGTGTAAGCTCCTGATCCATATGCTGTTGTGACAATAAAGGGTCCTAACCAGTTAGGCTCAAACTTGCCCTTCTTTTCTCAGTTTGCTTGATTTCTCTGATTCTCTTTGAGTACAAGATCACCAACTTGAAACCGTTGTTCTTTGATCTTTTTGTTGTAATTACGCCGGAGGCAGTTGTGATAGACATGGAGATGATTAAGCGCAGCAAGGCACCTTTCATCTAGTAGTTCTAGCTCAGCTAATCTAGAAGTGCAATATTCTTCTCCGCCGATCAGGTTCTGCATGGATACTCTGAGGGATGGGATCTCAACCTCTATAGGTAGGATGGCTTCAGAACCATAGACCAAGGCATATGGTGTGGCACCAGTTGGTGTTCTGATACTAGTGCGGTAGGCCCATAGGGTGGGATTGCGTTGCAAGTGCCAATCAAGACTAGCTTCATTGACTATTTTCTTGAAGATTTTGAGAATGGTTTTATTGGAAGCCTCAGCTTGGCCGTTACTCTGTGGATAGTAGGGAGTTGAAAAGTGATGTTGGATATTGTATTATGTACACAAGGTATGGACATCTTGGTTTTTAAATGGTCTCCCATTATCAGTGACAATGGCTTGGGGAATACCATACCAGCAAACAAGGTAGTTTCGGATAAACTTGGCTATTTGCGTACTGGTGATATAGGTCATGGGAATGGCTTCAACCCACTTCGTGAAGTACTCAGTGGTAGTAATAATGAATTTATGGCTAGTGGATGAGGATGGGTGGATTTGTCCTATGAGGTTGAGACCCCATTGAGAAAAAATCCATGGAGTTGTCACAAGTTGTAATTCATGAGCTGGTGCGTGAATCAAATCTCCATGCTACTGGCATTGTAGACACTTCTTAGCAAATTGTAAAGCATCATGCTCTATTGTAGGCCAGTAGTACCCTATTCTGAGTATCTTCTTAGTGAGATTAGGACTAGTAGAATGCATGCCACAGACACCTTCGCGTATGTCTCATAAGGTAGCTTCGGCTTCTTCCGCATTAAGACATCGTAAGAGGATACCATCGAGACTCCGGTGATATAGTTTATCACCCAGAATGGTGTAACAAGATGATCAACAGATAAAGGTTTTATGTTGGGTTGATGATAGTTCAAAGGGAAAGGTACTATTTTTAAGGTATTCATAGATATCTTTGTACCATGGGGAATTGGGACCAACAAGTTCGCAGATGATTTTAGTAATTGGAACGTCGATGGCAGGTATCAATAATTGATCGATCAAGAATTCACATTTCTGTGTATTTGTAGGCATGTCTATAAGTGACCCTACAGAAGCCATAGAATCTGCAGCCTTGTTATGGTCTCTTGGAATTTGCTCAAATGTGATGCTAGAAAAGTGTGGTTTGTAGGCATCCACTAGTTGCTTGTAGGGGACCAACTTTTCATCTTTTGTTTGGTACTCATTTGTGACTTGGCGAATGACTAGTTGTGAGTCTCCATATACCTGTAATTCTATGATGTCCCATTGAACTGTTGTATTGAGACCTATGAGGAGTGCTTCATACTCGGCTATATTGTTGATGCAAGGGAATGCAAGCTGATATGACTTAGGAATATAGTCATTTTGAGGTGTGATAAATAAGATGCCCGCCCCTGATCCATGCTGTGTGTAGGAACCATCAAAGTATAACTTCCACATTATTGAGTTTGAAAGAGTGAAGAGATTCTCATCTGGAAAGTTTGCTACCATAGGGTGTGTATCTGTCATGGGTGCTTTTGCTAGTTGATCTGTTAAGGCTTGTCCCTTGATTGCTTTACGATCCATATACTCGATGTCAAACTCACTAAGGATCATGACCCATTTAGCTAGTCTACCTGTAAGAGCTACTTTTGCTAGTAGATGCTTCAAGGGATAAATTTTGGCTATAAGATTTGTGTGTTGGTTTAGCATGTAATGCCGCAACTTTTGGGAAGTGAACACTACTACTAAACAAGCCCTTTCCATCAGTGAAAAATTTAGTTCATATCCCACAAAGGTTCGACTGATATAATAAATTGCATGCTCCTTTCTTGACTCATCATTTTGTGCTAGAAGAGCCTCGAGGGCTGAAGTTGTAGTGGAGATGTATAATATCAAAGGTTTATCGGCAACTGGTGGAACCAATACAGGAGGTGTAGCTAGATACTGTTTGAGCTGATCAAATGTGCTTGACACTTATCGTCCCATCGAAATGAGACATCCTTTTAGAGCAAGTGTTGAAATGGTTGACATTTATCTACTAGCTATGAGATGAAACGCCTAATGGACTGCATCCTTCCCTGAAGGCTCCTTAATGCTTTGAGGTTCTTTGGTGGAGGCATCTTCACTATAGCCTTTACTTTTGTGGGATCTACTTTGATGCCTCTATGAGATACAATGTATCCCAACAACTTCCCTGATGTTACACTGAAGACACACTTCTTTGGATTGAGACGCACTTGGTATTTTTTGAGCTTGTCAAAGATCTGTCCTAGAACTTGTATGTGATATGCCCTAGAAGATTTAGCTAGTATGTCATCCACATAGTCCTCCATGATATGATGAAAGAGATCGTGGAATATCACTGTCATCGCTCTTTGATAAGTTGCCCCTGCATTCTTTAGACCAAACAGCATGACACACCAACAATAGTTACCCCAAGGACAAGTAAAAGTTGTTTTATGTTGATCTTCTTCTACTATCTTTATCTGATTGTAGCCTGATAATCCATCCATGAGAAAAAGCATTTCATGACCTACTGTCAAGTCTAGGTAATGGAAAGTCATCTTTGGGACATGCTTTGTTAAGATCTCTAAAATCATTACACATGCAGATGTGCCCATTGGGTTTAGACACAAGTACAATGTTTGATACCCAATCTAAATAATCAATGGGTCAGATGAACTTTGCATCTAACAACTTCTGTATTTCCACTTTTACTAAGAGAGCTATCTATGGGTGCATCTTCCTGAGCTTTTGCTTGACAGGTTTAACTGTAGGATCAACTGTGAGATAATGAACTACTAGCTTAGGGTCTAGCCCTGGCATATCCACATAGGTCCATGCAAAGTTGATGGTTCGCTGTAAGAAGAATGTGTTAAGATTCCTGTGCTCTGTTTCTGATAATGATGCTGCTAGGAATGTGGTCTTTAGATTTGCTCTGTGCCAAGGTTTATCTCTGAAGAGTCTTCCACCAGGAGAGCTGACTTATCTTGATACTTAGATGGTAGAGGAAGGTCAAATCCTCCATCCTCAGGTGCCACAGTTGGGTTTTCACCTTGGATATGTCCTTTGTTTTTACTATTTTGTGATCGAGAGGTGCCATAATGTGGTTTTCACCTAGAGATCTTTCTTTATTTTCACTTTTGCGACTAGAGGATTTGGCATTCTCACCAAAATAAGTTGTTGGCTCTAGTTCCATTAGAAAACCTACTTTATGATCACCCAGAGGGATACCTTCCCGAAGTCCCACGAACTCAGCTATAGCTTCGTCATTCTGAAATACATCTATAATGGGGGACCCCTTGTTGGTCCCAATCAATAAGTTTAGGGTAGACAAGTGTTACATTCTAGGTGTTTGTGGTGGAGGTTAAGGATACAGATGATAGCATAAAGATAGAGGATTTGGTGAATAGGTCAGTCATATGGAGGGAAGAGTCATCAAAGATATCCTCATAAGATGTCGAATCTATGATAGAAGTTTCAACCACCTTGTTGAGGATAGCCTCGATGTCCAAGGCGCGTGGTACCTTGTTACCAAATCCTAAAACCTTCTTGTCTAGTTTCTTCGTCACAATAATGGGTTCCATTGTGCCTTGATTCTATTTTCCTAGGCCACCTTTGCCTTTATAGCCCATGTGTTTGACTATCCTTAAGCCATTACCATATTGCTTGACTGGTATTGTGACCGGTTCTTTTTCCTTGTAGAGCCAAGAAGAAATGTCCTCAATAGTTTCCTCCTCCAATAACTTTCCCTGTTGGAATTAAGTTAGAAATGCTGGGGGAGGAATAGATACTTTTTTAGTTACTTTGGCAATGGGCGATTGGCCGTAAGATTTAGGGGATAAAGGAATCTGACCTACACAACAAGATTTTGAGATATCATATGTTCCAAAGCTTATATCACAGATGTGAGCTTTGATTTCAGGAAGAGGATTAGGTTCACTTGTAGAGGCTTGTGTCAGATTTTTAGGATCAACATATAGTGGGGATTCAAGGGCTTTGTCATTTTGAGGCACTTGGTTGTAATTCTTATAACTGCCTTGCAAGACACGATAGAATTCAAAAGGATTAGGGTCTCCTGGGATAGTTATCTCTGTACCATTGAATGGGAACTTTAGAGACTGATGGTACATGGAGGGAACAACTTTCATTGCATGGATCCATGGGTAGCCTAAGATGATGTTGTAAGGCAGCTCAATGTCAAGGACCTGACACTTGGTTTCAAGCATGACGGGGCCCAGTTGTATAGGCAAGTGGATAACACCTTCTAAATGGTGTTTAGCATCAACATACCCTTTGATTGTAATACTTTGATTAGTGTTGACATGATCCTTAGAGTATCCCAATTGCTTAAGTAACTTTAAAGAACAGATGTTGAGACCAGCACCACCATCTATGAGTATGCATTTGATTTTGTGCTTATGGATGAGAACCTTAATATGAAGGGCATCATTGTGACACAGATCATGGGATGGGAGGTCCTTTTCAGTGAAGACCACTTTGTACGGTGAGGCAATGTTACCTACTATAGCTTAGAAATCCATGACCGCTATGTTGTTAGGGACCGAAGACTCTTGGAGAGCTTTTTCTAACACCACTTTATGTGCAGGTGACGACCGTAGAAGGTCCAAGATAGAGATCTGTGTTAGTGTTTTCCCTAAATATTCAACAAGATTATAATCGGATTGAGTTGGGAGACTGGGTGTAGGACCACGAATGGTGACACGACCCTGATGAATTGTAACAACGCAATCTGTAGATTTGCCTTTGATTGTGAGGGTAGACACTCAACTCTCTTCAAAATGGCCCATAATGGAGTCCAAGGAAGTGGAAGCATGATTGACACCTTTAGCTTTATCCTGAGGAGGAGGTGGACCATGGTGAGGGAATGGTTCCTTGTACATGTTGAGGTCTTTGTTAGTGTGTTGAGCTGGTGGATCATCTTCAAGAGAGATTTGGTTGCCCTCAATGAGATTTTGGATTAGGTGCTTGAGTTTCATGTATGATGTGGTTCTGTGCCCTTTGCTCCTATGGAATTCATAGTATTCATTTTCTCTGTACCGTGCCATTTTGTAAACCAGTTCACCATACGGAGGAGCATCGGGTAAGGTGATGAGGCCTTTGTGTAAAAGCTTTTTGTAGGACCGACTCTATGGGCTCTCCCAAGGGAGTGAATTGACACCGCAGAGGATAATCTTGTTGAGGCTGCTCTTGTTGTCACTATTGTTGGATTTGATATGGTTGCCTCTATTGTTGCTATTGTTGAGGTGGATTTTGATTCGGTTTGGAAAGTTGCAGCAATGTTTCCAATGTTTGGACATGTTTAGAATCGACCACCCCATCATTGACCACATTTTTATTTTTGTTCCAAAACTTTGGTTTACCATTTGTTTGTTTTTGAGGAGTGTTGTCTTTGGTTTCTTTGAAGATTTTGACCACACCTTTAGCAATGAGGGCCTTTTCTATGTTGATTCCCTTGTATGTGATTTTGTCAAAGGTTGTAGCACTAAGAATTTACAAATGAAACCCCAATTCTTGGTTGAGATTTTGCACAAATATGCTAACAAGCTACTTTTCAGGTATCTTGAATGGGAATTTACTAGCCATTTGTCTCCATCGTTGAAGGAAAGAAATGAAGGTTTCTCCATTTTTTTGTTTGTTGTTGCATAGATCGGTCATGGAGATCTCATGCTCTGCATTGTAGGAGAAATGGGTGCCAAATTTCTCTGCTAGATCATTAAAAGACTTGATACCCATGGGGAGGTGTGAGAACCATTCTATACCTTGACCTCCAAGACTGCGAGGAAAGAGACGCATAAGATATGTCATTATGTGAGACCTCGAAGCAAGCAAGATAGAATTCCCTGAGATGGTCTTTTGGGTCTCATTTTCCTTTGTATTTATCAAATTTGGGAATAGTGAAATTTTGAGGAAAAGGGATCATGCGTAATGACCGATCAAAGGGATAAGGACACACTTATTCTAAAGAGAAGGTCTTCTTGGTGTGGCCAAACGTAAGATCAGATAGCTGTTGTTGAACTTCCATGATTTTTAACTCCATTGTCATGGGAGGAGTTGGAAACATCTCCTATTGTCCGAGAAGTGGTTGTTGTTGCCCATATGGAAGATTGTAGTGTAAGCCATGGGCATTGGTGTTATAAGGGTCATATGATTAGTTGGGGTCGTATGTGTTGTATGTTGGGTTCAGATTGGGTTGGAATTGGATGCTTTGATTCAGAGGAGGTGGGGGTGGCACTAGGTAAGAATGTAGACTTTGTGATAGTTGAAGAAAAGAGTTTGGTGGGGGAAAGCTAAAGTTTGGGTTAGGTTATGATTATGGCACATAGCTTTGGGAAATGTGATGTTGGGAATGTTGAGGGTGGATAGGCAAGGTGTTGGGAATGTTGAGGGTGGATAGGCAAGGTGTTGGGAATGTTGAGGGTGGATACGCAAGGTGTTGCAAAAGTTTAGCGCTGATGATCGTAGAGGTGGAGGGACATAGGTAGATGTGTTTTGCAATGGTTGGGGTTGATTGAGGATGAGCGTAGAAGAATGCTGTGGTTGGGGGTGCATGACCCTGGTTGGTTGAGGAATATGAAGGTTTGATGATGTAGGGGGTGGTATTTGTTGAGACCCTTGTTGCATGGCTACCAAAGTGTTTCTCAGATTATAATTTGGTGGGAAACCTTCTCGTGATGGGTTGGCCAAGTTTCCACTTACGATTGGTGTGGACACTTTAGGAGTGTGTTGTATATTTGATCAAGCTAAGGTGGCTTGCTTAGCTATCTCCGCTTGACGTTGGAGAGTCTCATGTTGATTTTTGTAGATCTCCATAGGAGTCAGAAGCGGTGATATGACCCTCTTTCTTGTTGGGTTTTGATAAAGGGGATTCTCATATTGTGCAATCGTTCTCCCTTTTAAGCTTTGTTCAGGTAAAGGTGTGGTCACTATTGACATAGTTTGGACTACATGTAGGGTGTTTTGGGTGTTGTTTGTGTCCTTGAGATTGGATAAATCAAAATCTTGAGGTAATTTGGCTCCTTGCTCTGCAAGCAAGAGAAAAAAATGATCTTGGTTCTCACTAAGGATTTTGTCAAAGGCGGCTACAACTCTAGGATCTTGTATGAATTCATCAAGATCTTGCCCATCTTCTTGAGAGGATTGACCTATTTCAAAGTGTTGTTCTTCTTGAGATGGGGCTTGATATGTGGTATAACCTTGTGGAACAAAATCCTGAGGCATGCCAGTGGTATAGTGAGGTGTACTTACCAAAGGTACTCTACCTTCTTGAGATGGGACTTGATCAATAGTATAACCTTGTGGAACAAAATCCAGAGGCATGCCGGTGGTATAGTGAGGTGTACTTACCAAAGGGACCCTACCTTCTAGAGGATTGTTTGGTTGGTCAAGCTGCGGCATGTTAGGAGAGTTGGTTGATCTTTCCGTGGGTGTCCTAGGAGTAACCTTGGGAGTAATGTTGGCTCGGCTTGATTGAGGTGTGTGAGGAGGAGATTTGCACTTCCTAGGGACAACTTGCTTGGACTTCATAGTTTGCTGGAGTCTAGTGGTTACCATGGAATACACTAGGACAAAAGCTGGGATTCTGCTTGTTTTTTGGAAAAGACAAAATTTGATGCATAGTTGACTAGACAAAAAGCGCTGTACTGTTTGACCAAAGGCATAGGACTATGCTACCAAACACGAGCTACTGTAATACTAGAGGCGATGGACTAAGCTACCAAAGGTGAGGTACTGCTATACCAAAGGTGAGCTACTGTGACCAAAAGCAAGCTACTGTTATACCAAGGGCACCGAAATAGGGTTGCCAGAGACAAGGTATTGTTATACCAAAGGTGAGCTACTGTACTACCAAAGGCGAGCTGTTGTAATACTAGAGGCATTGAAGTAGTGTTTGATGCTTTTAAAAAGGCAAATTTTGATAGATTTGGTTCTATTTTTGATTGGATTTGCTTTGGTAAGAGAAAAAACAACAAACAAAGTTGGCAAAAGGGACTGACACAACAAATAGTGTATGTTCGAGGCTTACAAAAAATTCCTAATGTTTCCATAGGTATAAGACAATTGCAATCAATATCAAGCACTTTTTATCCCTAGAGACAAGGTTTCATTGTAGTAGATCAGCTCATAACTTAATACTCTGTCGATAAAAATGTCATTCCATAAAGGTGTCAGACATTTTGTATCCTTGCGAGAGACGATAGGTAGGGCTATCTCACCCTCCCCTTGGAAAGCTCAAGTAGGTCACAAGAGCTTTATGGCCGAGGGAATACTATCTCTTCTTAAGGGAGCCAATGGTGAATATCTTAAGGGCTTAAATTGATTCCCCTTGCACTGATGATTACCGCAACGTTCAGAGATAGATCGGGTAGTCACTATCTAGAATGGTTCTTAGTAACTTTGAGGGACCAACGCCTTATGAGCAATGCAATAAGCTACTAAAAGCTTTAACCAATCCTACTAAGAGTATCAAACACTTCGCTCAATATAAAAATTGTTTCCACAAAGAGCTAGTACACCTCTTTTCAGTTTGGCACCACAAGGTAAGGGTGACATCAGTTAGGACTTAGCTTTCACCTTATCCCTCTTATATAGTGGTTCAAAGGAAAACTCCACTTAGGGTCATCCCTTTTGGATGAAGTGCAATCCAAAAGCAGGCACTTCTAACTGAAATGTAAGAGCAAGCATGTCAAACAAAGGTTCAGTTGTCCCATTAGATGAAAAATAAGGTGCAACTAAATTAGGCACACACACGATTGTAGTTGTCAATTGTCCCTTATGAAATTGAAGTGTTTGGCATTCATGTCCATTGTCCCTTAGAAAATTGAAATATTTTCACATACATGTCCATTGTCCCTTAAGAAAGTAATATGTTCCTAAGACTTAGATTGCCAAAAGTGATTTGTTCAATTGTCCCTTAAGAAGGCAATATGTTTCTAAGACTTAGTGCAATGTATCAAGACTTCTTCAATGCTCGTCCTACATGAATATGTTAGAAAAAACCTATTTTCTCTGTTTGAGTAATACGAGGCTGCAAAATGTTAATTAGTTCCACCAAAAATCACAAGTTTAGTAAAACAAATCAATTTGACCAAAAGCGAGTTACTGTCTTACCGAAAGCGACCTACTGTAATACCAAAAGTGCTGAACTATGTTCCCAGAAGCGCGATGCTCCAGACCAGAGGTGATGCACTATGCTACCAGACGTGCTGCTGTAGATCTAGAAGTGACACACTGTGCTGCTAGAAGCGCCCTCCTGTGCTACTAATAGCGCTTTACTGTCTCAGATCCAGAAAAAGTTGTATTTTGTCAAAAGGGTTAAGTCAAAAGATAATTTTATGTTTGCTTTGTGGATCTGGGATGTAATAACTGATAGATCTATAACCTGGGATCAAGAACAATTCAAAGAATGCCGCCAATAGATATGTTAACTCCAAAATTACAAATACTCCTAAATACTTCAGCTTAGGATGTATAATAGATAATTGAAAGACAAATAAACTAGCTTGTCAGTCAAATCAATGATAGGTATGTGAGTAAAAACCCTGCAAAATCACCAAACAAGATTAGAAAAACTTATTTTGCTGAACACGCTTTACGATACTACCAATAGCGATGAACTGTTTCACCAGAAGCGCGTTACTGTGCTACTAGTAGCGTTGCAGTATTGCCCGAGGGTGCTGTATTGTGCCTCCAAAAGCGCTTTATGATACTGCCATTAGTGCTTTTCTGTGTCTTTTGCGCTATTTTCGTACTATACTTAAAAAAAATTAATTTCTCAAAGAAAAAGAGGGATTAGTGGGTCCCACCGGGCGTGCCAGAATGTGTATGAGGAAGATTGATTAAATCAAAACTAATAACAAATCAAAAGCCCATAACATAAAGAAAACTAATCTAAATAAAAGCCATTATCAATAAACCAATGAAATATGAAATCTTTTACCCAGATTTGTATTGTTCCTTTTGATGAATGTAGATTGCTCAATAGTGTTGCGAAACCATGTTTGCAAAAAGCAAGTAAAGTGCTCAAAGTGCTCAAAGATCAATGTCAAAAGATCGTGAAGTTGCTCAATCGATATGATGTATGCTCAAAGTGCTATAAAAGATGCCTGAGAATAAGTGATCGAAGAGAGATTTGTGAAGGAGATGAGGGGGGTTTATATAGGTTTCAAATAGAGATCGATCAACGGTCTAGATAATTTAGAAGAATCAACGGAAGAGATAAATCAAATAACCATGATGAATGTACACATGACATGTGTCAATCCATAAGGATATTTTTATTAAGATATGATGAAAACAAGATTGATTGAATAGGTAACTCAACTTGTAATTTTGCCTTTTTTAGAGTTCTAAAAAAATAAGACTGATTGTGCACGAGTTAACAAGATATTTTAAGAGGAATTAGAAGATAACTAAAATTAAATAAATAAATTTATTTAATTGATTGTGCATGATTGAAGAACAAAAGATTATAAATAAAATATTTGATTTTATTTATTTTTAGAGGATTGAGATAATTTAAATAAATTTGCATGATTTATTTAAATTTAGAAGAATAATTGATTTAATTAAATAATGTAAATTATTTAATTGTAGATAAAATAGAATTGGAGGAATTAATTAAATAATTGAATTTATTTAATTAATGTAGACTTGAAATTCGAAAGTGGATAATGATTTAATTAAATAATTAAAATTATTTAATTTTGGAAGAATAAGGTTGATTTTGCTGAAATTAATTAAATAAAGGGGATGTATTCAATTAATGTTGAATTTATGTGATTTAGAAGAATTTGATTAAATTAATTAAATAATTAGATTAGTCAATTAATGTTGACATGTAGGTGATTCGACAGATTTGATGAAATACAAGCAGTGCAACGACTTGGTCATTTTAGGGTGTCTACATCTATCATGTAAAACTAGAAGTGGACTAGACTAAAAGTCTGAATTGCAAACAATATTTTCATGAGGTTGAAGTTCCCCCCCAACTGAAACAATCTCATCTTTTCTTGCAAGATTTGACTCAATAACTTCATGATACACTTCATCATTTTTATTCATATCTTGCAGTTTAGACATTGCAACTTCTTCTCCACACAAAAATTCATCTTCACTTGCATTAAGACTCCAATTTGGAATACAAACAACATGAGGCTCATCACATTCATCCATTTGATCACTTTTAGTAAGGCCATTTTCTTTAAGTATAGGAAAGAGCACATCATCTTTTTCACAAAGAAGGTCACCATCAAGTGCTTCTAAAAATTCTTGGGGCTGCGAACCTTCATCAACTTAACTATTCCTTTCCTCCTTATTAGCCTTAGATTTTGAGAAAATATTGCATGAATTTCTAACACAAGCTTCATTTGATGAATCATTCTCAAAAGACATAATTGCATCTTTGAAGTAAACTGACTCAAAGATGCATTCTTCACTCACCTTAGGCTGTATATGCATTAGAGAAACAACTTCATCTACACCCTTTTCTTCACATGCTTTCATAGCTCCAAAGGGTATTTCAAAAGAATTTTTAGCTTCCATATCGTGGCCCTTTTTACGCCAAGGATGAGATTCTTCATCATGTGTATCATGGCTGCAAGCAAGAAAACACGTATCTTTCCCATCTCTTTGTTCAATTTTTGCAAAGTTCTAAGCAAGGATGAGTGTACATTATTAGGTTGAAATTGCATATTACCATAAAAATTCTTTAAGAAGCTCACTTATGCAGGATCATCAAATAACTAGTCATTTCGTGCTAGAATTGTGGAAGAAGAGAAGTCTTCATTATTACTGAGAGGATAAGTAGATGAGGAATGCAATTCATCCATTTTATTATCATGGGAAGCATGAGTGACTTTCAAATCTTGTTTAAAAATTTCTGCATTTATAACCTCTTCTTGCAACCGTATCTCTATATTATTTGACTCGGGAGATGTGAAGCTTTCATGCTCAACTTGCATGCATACCGGAGAAACGGTGCTCAGCACTTCCTCTTCACGTTGTATAGCTTCAGGTTGTTCATCTTTTGTATTGCATGGGGGAACTACAGATTTATCATTACTTTCCTCATAATGCAAATAATAAGCTTCAACTCTCCTATTCACATGAGATCTAATTCCCATAGCACTTACCTCACTTCTACCAAATTGTTTGGAATAAAAAACAGAGATAGAAGGAGATAGGATATTATGGGAACCTATAGGTTTGAGATCTTGTTTATACATAATAGGTATCCTCGTAGGTTCATGAATCAGGTTATCTGCAATATGATTTACTTTCCATAAGCCACTCAATATTAGATCATCTTCTATTTTTACTACCTCTTGTGCAATTTCAAAATCATTTATTCCACTTCGTTTCAACTCAAATTGAACATCAGGATGCAAAGAGGAAATAAAAATACAAAGCTAAAGTTGCTCACTTGGTTGAAGAAGGACAGGAATCTCCTTGAGCATTTAGTTGAATATGTCCACGAAATCTCTGATGGATTCACCTTCTTGCTTTTGAATGTTGAAAAATTGACATAACAAGGCAGCTTCATCAACCAGACCCTTATATCTTCCTAAGAACTTCTTCTTCAATGAATCCCAATCTGTTATACACTTCTCTTCTAAATAGCAAAACCAATCTGCTGTAGGCCTAATCAAAGATTCAATAAATAATCTAACAAAAACATCTTCTTCATTCACCCCCAAAATGCCACAGGCAACTGTGAAAGCCAGAATGTGTTTTTTAGCATCTTGAGAACCTTCTCCACTAAACTTTGGAAAATACTTTCTTGATCCTTTAGGCAATGGTGAGTATGCAGGCAAAGAGAGAGGACCAAAATGATTTCCCCACGATTGGGAAGAAACCAGAGCCATAATGTAAATTTGAAAATTAAATCAGTATAGGTCTTTGTTGGGACATAAATGTTTCTGAGCACATTCATCAAACAGGGCCGCCAGCCTCTGTCCTCAGGGAGGCACCTTCAAATTTCTAGGAAAACAATAGCACTAGTCTTCAATTTCATTTTCCCCAGTAGAGTTGCCAAAAATATGTTAGTTGACAGATTTGTCCTTCAAGAATAAATGTAGAAAATGACTCAAAACGCCCACATAGAAGAACAAATAGTACTAACAGTTGGAGAAGTTGTCATTGGATTGAAAACTTTTCTCTAAATTTTAGAGGTACAACTCCCTCTTAAGATATGCAATTAATGAAAACATGGGGTGTGCGTTTAACTAGAAAGTAGAAAAGGTGTATTAACATCTACCCATCACCATGAAATAGATGTGCATGACCGAGAAATGAATGTAGATAAATGATACACAACCCACTTATCCAACACTCATAAACAAGGGTAAATTAATTGAGAGATACAGTTATATTCTACCTTAACACATGCCAACATAAAACAAGCAATACTAAAGACAAATTACTAATTGACATAAGAACAATTGCAATCACATAAGACACTTGGAGACACAAAGTTCTGTAAGTAATTCTTCATTTTTTCAATATAACCAAAAATCAAAGTTTCTGTGTTGCTTCTATACATAAACAGAGTTAAGAAAAGTATAACTGGGAATTACTACAAAATAAACTTGCTCTTCTTCCCCACTATTCATAGACAGCCACTAGAAAAAGCCCCCTTTTTCATTGGAATTCCCCTCCTTATATAACTTCCTGAAAATTAGAACTATTCAAAAATGGTCCTTTTTGAGTAACTGTAATCAAGAAAGTGACTTCTCAAAATAGAAATGGTTACATTATACCAAAATTGTAGTAATCATCACTAAATACAAAAAGACTTCAAATATGCAAGATAGGTGGCATTAATCTTCCCCCAATTCTAGACATATCTCCATAAAAAGCTGGCGCAACTCAGCACACTCTTCTTCTTCTTCCAAGATGTCAATTGTCCTACGGTATTCAACATAACTGGTTTTCTCCTTCCATGCAACTGTGCGCAGCTAAGAGATGATGTCGATATGCTCCTCCTCAGGCCATTGCAAATCAAGTTGCAGAACAGGCATAGGTTCATCGTCCCAGATTTCATTGTTTGCTAGAAGTCCCATTTTGAAGAATAGCTTGGCTGGCAAGAAAACTAAACACAAAGAGCACTGCCACCTTCATTTAATTATGTCAGTAGGTAATGATGTCTTTTAAACTTATTAACGCCATGCCACCATCTTAATGAGCTTCATTACACTTGTCATTAATGCATCATTATTTCGAATCTCAGGAAATGGGTCTCAAGATTAGAAATTGCACTCCGCAGCTTCTAAAAAAAACATTCTCATCGCATACCACATGAGCAATCTGATGAGCTGGCAATACCTTGAAAAATGAGCACCGCGAAGATGTAGACTAGTCGGCAATCGGAGTAGACCTAGAACTTTGAACTTAGAGCAGGATTTCACAAAACTTGCAAGTTCTTGACAATGAATGAGATTCTTTGAACTATTAAAGTAATGTTCAAAAGCTTTGAATTTTCCTGACACAAAGGAGAAGTCGAGAAGTCAGCCATTTCTTGAAATTAAGAACATGAGTCAGGTAAACAAAAAATTCACAAATTTGAAAACCGCTCGACGACAAAGGCTTAGGAAAATGACCGACTGGGGCAAAGCAATGATTGTATTAGTCCTTGGGTGCAAAAATTTGAAAATTTTTGGGTTAAATTTTTTGGGGTAGCAGTAGTGAGCCTCTCTTTTGAGTAGTGAGCTCTGGGAATAGAGCCCGAAGGCAAGTGCCTTGCCATTCCTTTTAAGTACTTTTAACAGGGTACGAATCTTGTGGGCTAACACCCACTGTGGTTTTTCCCTTAACCGGGTTTCCTCATCAAAAATATTGGTGTTAAATGTGTTGATTATGTTTCTGCTTATGTGATGTTGTTTCATGCTTTAATGTTTACATCATTAATCAATTTACAAATTATGAAAGAAGATTAAAAGGAAGAAAACGTTAATTTTTGGGACAATTGATTCACCCCCCCTCTCAGTTGTCCAGTCTAATCCCAATATCTTTGACTCCATAGAAAATATTATGTTTCATTATTATTCTCTTGCAATTTAAATATCAAGTGGCAAAATTTTAGGACTAGGTGTGATATTCAAATTGCAATTTTGAAATATCACTATTGTAAAATAATTGTTTGTAGATGGTCAATGATATTTATAGATGGTTATTTATGTACATATCTCCAAATTTCATGGAGTGGGGAAGAAGGGGACACCCTTGTGAGGGTAGGGATATATGTAGATATTTATTATTCTCTATACACTTAGCAATATTGTTTGTAAGGGGCATTGAATAAGGAGTTACATTAAACAGGTCAAACTTGAGATATAGTGGAGCATCTTCTTTATTTAATGGGTGAGTGGTGTAATAAGTGCTTCATGATGGAGTTGTTGTGAAATATTTTTTATATTATGGTCAGAATGGTCAAAGATGCTCGTGTGGAGTGTTACAATCTATTTTGGAGGCTACTCTCTTTTAGTGGGTCATGAGAATTTTTACCATGGTATTTTGGGACTATTTTTGGGCTCATAGTATTGTCCTCTAGTAGTTTTATAGATCTCCTTAAGTCTATATATTCAGGGCTTGGCATGAAGGTTGTATCATGCAAGTTAGAGGAAGGTTACTCTACTAGAATGTTGTAAAACTAAAGGAAGAAGTTGGATGTATTAATGTACTCTATTGTTTGATATTGATACAAGCTTGTGCTCTCTTTGGTGGTGAAGTTTTTACCCAATAGGGTTTTCCCCACATATATTAGTGTCTTTATGGTTTGCATATATTTTTTATCATTTCTTTTGTTATTGTTGATTTTATTCTATCAATGTTATTTTAATCAAATTTGATCACTAAGTTTAATGTTATTGAAACTATTAACCCAGATTCTCAAGATATAGATTTGTAGAAGAGTGAATTGATCTATTACAAAAATGTTTTATGTATACCAAATTATCATTCCAACCCTTGTGATACTATTGATTTTACCCTTGAAGTAGTATGATTGTTCTATTCACTACCTCTTTTGTCCATTTGTTTGTGGGTGGAAAGTTGTAGACTATTTCAACTTATTATCCATTCTACTCCAAAGTGTACACCTAAACATACTTAGAAACCTTGCATCTGTATCTAATATGATACTTTTTGGGAGTCCAAAATATATCCATACATGCTTGAGGAAGAAGTAAACTACACCACACTTGTTTAATGTCTTTCTATAAGCCATTTAAATGTATCTTATAGGAAATTAGTCCACAATAACAAAGATATAATAATTTTCATAATTTGTCTTTGAAAACCCACCTATGAAGCTCCCATAAAGATACTCTCCCATGGTCTCTTAGGTTCCTATTGTAATTTAAAAAATTGAATACCCTTGCAATTTTACACTATGTTTTGTGCTTATTTTGGTGTCCACTGCCCTAGTATGTTCTTAGGTTCACTTTGGCCCTGTTTTAGCCTTTTTCCCTAACCCACACATATGCATTTGTGTTATGTTTTGGCCTTTATGCTTATTTTTGTTAAATTCTATTTTAGTGCCTTGTTTCTTTCATCGTCCTAAGGTGTTCCATGTGACCAATGTTGGCAACATATGCATGATGATGAAGAAGCTGATGAGCATGACAGTTAGTAGTGTTGTCATTGATGGCAACAAAGTGTAGAGACATAGTTGTGTTGGTCTAGAGAATGGAAATAAATTGTAAGGATACATTTGTGTTGGTCTGGAGAATGATATGGAAGAGAATACATCTAAGTGTTGATCCCTAAGTTTTGATCCAGAGAAGTTACTAAGTGTGATATGGAGATTGATAAGTGTGATGTGGAGGATAACAACAAAGAATAAAGATGCAATCATGTTGGTCCAGAGAAGACCAATGCACCAATCACTCTACAATTTTGTCTAAGTCCCAGTGTAGTGTCTTCAATGTTTAGGGAACCAGCTTTTTGGTCCGCATTCCTCCGCTATGAAGAATCTTGCTATGAGGTTGTAAGATATTGTTGGTGCATACTAATGGAGTCTAAATATAAAGTTTCAAGCCCTGAAACCTCTGGAGTGAAAGGTAGAATTTATAGAGTATCAGACTTTGTAATGATAGTTTAATGACAGTACCAGTGACATATTGGAATGCTCTGTATTCCATCACAAATGAATGTTTTTCTATGTAGATTTGAAGATAAGTTTATGGATGTCAGAAGTGTGTTGTTTCCATGTGGTAAGCATTTTTGTGGTCTGTATGTTGAGTTGTGAACTAACAGTTAGTTCATGTTATTTCTACTTCACCAGTTGAGCCAACCTAATGGTGTTGAGGGTATGCGGAGTTGATTCATGAATGAAACAAAGTCATGGGAGTAAAAATAGGTTATGCCAACCTATATAAATGTGCTACACACTTTGTTTCTCTCTACAAAGTGTATAGTGTTGAGTTTTGGGCCGATAGGTCAGGAAGTCGCATACTATATCTATTATGCTAACCTATTTGATGTTTTGCTTGATTGTGGTATATAAACAAGATTGATTTGTTGTGTGGATGTGTGTGTGTGTTGATGTGGAAGAGATAAGTGTGTGTGTGAGAAAAATCTAATTCAGAGAAGGATAAGATAAGACTGTGGTGAAGATAAAGTGTGCTAAGTTAGTATTCTGAGCCTCAGTGGAACTATATCTTTAGCATAAGTCAGATGCATTACTAGCAATTCATATTTTGGCAGAGATCCATCCTTTCTTCTATCTCTTTCTATTCAGGATAGTGAGTCCTTTTCTAATGAGCCACCTACAGTGAGCATTCTCTTTTGGGTAGTGAGTCCACCAATTGTATCAACCTTAACCAGTTGCATTATTAATATATTGTGAGCTAATCCTCACCGTGATTTTTCCCTTTTTGGGTTTTCCACGAAGAAATCTGGTGTTAATGTGTTATGTGCTTTAATGGTTAATTTCATGCTTTCCTTTCTTACTGCAAATTAAGTATGCTATGTGGAATGAACGTTTAAATGATTAAGTGGTTTCAAAGAATACTGATTCACCCCCCTCTTAGTATTTCAGGAGTTCAACAATTGGTATCAGATCCTAGTTCCTTGGAAGAAGCTTAACCGCTTGAGGAAGATCATGAAGTGTGAACACATGGCAACTAGGAGATATCCTATCCCTATTACAAAAATTCCTGCTATTGGATTTACTGAAGAAGACTGCATAGTTGACATGAATGGAGAACTTAAATCAGCCCTTGAAGATCTAGAAAAAGTTCAATGTGAGAAAAAATATCTGGAATAAAATATTAAGGAAGTAGTTGAATGCATGAAGAAGTTGAGAGAGCAAAACAAGAAATTCAAAGAAAGACACAAGGAAGTAAATTAACAACTTAATCAATCAAATGAGACAATCACTAGTTTGAAAATATAAGTTGAGGAAGGAAAAAGAATTGAAGAATGCCTAAGTGAAAAACTAAAAGGAAAACTTGAAGAATGTTCAAGGCTTGAACAAGAAATTGTGATTCTAAAGACAGAGATGGAGAAAGCAAAAGTTCAAGAAGACAAATTCAAGAAAAATTCTACCCAGCTTGAGGAAATGATTGCAAATCAAAAGGCTCCTAAGGATAAAGAAGGATTAGGATTTGAAAAGGGTGAAAGTTCAAAGGCAAATAATGCTGAGAAGAACAATAACCACAAGAAGGTTGTAGTCAAGAAGGGTAATAACAGACAAATCTAGAACCAGAAGAAAAACTTCAAGAGGCTGAACCTATCAGACAACCAGATGCACAAAGGTACTCTGGGTACTATTACTCTTGCAATAAATTTAGACATAAGGCTATGGAATATAGAAGCAAGATGAATCAAAATATTCAATCATTCTCCAGTCAATGTTTTACATGTCAGAGAATTGGTCATAGAGCTAGTGAATGCAGAAAATAGATATGAATGGTTGCAATAAGGGTATGATGATTTCATCTTTCAATGGTTACTATTATACTTACAATGAATTTGGGCATTAGGATAATCAATGCAGTTCCAAAATGAATGGAAGTAAGCTTGTTCAAAATGTCAGATGTTTTGAATGCAACAAATTAGGTCACATTGCTAAATTTTGTAGAAGTAAGAATGTGAAGGTTGATCTAGTAAAGAAGAGTGAGCCAGTGAAGAATGTGGATCCAGTAGAGATGAAGAAATAAATGGATAAGGTTTGGAAAAAGAAAGAAGAAATAAAAGTGAATGATGAGGCTATGCTAGTCTCTGGTGTAGATGTTTCCTCCAGAAACTAAGTAGAAAGCTTTGGCTCAGAGGAGCTTTAACATATGAACTTTAAGCCCCTACCAAAGATATGATGTTGACGCTCTCAGCATGTGGATATGTGGTGTAGGTTGACATGCTTGACCTATTGGAGGAAACACGGGTGAAAAATGTTTTATTGTGGAAGATTGCAGAGAAATTGAAGGTGATTGTGTATCATTTGAATCTTTGACAACTTTATCAATTTATGCATTGAATGCAAATATGGTTTTGCAAAAATGGGTTTTTAAGCAATCTCACTTAACAAGAAGATCATTTGCAATCAAACTTTGAAGAGAGAAAGTGAAAGAGCAAGGAGGAACTAATCAAACCCTAATTGGAAGTGATTAAAAGGCATTTATAGTTTTCTATTTTGTCCTAAGTTTCTCAGTTGTAGTTTGAAGATGTTTACCCCACAAGTTGTAGAGGTAGTAGACTGACCTCACCCTAAATTTAAATGACATCTATTTAAATCTATGGAGACCGATCTAGACAATACTTTTTCCAGCATTCCATATGGTGTTTTACATACAGAGGATGTGAGGATGTACATCCACACAAAAATGGAAGAATATGACCATACTAAATTGGGAGAAGTATGGGTAAATGAGTTAACTGATGATGAATTTGAGTTAAATACCAAATTCAAGGGTTTGGTAGAGAAGAAATTGGATGTATTCCATCCAGCATGACTTTCCTATTTTATGTTATGAGGATGCTTGGGTCAAGTATGTATTGAGCTACAGTCATGACAAATTTATGTGGCTGGATCTGCCACATATAATAAGCAAGGAAGCCATTAGGGCTGTGACAAGGTTATGCTCCACCAGAACAGTTCTAGCACTGAAATCTATGAAAAATGATGTTTTGATGAAACTCACCGAAGCAAAGTTTGACAAGAGATCCCTAACCGTAAATGATATTGAGGACCTTATTGTGAAGTATGCATCAATGATGATTGGATAAAAAATATACTTCACTAATAGAGAGAACTCTATCTCTACAACTGCTATTTACATAGCATATGATATGGTTAAGAACAGTGTAGATTATGACTTGTGTGAACTGCTAAGACGATAATTTCTTGAGAACCTATAGAAGACAATAGACTTCAAGTACCCCTTCAAATTTGGTACTTTAATTATTTGCTTACTATTTTACTTTCTTAGAGAAATTCCTAGCACAAAGAACATCGTATGGTTTGGACATGTTCTAGCAGTAGTGCAAATTAGAGATCATATAAGAAGATTGGGTAACTTAGAAACCCAGAAAGCTGCATTATGGGGTTTCTTCAAAACATTCCAAGAAAACATGCAAGCTAGAGAAAGAATCCCAAAGAGGATAGTGGAGAAATACAAGGATGACATCATCTTTATGGTTAGCAAAGATGCATGTTATATGGAAGCCGTGGAACCTAGAATAGTCTAGATTTTGGAGATGGGGTATGAGGTTATAGGATATATAATTACAGGTCTTGCATAACTAATGCTAAGAAAACCTAGAGATACCTCAGCAAAAAGATTTGTAACCTACAAAGAGAAATCCATTGAAGTGCATTTGAAGCACAAGGAGAGAGAAATAAAAGAAAATGTTAAGAAAATGAGGACTAAGGTTGAGGAGATGATTTCACCAAAGGGCCCTGCAGAGAAATCCAAAGGCACAACTATTGCTACAGAAGAGTCTCCTAGCACAAGAAGGTCCGCTAGGACTTCTGTTTCTACTCCTACTATTCCAAAAGCCTCCAGAGCTACATTTTCTACAAAGAAAACATCATCAAGTGCCTCTATACAACAACAACCTCCCAAGAAGAGAAGGGTAAAAGAAAAAGCTACAAGGGAAAAATACATTAGCCATGATGATGATGAATAAGAGGGAGAAGGAGAAGGACCTAAATTGGTCCAAAAGAAGAAAAGAGGGCCTCAAACCTCTAAAGAAGAAACAAGCACCAAGAAAGCAAGAATTGATGATGTTGACATAGGAAGTGAGGAAGAAGGTGAAAAGGAAAAGGAAGGTTTCCTTTTTAAAAGAAGAGAAGAGAAAAGAGATGAGTCTCTTAAGGGAAAATGAAAGAAAAAGAAGTCAAAGGAATCAAGTCTTCCACCCCTGTAACTTGAAGCTATTGTCAGTGTTGTTGGGAATTAAGTTGTCTCAACCTTGGCAATTCTCTTCATTTGTAATGTTTGTATTTATTATTTAATTGCCTATGTTGTAAATATTTGGAAAATCCATATTGTCATATTGTGGTATGTGGCATGGTGATGTGTCAATCCTACATGGATTATGACAACTTGTATTTTTGTCCTCACATGAGGAGATAGGCATCCCACTTAGTGGTAGGAATATTCTGTCATGTGTCGGCATCTTCCATGTTATGTAAGGAATGTTTGACCGAAATGGTTATGACGGATTCCTATGACGAATCTATGACATGTAAGAGTCAAAAATAGAAGGTTGTAAGATAGGTGATGACATGTGTCATGAAGTATCTTTGAATAAGGCATATTTGGGCACCCCAAGGTGGAATATGACATGTTGTAAGAGAATATGCTATTTATAGCATGTGTATGATAGATTCTC
The DNA here is from genome assembly GCA_027924645.1 of Cunninghamia lanceolata. Classification (NCBI taxonomy): domain Eukaryota; kingdom Viridiplantae; phylum Streptophyta; class Pinopsida; order Cupressales; family Cupressaceae; genus Cunninghamia; species Cunninghamia lanceolata. Next base: position 609,071 of record BSBN01001584.1, on the reverse strand, counting down.
TTACAGCTGTAAGTTGTAACCGCTATGCCAGATTTTATGATGGTCGTAAGTGTCGTAAGAGCATTTGTCATAGCCCATTTTGGAAATAGGTGACCTCTTTGGGATGGGAGTTGTGGACAAGTGTCAGACACATTCTATGATGTTGACCAAGTGTCCCTAGGCATGGGTTTTGGTCCAAGATGCTATGTTGGACGCCCATTCCAAGATAGATCCAATATTGCCTTGTATTTCCTTTATATACAGGTGCTTGGAGATGGAGTTTGTATCATAGGTTTATAGGTGCTGTTATGCTGCCGGATTGACTCCAGACACGAGTGTCGAAGACCATTGAAGCTTGCATTGCAAGTGTATTGTAAACATTCTTTCATATTTGTTAATACATTGTGCAGGTTTCTGAGTGTGGGTTTTTTCACCCGATAAGGGTTTTCCCCACCGTAAATCTTTGTCTCTCTTCTTCTATCTACTTTTTGATTCTTGTGTTTTTCTACAATATCTCATGTTAATGGTTTAACATTGCTGTAATAGTTAGGATAAAGTTGAATTTTGCATAGCCCTCTCCTCAATATATTAGTGTAGTAAGCGTTTTCGCACACCTAGCTTCCTTTCAGTTGGTATCAGAGCTTGATCACCTTTAGTCCTAGTTGTTGGGTAGGCTTTTTTTGAGCTAATCTTAGGTTGAGTGGGAATCTATGCAGAGCATTCTGTATCTTATTGTAGCAAGGAGATGGCAGGCACATCAGGAAGGTTTGAAGTAGAGAAGTTCAATGGCAGTAATTTCGAGCTGTGGAAGCTCAAAATGGAAGACATGTTAGTTGACCGAGACCTTTGGGATAGTGTGAACATAACTAAACCAGCTGTAATGTCACAAGTTGATTGGGATCTCAAGGATCGGAAGGCTAAGGGTCTCATAAGACTTAGTCTTGCCGATTCTATATTGTTAAATGTCCACGAGGAGACTACTGCAAAACTCCTTTGGAAGAAGTTGGGGGATGTGTATCAAGCCAAATCCCTAGTTAATAAACTTTTTCTGAGAAAGAAGTTGTATTCTCTTCGAATGGAGGATGAAGGATCTATTGCTGAGCATATGAATGCCTTTAACATGTTGGTTGCACAATTGACATCTATTAGTGTAAAGATGGAGGAGGAGGATCGGTGTGTGACCCTGCTTTGTTCTCTACTGGACTCATGGGATCATCTTGTCATGGCAATCAGAAGCACCACATCCACATTCAAAATGGAAGAAGTGGTTTCTTCACTATTGTCTGAAGAGATGTGGAGAAAGTCTTCTAAGGCAGCCAAAGAGGCCCTTGTAGTTTGTGGAAGACCCAAGGAGAAAGGGAAGAAGAAGGACAAGAAAGCTAAGAAGGGTAGATCCAAATCCCATGGGAGATCCAAATATCCTGGAAAGTCCAAGGCTCTTTGTTGGAATTGTAGCAAGACCGGGCATTTCCAAAAGAAATGCAAAGAGTAGAAGAAGAAAAAGAAGAAAGCTCCTGATTCAGATTCTAACAAATCACAAGATGACGGTGATGCTTTCATCGCAGCCTTGGCAACCCATGCATCTGATGATGTGTGGCTAATCAACTCTGGTGCATCATTCCACATGACCTTGCATCGAGACTGGTTCACGAAGTATAAGGCCAGATTGGTTGCGAAGGGGTATTCACAAGTGGAGGGTATAGATTATGGTGAGATCTTCTCTCCCGTTTCAAAGCTGACATCCATTCGATTCCTGTTGTCTCTCACAACAACTTATGACTTAGAAGTAGAATAGATGGATGTGAAGATAGCTTTCCTTCATGGTGACTTGGAGGAAGAAATCTACATGTCACAGCCAGAGCATTACATGGTGAAAGGTAAAGAAAATTTGGTTTACAAACTTAAAAAGTCTTTGTATGGTTTGAAGCAATCCCCTAGGAGATGGTACTTGAATTTTGATGCCTTTGTGTTGTCAATTGGATTTGTGAGATCAAAATTGGATCACTATGTGTATTATAAATTTGATGGTGATCGTATTCTCATTGTTGCACTGTATGTTGATGATATGCTGCTCATTGGGAAGGGTAAGAATATGATTTCTGATTTTAAATCTCAGTTGTTAGCTCAGTTTGAAATGAAAGATTTAGGGGCAGCCAGGTACATTCTAGGAATGGAAATCAGAAGAGATAGAACCAGCAGAAAACTTTGGTTAAGTCAAAGTAAGTATGTGAAGACCATGTTGGATAGATTCATCATGGCAGATTGTAGACCATTGTGTGTTCCCATTTCCTTGGGGACAAAGTTGTCTGTTGAGGATTGTCCAAAATCTCCTAGTGAGGTGGAGGACATGAGAAGAGTACCTTATGCTAGTGATGTTGGCAGTTTGATGTATGCTATGGTTTGCACAAGACCAGACATTGCCCAAGCAGTGGGAGTCCTTAGTCGATTTATGGCTAATCCTGGATGGGTTCATTGGGATGCAGTTAAGTGAGTGTTCAGATATTTGAGGGGTACTTCCGAGTATTCCATTTGCTATCATGGTAATCTTTCAGGACCTCTACATTCTGTTGATATTCATGGATTTGTGGATTCAGATTGGGTAGGTGACATTGATAGCAAGAGATCCACTAGTGCTTATGTTTTTACACTTTTTGGTGGTGCTATTAGTTGGATGAGTAAGCGACAACCTGTTGTTGCTTTGTCCATGACAGAAGATGAGTATATGGTAGAAACTCATGCTTTTAAGGAAGCCATTTGGTTTAAGAGATTGTGTTCAGATATTGGTGTTGATGCAGGTCAGATCACGATCAGTTGAGACAGTCAGAGTGCAATTTGCCTTGCAAAGAATCCAACTTTCCATGCTAGAACAAAGCACATTGATGTTCAGTTTCACTTTGTGTGAGACATGGTTGAGGATGGAAAGATAAATTTAGAGAAGGTAGATACTTTGAAGAATGTTGCAGATGCATTGAGGAAACCAATGGGCACAGAGAAGTTCAGATGGTGTTCAGAGTCTATGGGCCTCTCGGTCTATAGTAGTTAAATCCTATTTTTCTATTGGCTCTTACAAGGTGTTCGACAAGTGGGAGAATGTTGGGAATTAAGGTGTCTCAACCTTGGTAATTCTCTGCATTTGTAATGTTTGTATTTATTATTTAATTGCCTATGTTGTGAATATTTGGAAAATCCATATTGTCATATTATGGGATGTGGCACGGTGATGTGTCAATCCTACATGGATTATGACAACTTGTATTTTTGTCCTCACATGAGGAGATAGGCATCCCACTTAGTGGTAGGACTATTCTGCCATGTATCGACATCTTCTATGTTGTGTAAGGAATGTTTGACCGAAACAATTATGACAGATTCCTATGACGAATCTATGACATGTAAGAGTTAGAAATAGAAGGTTGTAAGACAGGTGATGACATGTGTCATCAAGCATCTTTGAATAAGGCATATTTGGGCACCTCAAGGTGGAATATGACATGTTGTAAGAGAATATGCTATTTATAGCATGTGTATGATAGATTCTCTTACAGCTGTAAGTTGTAACCGCTATGACAGATTCTATGACGGTCGTAAGTGTTGTAAGAGCATCTGTCATAGCCCATTTTGGAAATAGGTGACCTCTTTGGGATGGGAGCTGTGGACAAGTGTCATACACATTCTATAATGTTGACTAAGTGTCCCTAGGTGTGGGTTTTGGTCCAAGATGCTATGTTGGATGCCCATTCCAAGATAGGTCCAATATTGCCTTGTATTTCCTTTATATACAGGTGCTTGGAGATGGAGTTTGTATCACAGGTTTACAGGTATTGTTATGCTGTCGGATTAACTCCAGACATGAGTGTTGAAGACCATTGAAGCTTGCATTGCAAGTGTATTGTAAACATTCTTTCAAATTTGTTAATACATTGTGCAGGTTTCTAAGTGTGGGGTTTTTCACCCGATAAGGGTTTTCCCCATCGTAAATCTTTGTCTCTCTTCTTCTGTCTACTTTCTAGTTCTTGTGTTTTGCTGCAATATCTCATGTTAATGGTTTAACATTGCTATAATAGTTAGGATAAAGTTGAATTTTTCATAGCCCTCTCCTAGCTTCCTTTCAAGTGCCATAACAAAATATGGAAATCTAAAAGAAGTAACAGAACTGTATGATGAAAGATCCTCAAATGACAAATCAATCATTACATGGATGCTTTCAATGTTGGATTAATAGAGATTATTAATCAATTACATGATAGTCTTGCTCGTTTATTAACAAAGAGAAGAGATGAAGCCATGAATAAGGATATTGAAATGAGAAATAAGGCAATTAGGAAAATTTGTCCTTCAATTTCTGGTCAAGAAAAGACTAAGGCTATTCAAATAAATTTAGAACAAAAAGGAGATTGAATACATTAATGTCCAATGACAAAGAGGAAATAAAGAGGTTAGAAAAGGAGACATTAAGAATAACTGCAGATATCCTAAAGGAAATGAAAATTGATATAATACAATAAGGGTCTTCTTCTGAGGAAAGAGAAAAGGTTGATGACATTCTAGAGAAAAATGAAGTGATTGCAGCAACTAGTACATAACAAGATCTTCTAACAGAATAGAATGTGCCATCTCCTCTGGTGAACATTGATGCAGAGGATCAAAGTGTTGTCAATCCGCCTTTGAAGAATATAGAGAATGTTGAAGAGAAGAAGGAGATTCTCGAAGAGAAGAAAGATGAAGAAAAAGGATAACAGAGTGAGACAGTCATGAAGGAAAATGAACAAGTAGAAAACACTATGGATAATGCCTCTGTTCCTTTAGACAACAAAGAAGATGAAGAGATACATGAAGAAAATTGTCCTCCAAAGATCTCTAGATCACACATGGTCTCTATTTCTGAAGAAGAGAAGAAGAATATAGAAGGTGAGTGTTCTCGAGTCTCTCCAATAGACTCCATCAGAGACTTCTTGGCTTAGCAGCTTGACAAATTCTCGCCTCAATTATTCCAATTGCCATCTTTGGATGGACAAATCAATTTGTCAAATATCTCTCCACTTAAGAAATTGCAACTTGGAACCATCTTTCAAGCTACTTCTCAGGAAGAAATACTACAGTCACAAGTAGAAGGAAATGAGCTTCTAGAGGAAGCAATGAAGGCCCTTGAGAAAATTCTACTAGATACAAAGAAAGATATTTCCTTGACCCCTGCACAACAAATGAAACATCTACTAGAGTCCCTCAACAGTCACTCTATATCTTTAGAAAAGGAAGCTGAGACGAGAGTAATGGAATATATTAACAATAAGAGACTAATATATATTAGAAAAGTATTCCAAGGCACACAGTCTATTGAATATTAGTGTAAAGAGTATTCAAAATGCCCTGAGTGATGTAAATGTAATGTCTCAATTTTTCTTATCATGGCCTATAACTACAAAAGATATAAAAGACAAGATTGATGGCCTTGAAGTACATATAACAAACATCTCCAGAATATATGACCCCTTAAAGGATAACAGTGGAAATCTAAGGGTTGAAGTTGAAAAGACTCATGCAATTATCAAGAAACTTTAGAATCAAAGAGAGTTGATTAAGGATCAGATGAGTCAGTTAAGGGAGATTGTCATTTTTAAGATGGTTGTGCTAACAGGGTTGTTGAAGGAGGCTGATAAGGTTGGACAGATGATTGCTGCACCTATCTTAGTTGAAGCAGAAGACTTGCTCTTGCAGATTAATGCACAAATACAAATTCTTAACTCTGCCAAGACACATTGGGACTCTGTAGTACTACAACTAAAGAATATATACAAGGATATTCTTCCCAGCAAGTAATAAGGTTCATACCTTGATTTCTTGTACATATGTGGATAGATAGAAACAATTTTGATACTTAGATCTACATATTAAAGTATAGGAGTAAAACAATAAGGGGGAGTATGTACATAGAAAAATAAGATTAGTTTTGAGATAGCAGGAGAGGTTTTGATTTGAAGATGTACAGGTAGTTCCTTTGTCATTGAAGACAAAGGTGGAGAACTTTTGGTGCATGTTGCCATCAATGACATAGGGGTAGATTGTTGGCAACATATGCATGATGATGAAGAGGTTGATGAGCATGATAGTGAGTAGTGTTGTCATTGATGGCAACAAAGTGTGGAGACACAGTTGTGTTGGTTTAGAGAATGGCAACAAAGTGTAAGGATATAATTGTGTTGCTCCAAAGAATGATATGGAAGAGAATACATCTAAGTGTTGATCCCTAGGTGTTGATCCGTAGAAGTTGCTAAGTGTGATATGCATATTGCTAAATGTGATGTGTAGGAGAACAACAAAGAATAAAGATGTAGTCATGTTGGTTCAGAGAAGACCAATGCACCAATCACTCTACAAATTTGTCTAAGTCAGAATGTACTGTCTTCAATGTTCAGGGAACTGACTTCTTGTCCACATTCCTCTGCTATGAAGAATCTTACTATGCAGTTGTAAGGTATTGTTGGTGCATACTAATGGATTCTAAATCCAAATTTTCAAGCCTTGAAGCCCTCTAGATGGAAGGTAGAATTGACAAAGTATCGGACTCTATAAAGATAGTGTTATGACAATACTAATGACATATTGGAATGCTTTGCATTCCACTGCAGATGAATGTTTTGCTATGTAGATTTGAGGATAAGTTTATGGATATCAGAAGTGTGTTGCCTCCAAGTGGTAAGCATGTTTGTGGTCCACATGTTGAGTTGTGAACTAATAGTTAGTTCATGCTATTGCTACTTCACTAGTTGAGTTGACCTAAAGGTGTTGAGGTTGTGTGGAGTTGATTCATGAATAGAAAAAAATAATGGGAGTCAAAATAGGTTATGCTGACCTATCTAAATGTGCTACATGCTTTGGTTCTCTCTGCAAAGAATATAGAGTTGAGTTTTGGGCTAATAGGTCAAGAAGTCACATAATATATCTATTCTGCTGACCTATTTGATGTTTTGCTTGATTGCAGTATATAAACAAGATTGAATTCTTGTGTGGATGTGTGTGTGTTGATGTGGAAGAGATAAGTGTGTGTGAGTGAAATATAATGCAGAGAAGGATAAGATAAGATTGTGGTGAAGATGAAGTGTGCTAAGTTAGCATTCTAAGCCTCAATGGAACTATATCTTTAGCATAAGTCAAATGCATTACTAGCAGTTCATATTTTGGCAGTGAACCATCCTTTCTTCTATCTCTTTCTATTTAGGACAGTGAGTCCTTTGGAAGTGAGCCACCTGTAGTGAGCATTCTCTTTTGGACAGTGAGTCCACCAATTGCATCAACCTTAACTGGTTGCATTATTAATATATTGTGAGCTAATCCCCACCGTGGTTTTTCCCTTTTTGGGTTTTCCACGTAAAAAATTGGTGTTCATGTGTTATGTGCTTTAATGGTTGATTTCATGCTTTCCTTTCTTACTGCAAATTAAGTATGCTATGTGGAATGAATGTTTAAATGATTAAGTGATTTTAGAGAATACTGATTCACCCCCCCTCTCAGTATTTTGGGTGTTCAACAACTAAGAGCTAGAGTCACTTGGATGCTAGTGCTTAGTGTGGATGTTTGCACGTCACGCTAGCATCCCACATCTATGTGGCACCAAGTGACTATTGCTGGGCATTACGGGCCACGTCCTGTGACATGAAGTATTCCTTGTAATGACAATGTGCTCTTGAATTACCTTATTTGACATGCCCTTTCTTTGTCCCTCTCATTCATTCATTTTGAAAATAACTCTTTTCACTGTCAACCAATATTTTGAACTCTCCTTTGGCTCTCTTCTGCAATTTAGGGATAATCTATGAAGCTATTTCTATTGTTGTGCTTGCAAGAAACATTCTATTTGATATTCTTAAGGATTTTTGTGGCTGTGTTGTTGTATACAAGCTTATGTTAGATTTCTTGAGGGTTTGCAACTTCTTTGTGGGGTTTCTTGGGACCACTACTTGCTAGGTTTATCTTCAGCTGAGTAGTTTGCACCTTGTATTCATTAGATGATTTAGTTCCATTTACCCTCTTTTATTGTTCATTTGTAGTGTAATCCATTAGTTTTCTTACTAATCTTCCTTTCTCTCCTCTAATCAATCACACTAGTTTTCTCTCATGCTTGAGTAAATTAGCTTTATTCTATATTTATAAATTGTTTGTCAATGTTGGTATTCCTTCTATATACACATAGAAAATATCATCTCACACATTTATTTCCATATTTTCAATCATGGTTGTTGTGGATGTAGAAATACCAAAATAGGGGTTTTACCTCAAGGAAAATCCCCAAAACAACCCCAACAATTTTCCTTTTCTTTGCAGGTTACAGATTTGAGTGGGAAGCTCTATTCCTTTTTACTAGTTTTTTTATCTCTCTCCTCAAACCCTTTCATTTCTATTATTCATTTTCTTTATTTGGAATTGTATTGTCCATTCCTCTTCAATTTTAGTTCATTTTTGTCACTTGGAAGCTACCAGTATCATATTTCATTTTGTGTTGTGTTGTACATGTGACTAGAAGTGACACAAAGTTATGATTTTGTATTTTTTTACAGTGCAACGCATAGATGTCCACATGATGCGCTAGCATCCCTAGTAGAGGGCTCGTCCTCTTGATATCAAGTTCCTGTTCATTTCCACTTTTTTGTTATACTCTTGAAATCGTTCAATTATGTTTGCAATATTTCATTTCTATTATTCTTTCAACATTTCTTTATATTTGAATCAAGTAGTACAATTTCTATTTACATTCCTTAGCACAAAAAGGGATTGGTAACTATTGACCTATTTTCCTTTGTCCAGAGCTAGATAGTTCACCTTGTATATTCCTTGAATATCCTTTAGAAAGTGACCCTACAAAGCTTAAATCCTTCAATTATTCATGTTGTACCTTGCAAAAATCCCAAAATCTCGCCTAGAGAATCCTTGCAGAAAACCCAAAAAAAACCCAGAAATCTTTTGTCTTCAAGTGCTTGCTATCGCAGATAATTCTCAGTTTTATACTTAGTCATTTTTATATGCATATACAATTGTATGTTTCATTGTATGTCCACATATACAAGAGAATATACAAAGGCAGACATACAAAGGCACCA